>WEIU01000386.1:51325-68062 GCA_013389925.1 Aegithalos caudatus | reverse complement strand
AAAAAAAAAAAAAAAAAAGGAAGTGTTTATGACAGCATTATTTAATTTGTTGCTATTCCGTAAATGAGTTGTTTGTGGACAGTCTCAATATGGAGTTGCTAAATCATCTAGCCAGATAATAAACATCTTACTTGACTTTGCATGTAAAGACTCTGAAGGACCTTTACAAAAATATTTCATCTTCCTGTATTGATTGCCAATATTCAGTATCGTTAAAAAAAAAAAATTCATGTTCTTGTCTCCACATCTAGCACATAGCCAGCCAAATATGCCAAGTCAGGACATTGACACGAGTGACTCTTTTCTGTCAGGCAGGCAGCTTGCTCCGCAGCCAGCTGGTTCTTTGACACAGCGCTGCCTAAACAAGCAGACTGAAAGTGGCATGGCAGCGGCTTACACAGTGCTGCTCCTGTCCTCCTGAGAGGCCCTCAGTCCTGTTACTGCTGTAACACTCTGGTAACATTTTATATTCTGTCTGTGACACCTGAAGGTTTTCACTGATGTATCATCACTATTCAAACAGGTTGATACTTGCATCTCTGAAAATTTAGGGAAGGCAAAACGTATTTCCTTATATTTGTGAACACTGGTTTATTTCTTACCACTGGAAAGATGGAATTGAGCAGTAAAAATACATATGTAGTCAGCGTATAGTGTCAGAGTTTTGTTTTTATTAGTAAGATACTAATAATTGGAGGCCACTGAATTGACTTTTTGCTTTAAAAATCTGGGTTTTCCTCAATGAAAAGCTGCGTTTGACTCCAATATACCAAAATGACAATAAAGACTGATCAACAAGAAATATTCCATTATAGTGGCATTTCCATTGATCTGAGATTGTGAAGCAATAGAAAAAGTGTGACCTCATCTTCACATGATTTAGAAATGATGGAGAAAGGAAAAATGTGCGTTCCAAGAAGGGCATAAGGTGCCCTCATATGAATGGAGACAAGCTATCTTCTTCAACTTGAATTTTGGTCTACATATGAAAGACAACTCTTCAAAAAATAACTAAAAACTTCTGGGATGATCCTGCTATATACATTAGGAACAGAAGTGATATAAAAAGAAATTCCATCTGCCAAATATGGCACCATTTCTCATAAATTAATCTCTCAAACTAACTTCAGTGCACCATATGAAGACTCAAAGTTGTAAAAAATACTTTGTGGCAAAACTACAAATGTGCACAAATTACGTATTTCTAGCAATGAAAAAAAAGTGGAGAAGGAAAAGTTTCTCTAGAAAGCCATCTAAACAGGGAGAAAAATCAACACATTGAACAGTGGAGTGTGGTGACAAGCGTGCAGTGATAATCACACAGAATTGTCTCTCTCCAATGTTTTTTTGGGCAATAATGTCCACTAAAATCACCGTAACAACATAAAAGGAATAAGATGAATACATCATTCTGTGAAACACAAAAATAAACTCTTTCTTTTCTAGACTTAAAGGCTTCAAAGACTCTGAAATACAAACTGTTAATACTGAAACAAGATGAATATGGGGCTTGAAAGTATTTTCTTCAATGCCGTCATCACAAATGTCGAATACATTATTGAAATGCTTTCTTTACGGCAACAGTAACAGGAAAAGGAAACAAAACAAACCATTGCTTCCAAAACCCTGTAGAGAAGTTCAGCTAGTTATGTGTAATTTAAAGTGAATAACCTGAAAATCACACCATGATACATACATCTCTGGTCAGTTCCATTGTTATCCTCCTCTGGAGGATGATCTGATTCATCCCCACCTCAAGAGTGCTTTACTCCTCCAGCAGTCCCAAAACACAACACACAGAGTATATATACTCTGTCCATCCTCGAGTGAGGTTGAGAAGCTTCTAGTCTCAGGCGGTGTCTGCCATCAAATGATCCCTGCAGCACCTCTGTAACCTTTTCAAACAACCCACAGAGAAGTCTGGTTTCTTCTTCAACATTCTGTCCCTCTTGATTAGGGACTCGACAGGGCCTACCGTGAATGTCTTCATGACTGTGAGCAGTGCAAGGCAAAACCAATGCTGATCAACAGGCGGGACCCTCCTTCATCAAAGGGGCCAAGTATCCCGCAAGACTGGAAGCCATCCACCTGCAGCTGGAATGCTATTCCCCAAAAATTCAAGGCCTCTTTCTATGCTCCTCTGGTTTATCTCTTTTTAGCAATGAGCCATGGTGTGACTCCCTTGAGATGACAAAAGGAAATGACTCAGAAGCTGGAATCAAAGGTCACCGTGAACAGCCACTCATGATCACACAGCAAGCAGGTCTGGCACACAACTCATGCTTTTAGTTCATATGAGCAGATGCGGTGTCATGAATCAGTGATGCGTTTAAGATGGACATGGAAGCCAAGTCAGTAAACTCCAACAGCAGCTGGTAAAGTACATTTCATAGCATTTTGTTCTTATTTGGTCACAATTTCTTGTAAACTAGTTCATGGCACTCATTGTCCATGCATATCCACAAGCCAAAATGTAAGAATTTACAGAAATATTAATTTCTATTATTAATCATTGTTTTGAGATCTCTTTCTCTCATTAGAGAGACAATCTTTGCAGGTTTATCCTGCAGTTATTGTATCATCTAACTGCAGATGTAAGTGAAAAAAAGATGTATGTATGGACTATTGCAAACAAGTAGAAGCTGCTACATGTAAACATATCTCGGACTTGTAAAATCAAATTTTCAGTTCTCAACTATAAATAAAAAAAGTGGAGCACTATATACACAACTTCATGCTTGTAAGGTTAGGTTCATCACTGCAGAGACAAAAAAAGATACAGATTAATCAAATTAGTAAGTTACTTCAGACATCTATTACAAATACATAAATAAGGCAGAGTTGCAAATATTGACAGTTATTTCCTCAGCACCAACTATTCTTCAGAGATAATGTACTTGGGATTTCACTTATGCTTCATGATTTTTGATGTATTATTTGCCACTATCCCTCCAACTATATTACTCTGAATGTTGTGTTTTTAGATCAAGCACTGTCTAGGTTATATATATTAACTAAAATAACGCTGCCAGTTAATATTGCCATAAACCACAAAACCCAGGGGGCTTTACTGAAGAACGGGAAAGTAAGGCAAAGAAAAGGTCAGGATACACTGTCCTTCTCAGTATCCCAGAAAAAAAAAAAATAATAGATGGACAAAAATGCCACATCCTTTTATAACGAGTAAGAAGCACGGATCATCTGCAGAAACCAAAGGATGTGTGAGTGTTCATGTGAAAAAAGAAAAGTCTTGGACTTTCAGGAAACTAACGCCAACCATTTCTACAGTACTGCCTCAATGAATTATTTTACATAAATTACAACCAATCACATGAACTGCTGTCATGGAGAGGTCTGATCTTGCATTGCTGGATATGCCTGTCTAGGAGGCTCTGAGGCACATCTTGATAATGTTCAGTACAATTGTGACAGGCACTTCTGTGCGCTAAGGACATGCTGCCCCTGAAAAGAAAAAGCTCTGTCCATCCTACCTTTTGCCAACAGCCAGGCATTGGTAATCCATCAGGACCCTGTTTCAAAGGGAGTAAAAGGGAAAAAAAGAAAAAAGAAAAAAAGAAAAAAAGTAAGTTTGATAGGCTAGATAGTTCATCAATATCTGTTAGAAGAGCTGAAGCAGTTTTGACTTTCTACCTAAAAAGTAGCTACCAGTTAACTTATTTCCTCTCTTATTCTCAAGTGAAGGAAAAGCCAAAGGCTTTTTTTTCCTTCACAAAGGCAAAGAGAAGGTTTACACTGTAAATACATACATGCACTTCTCTGCTGTAAAGATTTGTTTTACTCTAATTCATTAGAACTTCTTTATCAGTTTTTTATTGCTGCTAGAGCTTAGGCTACATGTTATTTTAAATATAATCTGTTTTATTCACAACATCTATAACATCTGTACCTGAATGTTCAAGATCAGTGAGAAAAGAAAATACTATCGCTTTTATCTGGAGTGTATTATGCTTTATGGGCCCCTCATACAAAGGTCACCCTGTGATAAGACAGCAAGACTCAAATGGGAGTAGGAGTAGACTTGAATGATCTTTTCTTTTCACTTTCAATATTAGTTTTTGAATGAAGCAGTGAAATCTTAAAGCCTGAACATACCTTAAGTGCCACAGTGGAAGAAAACATCAGCACTAGACCAGGGCAGTACAGCACCACTGATTATTTCAGTGCTTGGACAATATGGTCACCTAATTTCTTCTCATGTTAGTGAGAGTCACTCCTTTTCTGTTGCTACCCTACCTTCAGGTATCTCCAAGCATCCAGTAAGAACAGGGCCATCTTTTGACCAGAGTCATAATGGTTTTCATGGATATAATTCCAATTTACATGGCTCTCCAGGGTTTATTCAGGGAGTTAGATGCTCAGAATTAGGAGCACATACAATGTAACTAGACTATGTATAAGCAGAAAAAAATCAGGCCTTTACATTTCTTAGAATTTAGAATACCATTACTTTATGTTAACCTACATGTGAAGATAATGGTTAATACAGATTTTTGAGTATACTTGCATGTGGTCTGATGTTTGCTAAACAGCTTATTCTAGAAATTATCTATGAACAGAATATTTTTATCCATCCATTATTGTTAGTGAATCTTCAGATATAAATGATAATACAGAGACAGAAAAACATTTTTAAATTACAAAAGCATGCTTGATTATCCCCAACAAAATATGAGATATGGTTACCATTAATTGGAAGCAAACAACATGGACTATGGAATAATCTTAATGGGCCATGTATTTACAATTAAAAAGCAACTGACTTCAAATTAGAAGTGCTATAGTCAAAATAAAACCTACTTAATTTAACATTCATTTCAGAGAACCGTGCTTAACCACCAAACAATAGCAGAACATGCAGATCAAATTTTACTGTGAACAATTAAAAAGAAAATCCTCCTTGTCTCTTTAGGAAATGTGTATGTACTATTCATTTGGGGTTTTCTTTCCTAAATGGAAAAGTGTTCCAACTTACTTTACCACTAAATAGAAATCATTGTTGCCAGATTGGTACAAGGGAGAGGGTCAAGAAGTAGCATTTTAGTATAGGTGGGAACTTGAATTCATGCTAGCATAGGGTGAGGAGTGTTGTGTGTATTCCAGGAAGGTAAGTTCCAAGGGTAACACCATTAAATTGAAGACATTAAATAACAAAGACAGTGAGGGTTTGGGCTGCAGACCGTTATATTATTACAAACATCAGGTAAGCTTTTATTTCCAGATGTGTTTGAATGCTCTGACGAACAGGCCAGACACCACAAACGTTACGTGTGGATGATCTGGAAGCCAAGCTCCAGCTTAGCTTACTGGAAATCTTGATTTTAGAAACAGTATTTACATCCTTCTGTGACTCTCATTCTGGCCAAACTCTGAAAACACGGATTTGGAAGGAAGACTAGGGTGCAGAGTAGCTACGGGACAGGCCAGGGTGTGGAACTGAGCAGCGCAGACAGAAGTCATCAGACTTGATTAGAGGTGAACGTTGTGCTGGATTTCTACAACTTGGGTTCAGGGTGAGTAAGGCAGTGGGTATTTTGCGAGGAAAGTAACAAACCAACGATTTTCAGGGAAAATGTAGGAAGGACACAAACTTATAAATTACTAGGTGATGTGGGAGCAAATTGCTGTGAGTTAAGACTTAAGGTGTCAACAAAAATGTGTGTTCTCTCATTGCAGTTATGATCACTTGAAGCAGCTGGTTTGTTCATGCACATGCATGTGTTACGTGAAAAATGTAAAGTCAGCTCAGAAAAACATTACTTTACATTGAGAATGGCTGGACTGCAAACAAAGGAACTGCATGCAGGGTTGGTAGGAAAGAGAAATACTGTACCAATTGGCAAGGGGCATCCAGCCCATCCAGGCCAGGCTGGCCTGGCTCCCCTTTTTCCCCCTTAATTCCACGGAATCCCTGTTTGTAAAGATTAACTTGCAATGTTACTGTCAAGGAAATGCCTTCAGTATTGACTTAAATGGAATGAACAAAAAAAATATAGAGAGAGAGGCAAGAGGAACAAGCTGACTGCTTATGATTCAAACCTGTGGGGCACTGATTCTGGCACGTTCCAAATTTGGTTCTTTTCCAGCGTATTTTGNAAAAAAAAAAAAAAGCCCAACCCACCATCAAAATCTCACAAACTTAGCCCAGAGGTCTTAAGTCTGGTGCTTTAAACCAAATTAGGAGGCTTACAAACAAAGTCTGCTCCAGAATTTGCACTTGAGATGGAGCTGTGTTAACAAAGGGCAACAGGTTACACAGTAGCCGGTGCTTGTTCCTCTCCCCTCACTTCTTATTCCATCAGTTTACAACAGGATGACTGATCTTCCAATACACAAGTGAGACGTACCAATGGGCAAGGTGCATCTAATCCAGGAGCACCCTGTTCTCCTTTCTCCCCTTTAGGCCCTTTTTTGCCTTTCTTTCCCTTTTCCCCCTGTGGATACAACGGTTTGGATAAAACAAGTTTCATTCTTTTGAGAAGAAAACAAAAGAAAAAGAAAGATTGGGTTTAAAGTTTTGTTTTTTTCTTTTAAAGCCAATGGAGAGCTGAAAGGACACTTACCACTGTGTTCTGGTTTGGATGGTGCATTATGTGGAAAAATAAATTATATGATCACAAGCAAGAACTGCAATCAGTCTCTATTAGTTTGTGTTGGTATTTCATATCAGTATTATGAATGTTTTGAAACCTAGAACAGGGCTTGAAATCATTCATTTCTTGAGAACGAGGCAAATCTGCAAATCCCCCCAAGTCTGCAGACCAAAATAAGAGGTCTCCTATTTTTACAAGTGATAGCACTGAAGGGTACATGCTCACTAAGCTGAGCTTGTCAGCTTCCCAGAGGATTTGCCACTAGTCAGATGTAACTTTGGGAGAGCAGAATCCATCAGCGAGTCTTTTGATAAAGGACCTGTGGCACAGACACTTCACAGGGATGACTGACTCAATTCCATCAGCTTCCAGGGTGTCACATTAAGGGTGAACCTGGCCAGGAGCATCCTTTGCTAATTGACCCTTTGCACTCTGGTAAGAGTTTGGAACAAATCCTGTTTTCTGTGGTGTCCACAGAAACCCATGGACATCACTGAGGGTGCAGTGCTGTCACTCCAAATACAACATGACCATTTCAAACCCTGTTACAGGAATCAAAACACTCAAACTGCTTGATGGAGAGGTGCTATGACACTTTCAACAATTTCATATTGTCTTGGTATCATAAAGTAATCAGAAGTGATAATCAGATTATTTATTTAAGCATTTCAACATTCAAATATTCTCTCTGCTGCAGGAAACGTTTCATTGATTTGTTTTACCAAAATTCAGTTGTTTGATTTCATACTGAGTTTTTTTTTTAAATGTGAAACTTCCAGTGCTTTAATTCTCATGGAAATTAGTTGACTCCCCGCAACAAAGCTATCTGTAAGGATGACCTCACCTTCAAGCAGTATAAGAGCTTTAGAGAGTTCATTTTATAATTGATTTCACACCAGTTGATCACAATGGTAAATGAGTTTCAGGTTGCTCTCAATTTCACAAAAATCAAAAAGGGATCACTTAAAAAAATTAACAAATTGGACTAGGATTGTAAAAAATGGGATAGGAAGGATGAGTAAATCAGGATATCACAAATAAATGGGAAAAATAGTCATAGGAAAATTAGTATAACATTGGAGAACCAGCAAGTGAGGTTGTGGCTATTGGGAGGATTTAATTTGTGAGGAAAAGGGTAAAAAAGACAGAGGAATTGTAAGGAATGAGGGTAGAAGGAGAAGGAAGGAATGCCCCTTTGGAAAGACAGATGGATTTTGGTGAAGCATATTAAATAGACATTTAACTTGTTTCACACCAGTACAGAAAGACTTATTCCATCAACAATAGAGAAAAATATTTTCTACACATCAAAATATATATAAATAATATTTTAAAAAGGAAGGAAAGCACATTAGTCATTTAATATAACAGCATACTTCACACGTTCAAATAAAACAAAATGTTCCATGAGAAAACGTACTGCATCTATATCATGATAGAAGCAAAGTTACTTGTCTATCTTTTCTGTGTGCCAAAAGGTCACAGGATAATATTTGGAAAAGCAGCAACCCAAACATTACCAGTCCTTACCAAATTACAAGATTGTGGTGTAAGAAAATCCTCACAAGACAAGAACCATGAATTGACTACATTTCCATCTTAAACCTACAAAGATGACAATGTAGCAGAGAAACCCAACAGCTTTGGGTCAAATTTTGTGCTATTTGTGCTCAGTGGAACACCAATATATTTGTAATGAGTGCATGCAAGCACAAAGCATGGACATACTCCCAAAAGAATTCTGAAAGTAAGCAGTTTGGGTTATGACTCCTTTTTAAATCTTTAGGATTTTTATTTCTTTAACTTCTTGTTTTACAAGCCAGCAGGTAACTGTTTTCAACTTCCAATTTTGCAGGCAGATCTATGATCTTACTCAAACCAGTGCAGCAGATATCTGTGTAGAAAACAGTCTGAATTTCCTGTATACTACTTTTTCCACAGACTGAATTCTTTCTTCTTAATGTTTGATCTTTACTTCTTATCCTGAACTACAGAAATGCACAGGAGTTATAAGGATTCTACATCTGATAAAGATTTAAAAAATATTCTTTTCTGTCCTTCCTAAGTGCCTAGAGAAATAAAAAATTGTGGCATTTCTGCAACACCACTATGGTTGGAACAATCTACAATCCTCACATGCACAGATTTTCATCAATGCAGAGTGTAGGGCAAAAAGATGCCTTTTCATCCTCTGTTCAGACTTCTCTGTCAAAACTCCTAACAACAGTCACAACTGTGCATCTGGGATCAGGGGCCACTTCCCTCCCTTCACCAATCTCTTAACTTTAGTTAAAACTTATTTGTTTTTAAAAGAATTTGTTTTTTTTAATTCATAAATTTGAAAATACAAACCTTTTTTGTGATGAGTGCTCCCGGACTATAATTTTATATGAGTAATTACAACTAGAACACTTTTAAAAATCATTTTACACTCATATTAAGAAGACATAATGCAAAACACTGACTTGCTTTCACTGTAGCAGAACTACTGACGGGCTAAAACAAAGATCACAGTCTAGACCTCATCTCAAACTTCAGAAATAAAGATTTATTCCCTGCATGTCTATGAAAAATGTGTCACTGGTTCTCTTTAGAACGTTCATAATGATAAGTATTTTTGCAGTGCAATTTAAGTTAATTTTCTTAACTAGAAACTCACTAATCTTGATTTGCATGATGTCAGACCAATAGCTAATAGAAATATTTTAAAAAAAAGAAAACATAAGCGAGATGGTCAAGTTGTTCGTCTGTTATTAGAAAAATTGTTTATCTATTGAAACAGGTTCTATGACACCAATTTGGTCATAGATAATTAGTAATATACATAAGGAAAACCACCAGAACACAGACGACTTATTATAATGAGAACTTGGATTAATCGCATTACATTGTGTCTTTTGAGAGTCAGCTTTCTATTTGGAAAAGGAACTATTGATGCAGCTCAAGTAATTTTGGTGAAGTAAGTTTGCTTGCATGAAACAAACATTCTCTAATTTATGGGGAAAATGTGTTTAAACTGTGCAATGGAAGTGTCGTCCACAGAGGTTTCAGCTATATCTTCCATGACTTTTCACTGGGAAAGGCATTCCTTTGCCTCCTAGTTTTACTTAAATACTCTGGGAATTTTTAAGGCAGGTATTTGATCTCCATTTTTGCCCTACAGACTTCCTGTCAATCCTCCTGCAGGAAATCCACAAAACAGTGTTTTTTTCGAAACATGTATCAGACTTGCAAACTACTTTTTCCCATGCATACTCCTCAGGAAATGGGGCTTGCCTTTTCATGAATTTTTAGGGGGATGCAGGACCAGAGTTCCCAGGAGATGTGTCCTGCAGCCCAATAGAACAAGTCTCCACAGGCAGCCTAAATCACAACTGAATTCCAGAAAGGGTGCAGCTGTGCCACACATCATTCCCATATACAATTCCCTCACTCCCTTGCAAATGGAAGTGCCATGTTTGACTTATCTTGTCAGTCTCTGGGAATCACAGACTAATATCCAAAAGCAGCACGCTGGACTTTGGAACATTAAAACATTTTACATCCTGAGTCTTGAATCTCATCTGTTCTACTTTCACATTTTATTTGCATAAGCAAAGTTTTTACCAGCTTTCCAGCTTTTCTTCCAGGAATCTTCTGGAGCTCCAGTGGCTGAAATTTGTCTGCCTATATGCTCTAGCTGGACATGGCAACAGAGACTCAGAAAGTCTGACTGAAAGGGAGTTCTGGAGGTTGTCTAAGATTCCCACTGCGGGCAGGATGACTCCTGACCCTAGGGCAGGTCAGACCAGACCAGGTTCTGCAGCGCTCCTTGGGAAGTGGTCCAGTCCCCTCCCTGGCCTCACTGTCCCAGTGCTGTACTGTCCTAGTGAACAACTGCTCTGAACCTCCCAGGAGCAGCTTGAGGTCCTGCATGACCCCATTTGCCATTACCCAGAAGAGTTTTGCTCTACCATCTTATCTCCCCTTTCAAGTAGTTTGGCCTCCCCATTGTCAGACTAAGCCAGTCCACCCCCTCCAACCTCTGCTACCAGTGTTTGCCCCAGACCCCTGCCAGCTTGGTAACCTGCCCCAGACCCTTGCCAGCTCGGTAACCTTCTTACTCTCTGATTTTTTGTTGAACTGTGAGGCCCAAAAGGCCATCTGCAGTATTCAAGATACCTCACTGGAATTGATTAGAGAGGCACACCATTATTTATTTTTATCTTCTGGACACAACTCATCGAATGGATCCCAGGGTGAGAACACACTGTTAAGCTCATTCAATTTGGCACTTGCTGTAACTCCTACCTAGCACAAAGAGCATTTTGACCATCACCTCTCTGAGCTATCAGTTATACCTCGCCACTGATAGCTGCTCTCAAGGAGAAAAGCTGTTCACTGGGGGCAGACAGACCTGGACTCTGACAGCAAGCAGGGGCTCACCATTCATTGTGACTACTCTGCCAGGTCAAATACTGCCTTTATAATATTCATGGAGCACCTGCTTAAACAACTGCTGTTTTGCAAAATCAGTACTTTACCAGTTATCTCTGAGCTTGAAAGAAAGAGACACCAAGGACACCAAGAGATACCAAGGGACAAAAGAGAAGTATGACTTTCATAATACCCTTTTCAATGCATTCTTGGGAAGTGTTATATTTCATAACACCCTTTTCAATGCATTCTTGGGAAGAGCTGTATTTCATAATACCCTTTTGAGTGCATTCTTGGGAAGTGTTTTGCCTAACCATATTAAGAAATGGAGATGAACTCTAACACCCATGGTGACTTTTTAGCCCTGCTTCTTGTTTAGGACACCATAATGAAAATTAATCTAGCCTAACCCTGCACGTGTGAGCTTGAAAAAAACATTTGTGTGACCTACAAAAATCATTTGGTGCATGTATGGACTTTTACATTAAGTGGCTTGGTGTGAGTTCTAATTCAGCAATTTTAGCAACTGGGACTTGGATAGAAATGGAAGAGACTTGCTCATGAAGTTTCTCTACACACATTAAGTCCTGCATTGCTTTTTACTAAACAGATTTCCAAGTCACTGTGTCTGGACACTGAAAATGAAGTCAGGCTGTTTCTGCTAACTTCACTGTCTAGTTGGTTTACCAGAATGGTGGAGTATATGAATCAGTTTCAACAAGTACCACAAAGTCCTTAATTGCAAATAAAACATTGCCAAAAATAAAAATACAGACAGTTCCCGCCTTAGTCACTTGGTGTGGGACAGGTGGCATGTACAGGCATGCTACACCAGGATCAACCATTATCTGCAAATACTGCCAGGGGACAGAGCTGAGCTCTTCAGTATAAAATCACTAGCACAATGACTAATGTCTGTATTAAGTATTTCAGGACTTTCAACAAGTGCAAGATGGATAGGAGAAAACGAGCCTTAAAAAAAGGCTGTGCTTTGGGACATGTTGATATTTCTGGTCCTACACATATATTTTTTGGGATTTTTCATGATTTTGCTTTAGCATGTATCTGTGATTTGCCTTTTAGCACACAGTAAAAACAAAGATAAATTTAATGAGGCAATTTATAGCATAAAGACAGCAGAACTGATTAGCTGAGGAATCAAGCAACAGTTAATAACACTGTGGTCACCTTTTCTCCCTTTTCTCCTATATCACCCTTTTCTCCTCGAGGACCAGGGAAACCCTATAAAAACAAAATGGACAAAGATACGTTGACTTTTATTAACATGCAGATTAAGTTTTCAAATACTCTTGGAAAACCTAAAATGATGATTTCACTACATGCTCTGCACCTATATATGTGTTATGTGTGGACACACGCATGGACACACAAGCATGTGAGATGAGCAGGTCACAGAGTTTGGCAGAGACATTTTGGCAGCTACAGAAAGAAATTATACCATTCAAACTAGCAATCATCTATGCTACATAGCATATGTGCATTCTGAAAAAGACTCCTCCAAGTTAGGGATTTCAGAGTAGGACTACAGAGAAAGACATCCAGTAAGTCTTTTTAGCATGCCAAGGAAAGAGCCTATGTTTTGAAATATATCCCTTACAGGGTACAGAATTATTCTCTTTATTTAGAATAAATCTAATGAACTAAGTGCTAAGTGACTCCTTGCTCTTTTACAAATGAGTCACCTGAATATTTTCTTAGCAAGCATTTTTTCAGCCTACTGACATCCAAAGGATCAAGTACTTGCATTACTAAGCACTGCTATCTGGTGGTGTCTGTTGATAAGGGTTGTACACTGCACAATCTTTGTCCTCTCTACCACAGAGAAAGAGCAAACACAGCACTCAGCACACTCTCTGCAGGTACTGCATGCACACTGAAGGGCAGCAAAGCAGGTGTGCTCCATAAGGGATTTCTTGGCAGACTCTTACCGACCCCTGAGAGTGCCCTGGTCACACACATTACTTACATCAAGGCCAGGCTCGCCGTCCTTGCCCTGCCAAAGAACCACAGGAACTGCATTAGCTTCCCTCAGACAAGACACTGCTGCCCATGTTGGACATTTCCATAATCTGGCTGCAAAATTTTGCTTGACTGTAAAATTTTATTTGGAGGCAGATTCCAGGAGCAAGCTAAAAATACAGGAAAAACCTACAAACTTTTATTTTTAGTTCGCAGGAGTAGGAAAGAGCAATAGGATTTTTTTTTTAAATTTAACTCACAAAAGTGACCCTCAGATAAAAATGTGTGGCAAGCTAATTTAACAGTCCGTGGAGGCTGAAAACTGTCTCCAGCCACTGACTCCTGATCCAATTAAATGGATCCAATTAAATCACAGGTCTGTATTCCAGCTAAAATTAATTAACCAAACAGATTAGACTGGAGAGTGTATGGAAACACCAGAAGTCTCCTGGAAAGGCTGGCTGTGCCTGGCCAAGCATATTTACATGACTTTCCTTGCACCAAAGTACAGAACAGACATGTGTATATGTACACACCTGACCCAGTCATTAGCAGTGTAAACAGAGAAAGTCAACTGATTTTACTGGGGATATCCTTGTCAGGCCAAAGGAAGTTTTAGAAATGGGTAACATAATCAAAATTACTGATTTCAAACAAGTAATTTCCACCTATGAATGAGCAACAATGAAATTTCCACATTGCTTCTGAGTAGATGGCACAGAAAGTAAAGCAAAATGGGTCTCTGAAGTAACAAACAAAACAAAAACATAATGGTGAAACACAATGCATGATGGAAATCCAGGCAGCTCACTGATATTAAGAAACACACAGTTTTCCACAGTTCCTCCTGAACTCCTGGCACCCTCACATGGTCCCCAGGCAGTTGATGGCCAAAGGCTGCTGAACCAGGAGCACCTGCATTCTGCATCTCCTCTCTCTTGCTGGTTCATGTCAGGTCTGTTTTTTTAAGTGTGTGGGTAGAAACCCAAGAGTGTGATACAGACCACTGACCTTGCACTGTCAGGGTTTATTATCAATCTCTCCCTTTTCCAACTAATTCTACTGCTAGGTGAAAATCAGCCATAAAGCACACGAAGTTTATTCAGGGAGGGATGAAAAGTGCAGTGTGTACAAACTCTGTGCAACTTACAGGCAAGCCATAAGGTCCTCTGGGTCCAGGGTCACCTACAGTTCCCTTCTCACCCTAAGAAGAGATTAAAGAACAAGCAAACAAAAACAGTGGCTATCTTAGAAATTATCTCTACCAAGTGCTTTAGGTTAAAGTTTATGCATTCCTAAGTATTTTGATTGGAAAATATCCAAGCTCATTTATTTATATTAAATGTTTAAGGGGGGAAGAAAAGGTGTGTATTACTTTCTAGGCAAAATGACTTTTTAGGCATATGATATCACACTCATTTTTAAATATATTAGTAACTGAAAATATGTTTCAACTCAACATACACCAGTGTCAAGTTTAAGCTTTTAACAGCTTAATGTTGCTCTCAGTAAAAATGCAAAGCTGTAACAAAAACTGAGGTTATACAGCATCAAGCTGTATATATACATAGCAGCTGAGATGCTACACAGTGACAGGAAAAAGTAACGTGTCAGTCAAAGCTCAATTTAAGTAGGCAATGCTATTAACAGTGACATTGTGAAGATTATCCTATGCACTGTGCTGTGTTGCTAAATCCTCTATTGGATTCTAGATAAGTGATGTAAATACCCTGGTTTATTAAAATCAAAACAACTGTAATAATATGCAAGACAAACAAGTACAGAGATTACTCCAGAAGTCTGATCTCATTTGCACTATAATCCAAGGAAATATTACCAGTTTCCAGAGGGGTGCTGCCAAAGTCATGTTGCAAGCTTAATACAGAAAAAACTTTTCCAAATGGAATGGAATTTCAAGGCGACAAATTTCAGGCTGACATAATAATCACCTTTGCTCTCTAATTGGTTTTTTTGGTTTTTTTGTTTGGGTTTTTTTTGTTTTTTTTTTTTTTTTTTAATCAAGATTGATATGAAGTTAAGCTTCCCAAGCCAGCCAGGACTAGCCCATGTAACTGCAAGCAGAGGTCCCTGTCAGCTTGGTAAGGAGTCAGGGCAGGGAAGAAGGTGTGGAAAGCAGTCTTGTTTCAGACTGAGGTGTTCTTTCTTCTGAATTAAATCCATCAGAAAAGCACTTCTCTCTGGAGAGCACTAAACTTCTCAAAGTGTTGATGAAATAAAAGAAAAAAATCCTCACCACCTCTAGTTTTCAAAGCTCCTACTCTGAATTTGTTATGCAAGGGGACTTGGATCCCTTTGCTGAACACACCCTAACACAGGGCTTGGTGCAAGGTTCTCAGTGTGCAGAAGTTCTGTGTTTCATCCTAGCATTTGCTGCACTTATGCTCATGACATAATTCTCTGTACAACATTCTCTGGGTTATTTACTACTTACTACTAATTCATTAATGACTCTGTCATTAAAAGCACAAGACAGAGATGTAGATGTACCTAATTAATAGTGGTGATCATTAGCAAAGCCAAGTACTTGGCATAGCTTTGAAAATGGGCTGCTATGTCTAAATTTCATTGACCAAATTAAACAAAAAGGCAGGCACAAGAACACATAGGAGCTTAACCTGTGGTTGAATAATCCCAGCAATAAGGAGTTTGTCAGAGTAACTGACATTTGGTCTGTTTTAAATACATTATAATTTTCTTAGGTGAGCTCTTGCTTTAGTCTAGAGGTACAGAGATGTGCCGTGTCAGGTCCTTCTGGATTCTGATATTCCCCTGCTAATTTCTGAGCAGCATTTAGGCTGGATGCCCTGGCAGGACAACAGGAGGTATTCGGAAGTAAAAGATGATTTTCAAAACAATAAAACCCTTGCAGCTTTAAAGATTTCTGCTATGAAGAAATTAATGTGCTGACCCACGTAGGTAAGAGCTACAAAACTCTTCAATCAGTACTTGAAATGTGTCAAGATTAGCTAAGCATCTTTTTTTCCTTAATCTTCAACAGCAAGGTGACTGTACAAAGTTCTCTCAAGATAGGCTTATAACACTGCTAAACATATGGTAGACATAAAGATACTGAATGTATCAGTCTAGGAAATAATCTCATCTGTTATGTAAGAATATGTTTGGAGAACTGTATCTCAGAATTGTTTTACCTCCAATACAAAGCACATGCTGAAACATGTTTGGAATATCAGATGAGGTCCTGAATGTTCACAGATTATATGAGATTGATGGGCTGTCATGAGCATACTGCCCTCAACCATCACAATTTCCTTCAAGGTAGCAGATACTGGCAAACTTCAAGTTTGTTTTTTTGTTTGTTTGTTTGTTTGTGTTTTTTTTGTTTTTTTTTTGTTTGTTTGTTTTTTTTGTTNTTTTTTTTTTTTTTGTGAGACAATCCATCAGTGTCCAATAAATAGAACCCATAATCTATGTTTTTCTTCCTACTTCACTCCACTGTGGACAGTTATGAGGCAAAATTTGCATGAATAAAGTTGAATAATCTGTGTCTCCATTAGGATAGGGTGATTTCATAATGCTGTTATGGTGAGAAACATTCTAACCAAACTAAAGAGAATGCACTTTGCTTACTAGTACTAGCTGTGTGTAACAATGACAGTGTTGCACAGGCTACACATCTGAAAGCCAAAATCAAGCTGAAAACCAAGTCTGTGTCATCAATTAAAAAAAAAAAAAAAAAAAAAAAATTTGT
>WEIU01000386.1:35879-51316 GCA_013389925.1 Aegithalos caudatus | reverse complement strand
AAAAAAAAAAAAAAAGTGTATTTCCAGCTCTCAGATTCCTTTAGCTGGATAAAGGTGGATATACATTATGCCTGTCATCACCCTTCAGGCTTACATGACCCCTTTCATCAGCAGTAGCTGAAGATGTCTATCTGTTTTCCAGCGTTCTCTACTTTCTCTTAAGACAGTATGCAAGGGAAAAAAATAGGTACAGAGTCAGATTCAGAGGCCTATTATGACCTACTCCTCCATTTAATAAAGATGGTCTCAGTAACATCTTTCTAAGCACCTGGGAAAATGGTATTCCAATAGCTGAAAATTAGCAAGAACTATTAGACACCAGCCTCATAAATTATATTAATTCACATTATTAATTACTCTTTCAGTTTCTACTTAAAATATGCATAAAACCACATTATAGTGTCATGCATGGTTTTCTTAGTCTACCTTGTCACCATCTAAACAGACTTTGTATAAAGACGATCTGATGTTTTCTATTTTAATAAACAGTTAATTGAAAATCAACAACCCACCCTAGTTTGCAAAAGTCTGTTCTACTTCAGAGTAGTAATTCAGCATCACCTCGAATGCAGCCTGGGCACCAATGAATTTATGATTATTCTGTAAAACAGCCCTAATGCCCTTCCAGATTTAAACTGGCCCAAGGTTTTTCTTATCAATATAGACAAAATGGGGCCCTATTCAGTGACAGTGAACACTGACCCTTTGCACTGTTTTTAATTTAGAAGTCTGAAATCTGCAGAGAAAAATCTCCAGCTTTCACATAAACAGCTCAACATAAATAAAGTTCAACAAATAAATAAAGTTGCAAAAGCAAGTTATAAAACAGCATTAAAAAGACGTGCTTTGTTATTTAAATAATGAGACATATATCAACACTGGGCACATGGTTACATAACTATGCTACAAACAACTTCTCCTCCCAAATGGTATTGAATAATTAAATGAACAATTACAGCAATAATCCTGCTGGTTGCCTGCCTGGGAAAATACCTTCCATGTCTTGTGAACTTCCTCCCATTCATTTAGCTCCACAGAAAATGGTGGGTGTGCAGGAATTTTCTGCACACCTTGGTCTCTCCATTTCTGTGAAGTTTTCCTTCTATGCTCATGCAATTACTGATTTACATAACAGCAATTCCTATCCCCTTTGTAGCTACTGCCTTTCAGCAGCTACAGTAGGGCTTACTTCAGATCCAGCTGTATGACTTCTTATGACTTCTTGCATATCCTCACAAGAAAAAAACATTAGTAGCTCCCTTCCACAGACGAGAAGAATAGTTTACACGATATTTTATAGTTCCAGACATTTCAAATGGCAGTATACATGCATATGCTTCATAAAAGCTCATAATGTAAGAATAAAATGTACAATATTTTATATACTTCTATACATGTACCTCATCTAAATTATTTACTTAAGATTAGAGGATGTTCAACTATCTTTTCACAGAGTTGACAGGAGATATATTTTTGTCCTAACTGAAGGAAAAGAGAATTGAATCAGTAATCGCCTAGTAAAACAGAAAAAATACTCAAGTCCTTCAGGCACTTAACTAGCCTGAGTGGTAACTGCAGCCTACTGTAGAGTTTAATTTGGATTATGCTGCATGTGTTGTATTTATTACTCAATACACAGCTCTGTAAAAATTAATCTTACCTTCCTCAGATGAAGCTAACTGGACCTCTGCCATGTGGCTGTCTCCTTAATATAGCTAGTCTGAAGGTGTCTTAGCACAGTTATTTTGTTAAAGTGAGGAAGTCAAAGTTCTGACCTGGCAACTCCTTGGAGGTTTTAGTTAGGGTATCATCCTCTGGTTTGTTGTGTAAGTTGATGGCTGTATTGTTAAAGGTGACAGGCTCATAGTTAAAGATTAGAGTTCCTATCCTATCTCCACTGGAGAAATTTTACTGTGAATATTTCAAATTAAATAGCAGGGCTCCTATCTTCTAAGTTTAAAAAGTTTACAGAAGCTGGAGATTTTTCCCTGGCTAAAAAATGGAGAGAAATACTCTCAGTTTTTTTTTGCCATTGCAGTCTTATATAATCAGATAACACTATCTTCTTTTGTACCAGTTTGTTCTTTCAATTTACACAACTTAATGAAACCAATGAATATCATGTTCTGTTTGTGGTACTGTGAACGAGAAAGTCCAGTCAATTTATTACCAATTAGTCATTTCAAAAGGCCAGTTCCCTTGAAGTTAATGAGTTACAATGTCAGCCTCAAACAGATAAATGTGTGTGTGTCTAGAGCACATTTACACTTCTGGGCTGCTTCTCTGCAGGTGAAATACTGTTCTGTAACATCTGGGCACAGTATGAATCCCCATAGGACATTTTTCCATTGTGGCAGTCACTTTGTAAGGAGAAGCACATGGAACTTATACTTACTCTCTCTCCTTTGGGACCTGCAGGGCCATGGGGACCAACTGGGCCATCTAAACCCTACAAAAAGGAACACAGAGGGTAAGAGAGGAGGTTTGTTCTTACAACTCATTAGTTTTAATAGCTGTCTTGAACACAAGAACTAACATGGAATCAGTTTTCACTGGTTGAAAATGTAGATTTAATTGTGATGCAACCTGTTTGGCTTTCAAAACTCCACCTGTAACCTCTCCTATTACAAGCATCTTCCTTCTATTTGGCATTCACTACATCCATGGAAGCAGTCAGGTTTAAAAAGATCTTAAACCGATTGGAAGAAGATGAAAGGGTAAAAAAAAATTAAATTGAAAAGTCCACCTGTAAGATGGACTTACCTATTGCAGGGATCAATGAGAATCTTACTTCCAAGATGTAACTCTTTCGCTGCATAAATTTCTTTATCATTAAAGAAAGCAAAAGATTTAACATCTATGATGTGTAATATAACAACGTCTGCAGATGAACCCCAGCATATCTGCATCTCCTTCACTGATTCCATGTTAGCACTGAACAGCTATCTTCTCCTGTAAGCTAAATCCCTAACCCTACTCAGGAAAACTAGCTACCCAACCAAGGTAGTTGTCTAACTAAAAATCAAAACTAAGATGCCTTTTTAGGGCTCAGAGCTCCTTCTACAGAGAATTACATTCTCTTTGCCCCAAGAATCCACTTGAAGCCCCCTCTTATGCAGCATGGAAAACGCCTACAGCATTTCGCCTTCCTTCCTGTGTGCAGTGAGTGAGCTTGGCTGGCAGAGGGAAGCACAGGGACTCAGTCACAAAGGGGGACACAGAAAGACAAGGGACTCACCCGGGCTCCTGGCTTTCCGTCTAAGCCAGATGCTCCCTGTGTGGTTAGGTGGAAGCATGGATGATGGGCACGACACGAATGACAAGAACGTGAGATTAGTAAGTGGTGCTGATGAATAAACACAATTCAAACGTACAGTACGTGCTGTGACAGGGTTCTGGAGTGGGTATCACATCACTACAGCATGTTAGTTAAAAATTCACATAAAACACCAAGAGCCTGATTCTGTTCTTACTTCAGTGTAACACCACTGACCCACCCCTGCCTTCACATCAATTATATTTGAGCAGAATATTGTCAGGCTATAGGAGAGCTACAAACACCAGATGTTAGGGTGTTTTTGAGCCTGAACACACAAATATTTACTTTGTAATTTACTTGCATGCTTTCTAATTTGTAAATAGCGACAATACTGAATAGTATACACAAAGGAAGAAAAATGTGTGTTAACTACGATAGGAAATATTTAAGTGCAAGAATACTGCATTATGCAGCCAACAAAATGTGGATCTTGACCACAATGGCCTCATTCATTTCCAAGAGCCCGGGAGACAATCACATTTCCTGTTTTCCCGCTGTGTTCCCAGTGCAGAGCTCGGTCAGGGGCACCGCGGGCCATGAGCCGCAGCATCCTTGGGGACGGGGGGACCCCTGGTGGATCCCGTGCGAAGCAGCAGCCGCAGCCGATGTGCCCGGGATTAACCGGGACACAGGGAACACCCCCTCCTAAAAAAGCAAACCAAACCAACCCCCAAACAAGCCCAACTAAAATCTCCAGCCAACTCAAGAAAACAAGCCACTTTTTGGAACGTCAAACGCTTCGACTTCGCTCCTGAAAATGACATTTAGAAGTAGAAAGCAGGAGCAAGACAAGATCTGTGTAAATTTGGAAAACCTAGTAGTGTATTTTGATCTGGAATGTCTTCTATCTTGTAGCCATTTTCAGGGCATCTGTTAAGGCCTCCAAAGCTCACTCTGTACAGAGATGTAACAGTCAATGTGAAAATGACCTTTTATTTTTCTCAAAATAAATTCAAATTCTCAAATTCAAATGCTGACCTTCTCCAGAGGTCCTGCACATAATTAATGAAAATATTAATCAGAGAAGTTTGTGTTGCTTTGGGTAAACTAAGTCTTTTTTCACCCTTTTACTGTTAACAGTGTAATCACTGGGAGTAATCCTCATACAGTAACAACAGCAAAAAAGGAAAATGAACTTTTTCTGAGAAAAAAAATAAAGCTGCCTTTTCAGCATACTTTCAAACATACGAAATATTTTCTATTTTATCAATCTAAATTTTAAGAACTCTGATGTTTCCATATTTTTAAGGTTACTTGTAAGACAAAATTCATGCCACTCAGATTGCAAATTTCCTAAAGAACAAGGCAAAAATAAGAATCCAGCAAAAAACCAAACCAAAACAAATTCCCCTGATTTTTAGCTTTCCTCAATTAGACCTCTCCATTTGAATTGCAGAAGTGCAATAAGAGGAATAGTAAGAGGAGATGGGGGAGAGGGAAGACTCCTTTTTTAATGGAAACACCATACAACACTTGAATAACAGCATGACTAATGTAATGGAGGTGATGACATCCTTGTGACACTGAACACTCTCAACTGACACACAACAACAACAACAACAAAACCAAACCCTGACAGCACTGGGTGTTACAGGACGTTACTTGGGATGATAGCACAGATTTGGGACAAAAAGACTGCAGCTCTGCTCCAACATGGTATATTCTGTGTATGCTATTGAGTAAATCAGAGTTGTTCATAAGGAGTAGAAAGAGACGTTTGTGATTTGCACTGAAATTGAATAGTTGGGTTTTTTTACTTACTGGAAGACCAAGGGGCCCTCTGTCACCCTTTTGACCTGGTTCACCCTTCAATCCTTTAAGACCATTTAACCCTGGTTCACCCTAAATGTAAAAGTATAAATGCCAAATTTTTGGTGCTATAATGGGTGTTTAAGCTGGGATAGAAGAAGCCAGTCTCAGAAGTAGCTGCAAATTCCAGTTTGAAATAAATTCAACCTTCTCAGCTTACTGGTAATTTACATACTGACTGAATAGTGGGCAAAGTACTTGGGAGATGTCTACTTGAGATTTAAATCCTATGTAAAAAAACTACAGGAAACTTATGGGTAACATATTTTTTTTTAATCTTTTCCTAATAATTATCACTATAGTTAGATGGTTTGAATTAAGCATGACTTTCAGGGGGTTTTGGAAATTCTTCAAATCCCATAAACCACCCTATGCAGATAATTCAAACTGAAAGAAAACATTCATAAAAGTAAGCCTCAAAACTGTAGATTTCTAGAGTGGGATCTCCTGAACAGCACATTTGGTAAGGAAGCAATACTCTTCCTTGCAATAAACTGGAATTTGCAGCAAAATCTTACATAAAGATATTTTAAACCTTTAAGCATACATAATAAACAGTAACAAGTTAAAAGAAACAGTATAGGTTACACAATGCCAAGCTATTTGGGAGGTCCACAGTTTCTGTGTTCATACGAAGAAATTTTAACAATGTAAGAAATGGCACTTATTGTGATTGTTAAATTATGCATAGGCTATTACATTAAACATCACTAGGATGATAATACTGGGCTCAGAGTTTCCAATAAATCATTCTCTCATAATGAAAAACCGCATCAGCGTGAGGGCTGCTCAGTCAAAGAGAGTATTGACCACACCTGCCTCTTTTGGGAAACAGAAATATGTGGATATTTTATCCAGGCTGCTCCCCATGGCCTCATTGCTACATTTCCCTTTGATGTATTATGTTACCTTATATTATATTCATATTAAAAAAAAAATAATCTCAGTAGAACCCAGTCCGCTCCTTTAAGTAACTCCAGACATCATCTCCCTACTTTGCACCCTAAGCAGCCATTTCTTCATTCTTATTCCATTTGACTTAAAGTGACTTTCAGAGCAAGTAGCACTGGAAATGCTGAAGTTTTGGGAACAGACCTGAGAAATCCCACAAAAGCCTGAGTCTCAGGCCAAAAGCCTGAGGTAAAGCAGGGCTGGTGCTAAAATGGAACTTACTTGATTTCAAAAAATGATTTATGACTTAGGTTTCTTGAGCCAAGGTAACACAGTCTCATAAGGCGTCAAACCTGATATTCTGTCTTGCCCCTTTAAAAACCCAAAACAAAACCCCAAAACTAAACAAAACCACCTTTTCCTCCTCTTCTTTACTTTTTGAGAAAGGTGTGATTAGGGAGCCATAGCGATTTAAATCATCATGCCTGACAAGACCACTGGCCTTAATGAATACAGTGTCATGCTGAATTTTAGCTTACTGGTGACTACTGAATTAAAGTACAAATTAAAATATTCCAACTCTGCCAAAATTCACTTCCACTCTCCTGAGCTGTTCTCACGGGCTAAGAGAGTCCCTAAAGAATATCTATGCTATTGAAAATTGTACTGCAAACCTGCCTGATCATGAATCTAGTTGGTAAAAGACAAAAATGCACACACCAGTTCGTGATGGTAACCTGGCAAAACCTGTGAAGGAACTGGTCAGCAAAATACCTGTCAGCTAACAGAGGCCATGGAGACTGGAACAAAACAGGAGATACAAGAGAGCACAAATGAAGAAGAATTTATCTGACTTAATTTCCCAAGCCTGTAACATGCTTATGTATTCCAAAGTAATTCCAAGTGCAATGGTAGCTTGCCCATAAACAGGAAGCTAAAAATTTAGTGCCACATCCTGAATATTCATACAAAAAATGGACTCAGCTGATGCTGAGGAGAAATACTACTCAGAAACAATCACAGAAAATTTATAAAGCTTTTGAGCTGCTAATATTAAAATCTGCTTTAAGGTTTAAGAATATCAAACGTTTATTAAATGAGGCATGACAAAATACAGCTGCATGCATTCAAGAGCAAAGCATGACACTTTGCAGATATAAAGAGCTCGTCTATTCAAGACAGGTATTAATTTACCTTTGGGCCAGGCAGTCCATGAGGTCCCTGAAAATAAAAGTAACATTTTTCATTATGAAAATACAACACAATTTTTTGAGGTTTTGCCTTATAGGGATCCAAATTACCCCTGTATTTCTTTACTCCCAAAAGAAATGCAGCTGTCAATAAAGCAACAGTGAACACCTGATTCTGAGGAGGAACCAGACCAGCAGCATGTTAACAGTAACAGGAATGTGCAATTTGTTTCTCCACCTCCTATGAATTTTAAGACATGCAAAACAAGTCCCAAATTAGGTCTCTCTTTAATGGCCACATATTCTGATAACACTTTGAGTAAGCAGGCAATAAAGCGGCAGGAGGGCTTAGACCATTTCTAGCCCCTCTGCTCCTTCCAAGCTTACCATAGGGCCTGGAGGACCATGTGGTCCTGGTGGTCCAGGTGGTCCTATCATCTACAGATAAAAAACAATGGTATTAAATCATGCAGAGCAAAGAACTCCCACAAAAATACCAGAAGTCAGGCTGACCCTTGTTGGCAAGCACTTACAAAAATAGCTATGCAACAGTGAACATTGACAGCGCATCTAGACAGGGCTTTAGGAATGGGAATTATTTTGATTTGAAAGACAGGGTACCCAAAGTGCAGATCTGCCTGTGCCATTTGGCAGTGTACCTGTCTCCAGATTCTTATTTCTAGGGTATATGATACACTTTAAGACACTATGAGGGAAAAACAATAAATCCCTGTAAAACAAACAGTACTGAGAAGGGATGCTTGAATTTTTAATATTTTATGGTATGTGCTCTTTAGTTCTCTCTTGTACTACTTAATCTACAGAGGCAGAAGGTGATGACGTGTTACTTTATTCCTCCTCAACACTGATGAAGGGAAAAGATACTAAATTCAAGCTGTGCTTTGGAATTATTTCAAAATTTCCCTGTCTCTCCTTTTATTTCTTTTAGCCCACTTGTACCCAAAATACTCTGAGGTCATTATATTAGGTAATCGGGTTGCTCAGTATTTAGCACATGCATATTCTGCACTGATTTTCCATGTTCCTAACAAATTCATGGAAAGAATTGCATGATGATATATCCATCTTAATATCCCCTCTCTTCCTGGATTTAATCCCAATGAGTTGCTGCCACAACCTGTGGAGTGGCAGCAGAGATGCTAACACAGGTCTCCAGACTCATGCACTGCTGTAGTAGCTGTCGGTGGCGGCAAAAGCAGCTACAAAAAGCACTTTGGAATTTAACAGAAATTCCACCACCTGTGAAATCTCCTGAAAACTCTAAGTCTTCTTTCAAATGAAAATAAGCAGAACAGGATGAATGAATTAGTGAATTAATTTCTAACAAACGAATCTTCTTCTCATAGAAACTCAGAGATGTGTGGTTCCACTTGAGTCTTGCAATGGCACAAGGCAGCCCCTTTGAGTTCTCAGAGCTATGGCTTCTGTCAGTAACCTCTGCTCTGAAGTTTTTCATCTTACTGTGCTCTGATAATGAAAGTCACCCACACCATTAAGGTACTATGGAGTTTGTTTGGGTTTTTTGGGTTTGGTTTTGTTTGTTTGTTTTTAATGCCTTTACAATGCTTTGAAAAAAAAAAAATCAGGAGAATGTCTGGTTTCATGCAAGTAATTCACTACCCTGGGTCACATATCTGGAGTCAGTCTAGTCTGGTTCTCACTGGACTGTCTGAGATTCCCAGAGTATAAGGTGTTGAGAGACATTATGGTTTGTTTGAGTTTTTTGCATTCTTCCCTGTTTATCTTTTGATTCATTACAGAGCCAGAAGGCTTTGACTGAAGCGAGCAGGACTTGTTCAGAGTCATAGAACAGAACATAAATTGAATTATGTCTTTTTAATTTCTTTAAATGTATTTAGCTCTATGACCAAAGGTCTGTTCATTCTCAGGAAAGATCAGTCATGAATATCAAGTATTGCTCAGAATGAGAAGCTGGAAAACCACTGCTGGACTCCTGTGGTCATTGCAATTTCACACTGAGACTTACTGAAGGACCTTGGGCACCAGGCAAACCAACATCTCCTTTTTCGCCTTTCATGCCATTGGCTCCCTAAAAATCATTACAAAACAGCATTTATAAACAGCTTTAATCATACTAGCAACCAATCTAGAAATTATAATATTTATTGGCAAATAATTATTATTTTAAAAAAGAATAACACAGCACACATATGAAGGAAATCCTTCAAAAATTCTGGCACTACTTTAAAAATAATTTTTAACTAATAGAAACATATGCTTTTATATTGATAGCTATCAACTATGGCACAATACTGATGACAATTCCTTAAACTGGCACTCCATTCATGATATATTGTATTATGGATACAAATTTGAAATTGTTTCTGTTTTTGATGAGAAATTTCATGTGTATGTATCTATATATCTATATATTCACAATAGGAAGAATGCATCCCATAAATATTCATTTTTTTTCCCTCCTCAATCGGTGTCACCTGAAATTTCCATCCAAACCATAGCTCCTTTCTCCTTACCAATGTTGTGCTATATATTACAAGAGAAGTACAACTTTGGCCAGCCTGCCAACTCATCTCTTTCTCCCTGACACAGTATATTTCTTCACTGTAAATGGAATGAAAAGCTCTGACAATCTTATTTATACCTCCTCCTAGATTAGCTTCAAAACAATCTCAGAATTTTCTCCCCATTGCTTTCTGTCCCATTTGCAATTTATCAATACTGTTGGAAATTCCTGATAATAGAAGAGAGAAAAAATAGAAGTATTTTTGCTAAAACTAATTAATTAATTTTTCATACTCACTGGTAGGCCAGGCAGTCCAATTCCCCCTTTTTCTCCAGGCATTCCAGGATCACCTGTGTCTCCTTTTGAGCCCTTAGGACCCTAAAACATAGAATTATTTGGAAAATCATGAAAAAACTTAGGGACACCAACAGAATTCTATCTTTTATCTTAACAGGCAGAAGTCATGTGCTGCATATACCTTTGCTATTAAAATGCAGAAATGCAGACATTATTAGATCACAGACTACACAGCAACACTGTAATGATCTTAGTAAACATTATCATCATATTATTCAGATTATGAACTCTAAGTAACAACTTGGGATCATGGAAATAATCTCTTGAAACAGCCTGTGGCTTCACTACATGATTCAAACAAAATGTACCTGCTCTCCATCAACTCCTGGAGTTCCTGGGGATCCTGGTTCACCCTGCAAGAGGTAAGACAAAACTGGATTATGCCAATTGTCCCAGATACTAGAGAAAAGAGCCATAGAAATTCCCCTAATTAACAGCAATAAATCTAGATAATATTCTGTCAAAAATTCCAGCATATCTATAATACCTATATTAAATAAACAGCCCAGCTGATCACGACATTACACAAACTTTGGAATAAAGGCCAGACAAGTGCATAAAAAGTAAGGAAATAGAAGACAAAATTCCAGGGGTGAGAAGACTCCAATCCAAAGGAAACTTTGCCTTCTACCAGAATAAATACAGAATCATGCCTCACAGTTTACATAAGGTAGAGAGAAACTTCATGGGGTTTTTTCCCTGTTATAAATCACCCAGTGAAGGAGCTCACGTTCACCACATTGTCTTATGACCAGTTCCTGAGTAGCATTCTCTAAGGGAGCAAGTTATGGTGATGGATGGAGCCAATGACACTAGAAACAAACTCCTGTGATGTTGAATTCTGCTTTACATTGTAAACTTTGAATGAGAACGCTCACCTATATGAAGGAACACCACCTCTTCCACACTCCCAACTTCTCTGTTTTACAATATACTCTATGTTTCAGAATTGCTGGGTAGACAATAATGCAAAAAGCAATTTCTGCACACTTAACTGTATAATCTACTATCAATTTTCACACAGAATGAACATTGTTTCTCACAATTTCTCAAAACAATGTACATGTGTATTGTGATGCATTTCCATATGAAATACTGCATAAAGTCTAAAATTGAAATGTTTGGTATTGTTATTGAAGATGCACATATTTGCTCTTGGAATAGCATAGAGACACCGTGAGAAGATGCGGTATCTAGTATTTAAGACATATGAGAAACATCTCAACTAATTTAAAAGCATTTAGGGAGAGTCCACTAACTTCTACACTTCTTTTTTAAATATAGGCAAATTTATTATTTAAATTTTATAGAACAGTGCAGCATATGGTATTCATTGTCTCTGTGTGGGCTGCTCAGTAACCCTACTGTACTACAAATAGGCACCAGCCAGGTGGTATTGGCAGGCTTGGGTTTCCAGCCAGGCTCCTGCCCACAGGTGTACGTTGTATTTTTTACTGACATTAGCCAATACTGCACTTATTTGGGTGGGTGCCCCCGTGATATAAAAGCTGCATTCACATGCACTCACATGGTGGCCAGTGGTCTTGCACACAGTATTGCCTACTTCATTCCTACTCAGCCAGAAGGGAGGTGTGGGAGCCACTGTCTGGTTGTGTGTCTACTTTGCAAAGTCCTAGGGAGCAACCTCAGTGCCAACCCCTGAGTGATATGCTTCTGCACTCTTTCAGGACTAATTAATTTTGCTGGTCCTTAGTTAGGTATCTGTGTGTGGCAACTAAACAAGGCACCTATTCTGGAAAGCTACATCTCCAGATATGAATATAAAGTTGGAAACACACCATATTTGTTAAATTTACAGTTCAACAATTGTGCTGGAGAGCTCCATTTATCTGTACACATACATAATTTTAAAAAAGACCCAGAAAATACTCCACCATTAAGACACAATGAATAAAGTAAGGAAGATCACCTTTGACCCTGGCAGCCCTTGGGGTCCTGGTGGTCCTGGTGGCCCCTAAACAGAAACATACAAACCTCTCAGCTTTTAAATAAATTCCTGAAGAACTTGTCATGTAAACACAGGGTGAATGTTAATACAGCTAGTGTAACAAAATGGGTTAGATTTTGAACACAAGGGGAACCAAGACCAATTATGGACAAGTTGTTAACCTATGACAGGTCAACACTACCACAAAAAACAGTGTTAAAATAACAGTACAGCTCATATTTTATAATAAAGTCCTCTGCTCCTGTTGATGAAATGGCACCGCTTCCCTTAATGGAAGGAAAACCAAAACCCTTTGATATTTACCAGCCCTCACTGCCTGATCCAAAACAATCTGAGACCAGGAGAAATCTCCAAGCAGTTGCAAAGTGGATTCTGCTAAAAGATGCTAAGCGCATGTGTGGATACTCAGTGCTTTGTCAAATTGCCATGGAATAAGCTGTAACCATTTCTTTCATTTCTACCTCAAGCTGTGGACACAGTGTCATGTATCAAATACTGGTCTGGATAGTGGGGATGCTTTAAAGAAACCCCAGAACAACATTTAAAAATCCTCTGCATTAACATAAAGAAAGGGTGTGTACAGATGGGAAAGTATGACTAACAGCAATCTTGCAGAAAAGAACTTGAAACAAAAAAGAAGAATGTGCTTTCCCAGTCTTGTACTTAAATGAACTAAAGTTTTGCCATTAATTCAGAAGGAGCAGAATTGGTTCCATTTTTGCCTTTCAACAATGGGTTCTCTGCTAAGGGAACACCAAGCAAAGAACTGAACACATTTATGGTTATGGTGAGCCAGGTTGACATCCAATGAAGACATATCCTGAGCTAGCAGAACAATGAACATGCTGCAGCACAAAGAAGTTCTACACCACACAGTAAATCATGCAATAGGAATTACCGTGACAGTCAGGGTGGCAATCCTCTGTTGGCAAAATGCATTAACAAGAATTGTCAGTATCAGAACTAAACAATGATATAAATAATTCTGTTTGCTGCAGTTATAATCTCCATAGAACCTACGGTGCATGTGGAAGACACCATGCCTTCAAAAACATGAATAAAACCTCTGTTATTTTTAACTCCTGATGTTGTGTTAGCTGCTTGGTTTCTGTGGGAATTAGATGAAGACAGTACTTTTGTACAAGTCAAGAGATCAAATAAACAGTGACTAAATAGCAAAATGTAAGCAGAAATCTTCAAAAAGGTGTTTTTTAAACTTTTTAAGAAAACGTAATGGGTTGGTGTCTGAAATCAACCAAAAGACTACCTTATGTTTTTTAATGTGTGCAGGTTTTGCACCAATTTTTAACTAAGAAATACGATTCCTGGAGTGGAGATATAAAATTAATTTTAATGCAGCTCTAATTCAAAACTGCCAGTCCATAACCCAGCTACGTATACTACAATTCTGCTTGGAATGCTTGTAACGACAAAGGTTACTTTCACAGAAGGAGGCAAAATATCTTGACCTCCCACTATTTTTTTTTTTTTTGCCAAAGAATCTAAAAGCAAGTGGAAAAGTGTTAAAATGTAATTTAAATGCTTGTCTATATTTTTAAACAGAGTAAAACCCCTAAACACTGCATCTTGCTATGCTTTCCTTTAGTGTGTGAAGAACTTAACTGGCCTACATGAAACTAGGAATATTTTGCTTTTCTAATTGTTATCCAATGTGCAAATAAGGATTTGCAGATCTTCGTTGTTAAGCTGTAAAAGAACCTCCGTATGACAGCACAACAATATGTACTGTGGTAAAGATCTGAAACCTACTCAATACAAAGTACTTGAACAAAATGGTTCTCTAACACAGGGCATTTATTTACTCATATCCTTTGTATTTCAACATATTAATGGAAATACACCAAGAACTTGAAAAAAACTGAAAAGTTCATGTATCTATGTATCTATGTATGAAAACCTAAAATAACCATTGCAAAGAACTGTTTACATGGTCACACTAATGGATCCCTTTACAGCGGCACATATTTTAATATCTAATGCTGTAGTTCCTACAAAGGTCAGACTTTTGAAATTACTGGTTTTTGCCCTGGGAATTTCTGCAGAAATTGTGTGAAGAGCAATTTTGACAGAGAGGTGAACTTTGTATTTGATCCTCCAAGTGGAAGCCACCTACTCTCAGCAGGGGTCTTGCTCAAACCACAATGACCATTTTAAGATTGCACACGAAACTGAATAGGAGGCACAAGGCAAAGTAACTGAATTGCTAGACTGCTTCATGATTTATTACTAAATTCTAACATGAGACAAGCAGTCCAGATCTTGCAAACTCTTGTCAACTTCTTAAATCTGCAGGCCAAACTCTGTGCAAGTTGACAGTTCGGTGCTGAGCACTGGAAGTTCTCACATACCTTTGTGAGGGAACTGTAAATCTCAGAGCCCCTGAGAATTTGGCACCAGGAGACTTAGGAATGGGTGTTTGCCATCTGAAAGGACTGAGATGGGTTTGGCAAGGATATTTTTGACTGATCCTATATAATCTTACTTACACCTTCCTTGTACAGCCATTTCCATTAATATCAATTATTTGTTGCCCTGGATCAGAAGGTGATGACATTTGGAATGATTTGCAGCAGGATAAAGGCTTCCTAGTATGTTTCAACCATTGCAAAAGGCTTTAGTCCACTTTTAAGGCTTCTTTATGTGCAGCTTTTCTAAGGAAGCTTGAAAGTAACACTGATGCCAGTTATGATACAAAGTCAGCATATAGGAGATACAGGGGCTAAAGTGCCCGGTAAATCTGTGTCTGGTAATACACAACATTAATTTCAGGCTACTTTAGGCATGTATCTCAGAGAGGGATTTAGATGACTGCATCTGAATTCCCTTACAAACACACCAAATGAGGCAAACATAATGCAGAGCCTTACAACGTGACTATGCAGACTTCCCCACAGACACAATGAAATTGTGGACTCAGCCTTACCGACATACCGGCTTTTAGATTTTAGTAAAGGCATGAGATTTTTTTATTTTTTGAAAGAATCTTGGAAACCAAACGACTGGTCAGACATTCACCCACTCCCACTGTGTGAATGCAATAAAAAAGTTCAGTGGCTTCAGTGAGAAAGTGATCAGACGAACAATGAGCTAAATCCAGTCTTCAGTTTCACATAAGCAAGCCATTCACTTTGGTAGAGTTATACTGCACAGAATTTGCATCTGAGTATGCTGCAATGTAAATCACCTTGACTGCAATGACATATGTCATCTTGGTCCTTTGCTTTTATGCAAACACTCACTCATTCCTTTTGTAACCCCACTTTAATCCTCCACACTTTTCTGCACACCAGTCAAAATAGGTTTTCCAGAAATGAATAAGTGAGAAGAATGGTGCTTGGTCTACTTAATGTACTCAAGTTGCTGATTGAATCCACA
>WEIU01000386.1:2542-35424 GCA_013389925.1 Aegithalos caudatus | reverse complement strand
TTACTTTTTCCCAGACCAGACTAAGCCAATTCAGCCTTGTTATGTTTGCATACCTGCAGAGCTTCATGGATATTGCCATTATAATCAATGATCTCTGTTGCACCTTGATCACCCTTCTGCCCAGGTGGTCCCTGAAATAGATTTTTCATTAGAATTTAGAGACAACTTCCAAAGAGTATTTTAGACTCTTAACTACTGACAAATGCTTAGACTTGATTGTGTGGTATTAGACTCTTACTGTACTTGCAATATACTACTACAAGCACAGAATTTAAGGGAAAACATTTTTTTAAATAAAGATAAATAAGGAAATCAGTACAAAGGGACTTGTGCTGCACTGGGAAAGCAAATATATGAAACTTCTCAGGGAAGACATTTAAGCAGCTCCTACACCCTAGTTTTGCATTGGCAGTGAACAATGTCAGAACACTTGGCTTATAACATCCTGCCCCCAAACTGTTGACAGGAGACTGCTGCAAATAGTGGCAAGTGGTGTTAGTCATATTAAAGTCCAGTTAGCAACCATGTTCCAACAGTGTCAAGTATTCAAACCCCAATTTCACCTGGGGTTTTAACTAGAATGACTGTTGCAATTTTAGTTCACATAGACTGAATCTAAGGGTACAAAACAAAGAGCTGAGATGAGAAATAGACTTACCTGTGGACCTGCAGATCCTGTGTCACCTCTCTCACCTGTATCACCCTATGTAAAGATGACACAAGAAAAAAACAGATATGCCACTTGAAAATATATCACACAGTTCTTCTCTTTTAAATATGTTTTCTTCTATGAAATGGTTTACAGGGCCTCTAATCTTACACAGAATGTGAATCTTATTTAATGAAATGAGAAAGTCCTTCAAAATCTGTGTTCTGGTAGAATCGACAATGATGCATTTGGTTCTGAGTGAATATGAGAATATTCTATTGGTTTGCAATAAAAAATCGCAAAGAACTAAAAAATGGGCAGATTACCAATTATGCAATTTGTGTAACATCCCTATTCTTAATGACACTACTATCAAAAGCTTGAAGAGAATACTAAAGACATGAAATTACTCAGTCTGAAAACAGTCAAAAACTTCTTCAAATGTGTGTTTGAAAATGTATAAACTTTTCTTTGATCATGCCTCCATTAACCTTCTGAATTTCCCTGGTCTGAGTCACTGCCTGCCCTACAAACCCAACTGTGCTGTCAGATTTAGAGTTTCTTGACACCTTTCTGGGACAGGTTTTAAGATCATTACAGCTTACACAGAGCTTTTTCTTCCTGGCTATCAGTAATATGTTTCAAATGAAGGAGGGAATTTCAAACATGTATGCATTCATATCCCAGCATCCACAATTCAGTATACAGTCACTTTTGTAAGGTCTTCTATTTTAATATTACTCAAAACTAATTTGGGTAAGAACTGCAAATTTTGCTCCTGTTAAAATCTAGAGAACTTTGGTAAAAGTCAGGGAAGAATGATTAATTTACCAGTGGTAACAGAACACACAGAAACCAGAAAAGTTTCATAGAGCTACTGAAGGCATATGGAGAGCAGGCTGGTAGCAGGGCATAATCAAGGTTGTGCCATCTGCCTTTCCTTTCAGTGCTGCCTTGGCAGCAGCTAGTGAACATTGGAACTGTTAAAAAATGAAGCTCCCCACCACTAGATTGATTTCTGTGAGCCAGGTTTTCATAACAGGTAAAATGAAAATCATATATCCTTTTTTAATAAAAAGGGACTTAAAGAGGATATCTTTATAATTTTGGTGAATATGAGATGTGCTCAGGTACTGAAGTCAAATGAGAGGCTGACTTATTCTTCTGCTCTCACTCTGAAACCTTAATTCCTCCATCAGTACCCTTCCCTTCCAATGCTTCTTTCTGGTGGGAAAGAATGAGGTTAAATGGCACTTGTTTAATCACATCTTTAAGCACTTAAGGCCACCCTTCAAGGACCTTACAAGTACTGTAAACAGTATCACACCAGCCCACATTGTCCTGTCACTCTTATTCTAACAGCAGACCTGTCAATAACCACCTACACAAATACATTTTCATCCATCATATAACATGAAGAAATCCAGTGGGAACACAGTATTTGCACAGCAGATAAAATAATAGAAAAACATTTTATCTTTCCATATATGTGAACCAAGTATCTATAGAAATGGGTAGATATGTAATATGATATCTATGTAAATGGGTAGATAGATATAATCAAAGTAGGCTTTTAAAAGCAGGTAAAACAGTAACACAACCAACAACTAGTGTCTTTGAAGGACTTCTGACCATCAGATCAGTACTGCAGAACAGCCTGCAGTACTTGGAATACCACTAATTCCTAGCTCACCAAAGTGTGGATCCACAAAATATGTGCAAACCAATTAACAGTCCAGTCAGGTGTTGGGATCTGGCATGTGGGAGAACTAACACACCTCAGTTACACAGAGAGAAACCAAGTCACATGAGGAAAACAACAGCAGAGTAGAATGGATGTTATAACAGAAAAGGGATTAGAAACACAGTGTTCAAAACCTGTATGACTTGACTAATTTTTTTAGCTAAAATTGAAGGTCAGAGGTTTCACTTATAAAGAACACTGCAGATTGTTACAGATTCTTTTAAAGAGAAATGTTACAAATAATTGATTCTAAAAATCGTTGTATTAATTAGTCCCCTAAGGACACTTTCTTTACTACTAACCTTTGACCCTTTGGGGCCTCTAGATCCAGGTTCACCTGTTTTCCCCTGTTTGAAGGAAGATAGGAGAAAAATGGTAGAGAAATAGGAGTGCAGAGAAAAAGAAATTAGTAATGACTAACTACAGTTTGAACAGCAGAAATACTTTATTCTACTATTATCAAGATAATGAATCTTTAAAGGCATTTAATTTAACAGCACCCACATTAATATATTCTTTAACACCAGAGTGCAATGGTTACATATTCCACCCTTCCAAAGGAAAAACAGTATTGGCATTAGTAAAGATAGGCATCATTATCACTGGTTTTCTGGAATGAACTACGTCATTCCATTGCTCCTGAGAAATGATAGCCAAATGACAGAGAAGATAGTTAAATATTCTAACATAAAGAGATTAAAATAAAGTGTTACCACAATTTCTTTTCCCAGTTCAGGTGAATAAAAACTAACTGGCCAAGGAGCAGAAAATTAACCTTATTGTTTTCAAACTGCATTAGGAAAGAAAATCTTGATAGTATCAGCACCAGAGGAAATATTAAGACAATACTAAAATATAGTTAAACTAATCTTTCTTAGAGAGTTAAAAAACAGCATGCAAAATGGATTTTCTCTGCATTCAATAGCTACAGTGGTCAAAGAGTTCAAACTTGTATGCTGAAACTTAGGGACCTGGAGGTCAGTATTTCAGCTGGAATGCATTAGGCCAATTCCATGACAGTGTATGAAGGTAGTGTCTTTACTCTGTAGACCAAATAAGAGTCCATTCAGACTCCAGTTTCACAGCTGTGAACACAAAACTGCCATTGTCTTCTGGACTGAAGTAGAGCACTTGACAGCATTTTCATTTAAAAGCTCACTCACCAAGTTTTGTTCTACTTTTCAGCAGGCAAAGACACGTTCATAGGTGTAAAACATTTCCAATGTAAAGATCAGACTGACCTTTGGTCCAGGGATTCCAGGTTCACCTCGCTCACCCTTCCCAACAGGGCCTGCCTCTCCTCTGTCACCCTATTGCAACAGACACACATATATCACAAAACACTGGGCACACCATCAACTCAGCAGGATCAAAGAAACTAAGACAACAGAAGAAACAGTGGTTTAGTCTACCAGTATTTTCAGAATCTCATATGTAATATCAAAGTTCTACTCCCTGCACACACTTTCAGCAATTTTCCTAAAACTCTCCATATTTAGGAAAAATACAGTTTCCTCAGTCATGCCTATCTGCCTCCTGAACAACCAAATTTGGCAATTCTAACATGAAAAAGAGGACTTTTTAATTAACATTATGATGTAAAATCTGCCTTCGCATTGTGTGAGGGCACCAATATAAATATTTATATATCTATCTCATAGCACTGGTCCATGACTTTTCACATTTTCTCCAATAGTAGCCTCAGTTTCTGCTACTTGCTGAGGGAAGTTGGATTTGACATTAGCACAAGGGGCTTCACACTGGAGCATTGGCCCATTACCCTTACCTTTGTTCCTGGTAGCCCTGGCAACCCAGGTTCTCCTTGTGGGCCAATGAAACCTGGTTCTCCCTTTAAAAATACAATATGAGAGGATTACTTATTTGGCAGTACACAATTATAGCAATACAAGTTTATTTTGGGTAGTATTTTCCCCTGTACAGCTTACAGCTCTCCAGCTGTGATTTAACAGTTACACAGAAGCACTTTTTGTCATGGGTAACTTTCATCAGCATAAATTCCTGGAGCAAGCCACCATGCAGCAGATGAGATGCAAATGAAGCAGAAGGTGTCAAACATGGGGTTTATGAGGTTAAGGACTGTTAAAATGCAACCTGGTCTGTAATGTAACACATCAAACTAATATGCAAGCAAGTCTGCAGGCAGGAGGAGAGACCTGAGTGTTCCTAAATTTACAAAGGGACAGCTCATTTCAGTCATGTGTTTTGAGGTGGTTTCCTATTGCAGCATGTGAATAGATGGGCAGAAATGGTGTGTGACAAAGCAGTGACAAATGGAGATGGTACTGTTGTGATGTGTTGCATCTCCTTTCAAGTCAGAGATTTGCAGTGCCATGGTGCTTTCCCTCCTCATTCTGACAGTAAAATACTTCAGTTCTCCGCGCCCAGACAACTTCTCTGGCTGTGAACAACTGGGAATGAGCCACAGCTCTCCCCATTCCCTCTCTGTTCTGCCCCTTTCCTTCCCATTCATTAGTACAATCAGGACAGACAAATAGCAAGAATCAAGCAGAGTTGCAGCAGAAGCAGCACTGAGCAGAAGAGTAAGACCATATTTTATTATCTATCTCCATGCCTGAAGAGACAATGCAGGATCAATAAGCCATATGCTTTCCTTCTCATGAATAAGGCTTCCTGCTATTTAATCTTGCATTTTTTCAGATATATTTGAACCAAGAAGATATATCCACAAGCTACTGAAAAGTTTTAATTCAGTTATGTAACCCAATTAATATTTATTTATTAGCCTTTTAGCAATAACCCTGAACTTAATGACTAAAAATTACCCATCAAGTGCCTCTTAAAATAGCTAAAAGACAGACAGATCATAATCCTGTAGTGATATCGTTACTGACAATATACAGAGACAGTGCATATGAGCAGCTGAATAAAATTTCTCTTCATCTCTTCCCCTCCTTGGAAATAAGGGTATGCTGCACATGGTCAGCAAATTAGGAAGTATTCTTGCACATTCATGTGTACTCTCATCACCAATCCATCATTAACAGTTCAAAGCCAAATAAATCTTCACTGTGGTTATATCAAGGATGACAGCAAGCTCCCAGAGACCTCCATTTAGATTATAAAAAATACAAGTATATAATGAGCTTTCTCACATGAAGTTCCAGCTGGCCATGGTTCAAAATACGGCAAAGAAATAAACTGAGACAAACATGTCACAGAGAAGCATGTGAGCTTTTTTCTCTCCTAAGAAAAAATACTTAAGAGTTTATGTAAGTCTGCATATTAGTACACACCAGCAGGAGTGTAGTACACACCAACATAAGGTTGTCGCTGCAGATGGAAGTACTTTGACATCAGTAAATGAAGAACAATGCAGCTTCAATCATTTATTTTAGAATGAGAGAGTACTCAATAGCCCCATGCTGTTTTAATACTGAATTTGCCCAGGCTAATTTTTTGGCCAGCTTATTATGACTTCAGGCAGAAAAAATATGCAGTGACTACATGATCCTTTTCAGTGGTGAGGCTTAGAAGTGTCACTCAAAGGTTAATGCAGTTTTTGAGTCAAATTCTTCTCTTTGCTCAGGACTATACCAGTGGCATACCACAAGAAAACTTCTGGCCAAAGTCCAGGAAGAAGTCCCACCTTCCCCCAAAATATCTAAAAAGAGAAGAAAAAGATGCTTTGCAAAAGCTAGTGGAATTGATAATGGAATAAGCCGGCGGCTTAATTAGCATAAGTAGTATACAGGTCTTATACAGCACAGAGCTTTAAAATGTTTTGAAATGTGGAGTGGAAGAGGTGGTGTGTTAGCAGAGACCAGGACCTGACGGGCTGAGCAGCAGTTCTGCTGGGAAAGATGCAGCAGTTACAGTGGATGCCAGGCTGAACATGATCCAACAGCGTATTCTTATCACACATGAAACACACTGCAGTAGTTAAAACCTGGCTACAGTAAGAAGAAAAATGCAATTCTCCCGCTCTCCAGTGCTAGAAAGAATAAGTAGATTAAAAAACAGATCTGATTTGCCATCTGAACTAAGCTTCTAAGTAAAAAGACGACATGTTGGAATGATTTGAAACTAAGCCATGTCTTCTCCAGTATTTCAAATCTCTTGAGTGCAACCACATCATAAGGCATTAAGTAAAATGTTCATTGGGTATACTTCTGCATCCTGCCATAATATTGATGACTTTATGTTTTATGCCATCTTTTATGCCACTCAGAAAGCAAAAAACCACCAAACAAAAAAGGAATCTATCAAAATTGGCACTGCCAGTGTTGTGTGAAATGTAAAGAAAATAGTTTCCTCTCAGTAAGGCAGGCTGCTGTTGAAGTTATGCAAAGACAAGGGAAAGACTTTTATGATTAGTCCATGACACTAACAAGATTCCAGAGCTTTACAGGAATGTGGTTAGAAAATTAAGAACTAAGGGATTTGGATTTTTTTGTAAATATATGACATATTTGATTTAGCTGCAGGAAAGCAAGAGTTAAGGCTTGCTTGGGAGGGCACTGTGGTTTGACAACATTGCAGCTCTGGTTCTTTAGTTCACTGAAGCACCTGCTGTTCTTAAGCTTCTTGCTTAAATGAACTCAAGAATTTGTTCTAACTACCGTGAAATGCTGAGAGGAATGCAAGGGATCAGAGTAACTAAGACTTATAATACTTTTCCAAGCATCTCACTACAACTTCTTACAACAAAATCAAAGTTTTATCCAGTTAAAATGTACAGCAATCTTCTTTGCCTGCTAAAGCTGGGGCAGGGAACACAAAATCTGTAATATTGTAATCTGAAGTACTGTTTGACAGCTGTATAGAAAGCCATCAGCAAATGATGGTTCTGTCACACATTTTAGTTTAACCCTTTGGTATAGTTATGAAATCACTGCTTAGAAACCACTGCATTGCACAAGATGTCAACAAGGCAAATTTCAGTATTCAATCCACTGTTAGACTTGGTGCAATTTGTATTACTCACAACACAGGGAGCTTAGTATAGAAAAAAACCAAACAACAAAACAATTGTTGTGAGTTTCTTCCAGTCTACATAACCGATGTGTTATGATACTAAGAATCATTTTTAATGCCTTTATATGTTAATATTTTAAGAGACTACCTCCATGCATGCTCATTTTCATTCTTAAGTATTTGTTGACTGTAGAAATACTAGTGGGTCATTATATACTACCACTGACAAACATTTTTAATGTTTATTTTCATTTAACAGTTTGAAGCAGAAAAGGGCCCTAAAATGCTGTAATCCTGGTTTAATGTGATCTCAATCAGAATTTGTTATTAAAAAGTCACCCTGTAATTTACTTCAGAGGATAGTCAGATTTTTATGAGGGTTATTATCTAGACATAATTAGAACTGTTTTTCATGATAATCAAAGCTTTTATGGACTAAAGCAGAGGCTAGCTTTGTATTAGAGGTTAGCCCTAAGAAGCACTTTAGTTCACTGTCATTGTCTTCTTTAAGTTTTACAAAACCCATAACTGCCTAAAACTTGGACTTTTGCTTAACAAAGGTACAGCAGTTGAAATACCATTTTCACTGCTGGTTTCTGTTTTAAACATCACCAATTTGGCAAACACTTACTAACAATGCAGTTCTGACACCGTAATTGGTCAGAATTAGCCTCCATTGCACAGCTGGGACACACCACCACCATTATTTGAAACTTTGCTCTCACAGACACACCTCCTCTCCCTGAAATACAAAGCTTTATGCTGATGCAAGCAATCATCAGACAACAGCAGTTGACAGGTACACTGTTTTCCCACAGAAGGTTCTTCCTTGTTTAATCATTCTCCTAATGACTATACCACACATTTTCCCACCCAGATCAATGAATGCCTAAAAAAGAAACCTGTGCTGCAGAAAGGCATCCAAACCACAACTTTCCTATAACAATGAAATAAATTCTCTTCCATTTCTGAAATTACCATCCTACCTGTAAGTCTCATGGGCTACCTTACTATATTCCAGCTACATCAGATTATTAAGTATTTTCTCTATTCTACGGTAATGCAACTAAACCAACCTTTAGACCATGAATTTGAAAGGAGAATGTAATTTCAATCCATATCCTTATCTAGTGCTATGAAATAGAATTAGCCAGAGAAATTTAGATGTCTAACTCTGACCTTTATTACATTGTTCACTGGTCCTGAAATATTTTGTTCCATGTCAGCCCTGTTGCCAAGACCATGGAAGTTCTGTATCTGGGCTGATTGGCAGGTCTGAATCATCCTTCCCAAGAGCAGGACACACAAAAACACTTTTCCCTGGCATTCTCTTGGAAATCCAAATGTACCAAGGTCAAGACTCCTGTATGCACACCTTGGAGGTGGCATATCACGTAAAAGTGTCCTGAATTTCTGTGGAGGGTTCTGGAAAGTGGGATGCACCCCACCTTTTCCATTAACAGAAAACCTAGCAGTGTGGGCTGGAGGAAAACCACAACCATGCTTGAACACACAGCTTTGGACAGGCTTGGAGATTCCGAACTCCTGTCTGCAGGTCCAGTGGACCTCCAAAAATTCCTGTCTAGCATGGGCCAGCATGCAAATTCTTCAAGAGTCACAGCTTTGGGAGACCTCAAAGTTCCTTTCTGACAGGGACTGACATGGAAGGGTCCTCATTTGAACCACATCAAGAGACCAGTGATGGTCTTCGGTGTTACCCTGGCTCACTTATGAACATTTTAAAACAAAAACAGTATGATGCCCTTTCCTTGCCTAACTCTATAGAAAGAATCCTGCAAAGGTGGGGATATACAGAAGAGCTATCAAAAGACCCCAAGCCCAGATGTAAGACAATGTGGAGAACAGCTATGAAGCTGCAATAAATTTGATTTGGTCCCTGGGTACCTGTGCTGATTTTCCAGAAGTTGCCATCTGCTTCCTAGAAGATTTTGTTTTTGAGATCTCTATCTAAGCAAAATACTGCAACTCCTCCACTCTGGAGAGGAGTGAGGGCCAGAGTCTCAGGATCCTGTAACAGAGCAATCTGTGGTGCTCTATGGAGCTGTGCCTGCTCACGCCCTGCCTCTGCCTGCAGCACTTAGATCCAGTGAAGCAATTTCTCAGAAACTCAGCTGGCTTTAGACTTTACAAGTCAGAGAGTACATTGTCACAGTGAAGGGCATTAGAGGGACCTTATATATAGCCTGATGTCCATGGGAATTTTCCTCTCAGGATGTCTACAGTATTCAGCTCCTAAGAAGGAAATTAACAAGGTACAAGGAAATCTGATAAAAAAAAAAAACCAACCCTTAACCCCATTTTGTAAGGTCTTAAGGCTTTTCATATCACTTTAGAATTGGCTCCAGAAATTGCCAGTTAAAACAGGTTGTCTGGCTCACTCATCGCATTTGAAACAATATCTTTACTCCCTAATCGTTCTCTAAACTTAGAAAAACAATTGCAGTTTAGAATTTCCAAATGCGTATTTAGACTTTATGATTCATTTGGAGTTAGGGAAGCAAAATCTGGCTAAACAACCTGGCTGGAACCCTGAGGTTTCACAACAAGCCTCACTTTGTATGACATATATTGCTTTTTAGTGAGCCTAATTTTCTTCTTGCTTTTAAGTTCTGTCTGTTTAGAAAGTATGTTGCTCTGGGAGAGTGCTATCAGAACCAGTAATGATTCTGATTAATTCTGCATTCATTAATCATATAAGAGACTTTTACCTTAAGGATAATTGTAATTCAAGTCAGCACGGTAATTATTTTTGAGGATAGAATAAAAAACACTTGTTGTAATGAGCACCTAATTTTTAATTCTTTTCTATGACCAAAATGCTAAATGATGACAAATTTGGCCCCTAACTGTTTCTGTTAAAAAAAACTTAAACGACAAACCTAAGGAATTCTGTCACTGTTCTGAAAGGTAAGGAGCTTTATGGCATGTCCTCTTTTCTGACCTTAAAAAATTTGTATTTGAGAAATAATTTCACATTACTGATGTCAAGTCTTCTTTGTGAATGACAAAATATTTGATTTCTGTATACAGTAGGGTGTTGGATTCTGACATTATTCAACTGCTTTCAAAATTTTTGATTTGCACTTTTTTTTGTACAATGAAAAATTAAGCTATGCTATAAAACATATGCTGTGAAATAGTTCTTACAAGCTCAGTTTTCCAGTTATTAATAGCTTCAGAGGAAACAACATTCTGTGTTTCAGTTCCTTATGTTTCAGCTTTTTCCAGAATGGAAAATAAGAGATTTGCAGGATATAGTTTCTGAGAAATTAATAAGAACTTGAAGTATTTATCTTGAAGAACCCCCAAGTAAGCACCCCTGACACAGGCATACCATCCAATGTTAATTATGATTTCATCTTCTGGCCTTGATTCTCAAAATCAGTTCTGGGAAACTACATATCTACCTTACACAACTGCCATAATACATGGACAGCGGACAGCTAGGAATCAATGAACAAAGCTAGACATGTAATACACACATACATGTTTGTATATCTGCTCCCATTATGGAAAGCAAATACTCAAAACACGTTGCACAGTCATGTAATGTATTTTACCTACCAATACACAGAGATATTTCTGAAACCCAGCCCACCAAAGGTGGGCACTAAGTCCTATTTTTTCAGATCAGTTCCCATTTACACCCAGAACCTGCAGAGAAGGCAAGAGAGAGAGATAGAGACCCTGCAGGTTTCCTGTTAACACTATCAAGGAGTAAGAACAGGAAGAAGAATGGAAATACAGAAAAGAGAAAATGCATTGGGAAAATGAGAACAGTGTTCCTAAGAACTTCTGGGAGAAGAGGGGAATTTACCAAACTTTCCCATAGATGGTAAATAGCATTGACTCCAAACCAAAATGCTTAGAACTATTATTCACTTCAGATTTCCTTTCATTTTATTGCCAGATGGTGAGAGGAGCACTTAAACACATAAGCTTCAACAACAGTTGCTCTCTTTTCTACAAGAGTTTAAATAGGAGACTAACTTCTGTGCAGGAAAGTTCTATCTCATTTCCCCCAAGCTTTCTTTTTTCTAACAAAACTAACTGGGTGAGAGCAGTATCAAGCCTTCTAGACCTTAAAAAAGATATGCTCTGTGGAGCAGAGAGTCTTGTAGTCTTTAGAGGGTGAGATCTCTGAGAAGGTATAGAAAAAAACAGGTACAGAAAAAACGAGAACTGCTTTTGCCTTCACAAAAAAAAAAAAAAAGTATATAGTTGATTCAAATATGCCATATCCTTATCCTGGTTCTTCTGAAACTTTGCTCAGGCACAGTCCCAGGGAAGTCAATTCAAAGTAATTGTTTAGAAAGATGCAAGACACTGCATGCTGGTAAGTATATTGAATCAGCTACTTCCACTAAATTTTAAAACACAGAAAACTTTCCATACTTCCAAAAAGCAGACGGGCTAAGCAGCCTTTTTCTTCTCATGTCAAACCACTCAGCAGTTCAGTTTCTTGAACACGATAAAATAAAAATTTATATGTGCTTGTAAGCTTTGGTTCAGTATTTGTTTTAAAACTGAGGGACAAATGCCAGAAAGACCACAAAAAGTCCAGATCCTGCAAAAAGTGCTGTAGTGAGAAGAGGCTTCTGTTTTGTGAAGGCTTCTCACTACAGTGAAGAAATTGAGGACTGTAGAGGCCAAATTCCAGAAAATGCAACACAAGAGATTTGAGAGATGTCTGACATTACAGTGAATGAGGGCATGCATGATTTCCATTACAGTAAGCCAGTGCTGCTTTGTAGGTATCTTCCTGCAAAAGTTATGAGGTAAAACGGATATATGAAGTTTGTGTTTCACAGACAGGCTTCTGTGTCTGCTTGGCATCGGCTGGGGGATAGCAGAGTGATGAGTTAATATTCTGAGTTTAGGTGGAACACAGTCAGGGCTCATTAAGTTTCCAGCCATTCCTAAACAGCAACAGGTGCCTGAGAAATGTTTCTCCAGTATGTCACAGACAGCTTCTTCACTGTCTTGGAAATAACTGACTGCGCTTGTGTTTCCTCCATGGCACCAACTGACAAAGGAGGAGAGGATGAAAAGGAACAGGAAGAACTCCCAAAACATCCGCATGTGCACAGTGAATGGGTCTAGAAAAGTAAGTAATAAAAGACCCTGCTGCATACCCCGAATTCAGATACGACACTTGCATGTGTGTCCAGTGTTGCCACTCATTCAGACTGCAGTATCACATTCAGCCATGTCCTTCCAGGTTCCCAGGAACATTGATTAATTAACTGAAATGGCATTATAAGAAGCTGAAAGTTTCTCAGTGAATAGTATTCATTACTCCTGTAATGTTGAAGCACAGAGGACTGAATGCCTTAGGGAGTTTGTTCAACTATAGGAAGAAAGATGAGTTGTAGCTGGAGAGACATGGTCATGCCTGGCACAGCACTTGTGTTTGCTCAAGTTGGTTTAGCTTTTGTGAAAAGTGCTGTGCTTGTGCACAGTTACCTAAAACATTCCATAATACAGCCTGCTATTGCAGAGAAACATTCACACAGAAGCAATTTTAAGTTCAACTAACAGATTTATGGAAAAGGGGACTTGGTATTTAACATTTAAGAGCTACATCCAGGAACTTTCAATGTGTAGAATAAACATCTACCTTGATTTTTTCCTTGCCTCTCACAAAGTTTGGAAAAAGCCTGAAAAATCTCTGCCAACAGCTACTGGGCTGGCACACAAATGCACGAGAATGGTATAATCTGTTCTGAAAAATTTTCATTATGGAAACTTATACTTTGTAACAAGTTTTTAGATGTTGCAATGACATTTTGAAAGGTTTCTGCTATGTCTTTGATGTTATATCACTACTGCACATCACTATTAAGATAGAATAGCAAAGACACATCTTGGAGAGTTTTATAAAATCCACATGGGAACAGAACCCAAATTCCAAACCCCTCAAAAATTGTAACAAACAACAAGGATTACTCCCAAAAGTTTAAGGAGAAAAAAAAAAAAAAAAAAAAAAAGTCACTGCTCCAAGTAAGATTCCTCTTGGTTTTGTACAAGATGACAGCACCAAGTGATTGCAAGTCCAGACAACTGAGTTTCTTCCATGCTCAAGTTTCTCATCCTGTCACTGCTATTTCAAAGTAGCTTTTGATCAACACCAGATCACTGGAAATTTGTTTCTCCGTGAGGTAACACTGACATTGTTTTTGCAAATTGACATAATGATCTTACCATGGTGGTACACAAATCTTTGCTAAAAGGGATGGTGAGGAAAGGGGAGAAATTACTACTTTTCCTTTGCTGAGTTATTCCTAACTCCAGCCATTCTCTGGTTTCTGCTTCCACTTCTCATGCCACAGACATATGACTTAAAAGAATCTAGGGTCTTTTTGTTACAGACTGCTTAATAAAAGAGAGCTTAAAAATGCCATCCTGCCAGTCTGATGTGACCAGATATGCTTTGCCCTGTCCCGTGCACATTGTGCTTCCTTGTCACCATCCAGGTCACAGGTTGCCACCTCAATGCAGGATTGTACTAGATGAAATTTCTTCACTGAAACACCACCTGTCTCCCTCTGGACTGGATTTTAAACAGGAGAAACTATTTTCCTAAATGATTAATATTTGACCAAATTACTCCATTTTGCTCTGCTGGCAACTGCACTGTTTTTCTACTGTATCCACTGAATCTGGAAACAAATTTTCACTGGGCAAAACTCCCACACTTCATCCGTTTTTCACTTCACATTTTGTCTTTCAGGTGATTCTGGAAGCTGCCCCTCTGAGCCATTCTTATTGCCAACAAATAATTTTCCCAGAGCAGCCACACAGATGTAGAGTTTTTATTTACTGGTTATATGCGTGGACATGTGGTCTGCATGAACATGGAAACCCCAAAGACCAGCCACAGCTCCAGTTGCTTTTGGCAAGTGTCCCTGGGATGAGTGCCTCAGGCAAGTACCCCACTGACCTCCAACTGAGCTACCCTTTTGCTCACTATTAAAGTAAACTGAATAGGGATTGCTGCCAAAGGCCCTTATAAAAATAATTTAATCACACAAGACTCTTCTCCTTCATGATCTTCACTGCTCAGTATAGCATTTATTCTTGGAGAAATTGAACAACCTCCACGGGAACTATATTTTAAGCTGTTACAGCACACAAAATTTAGAACACACATTCAATTTTTTCCCATAATTCACTAGTAACACAAAAGGGATATTATGCTTCGATACTGTGGCAATTCACAGGTCCCTTGAGAAAATCACTGCAAATGTTACATTCCATGAGATAAATCCTGAATCCTACCACAGTGGACAAGAGTTTAGTTATGGGAGAAATCCTATAAACTTTCTCCTTGAGACATACATAGGCCCATGCTGGAATGCAAAGAGAAAGTTTCAAAGAGATTTTGTTTTCTGAAAGGACAGTCTCTGACACAAAGGAAAAGTAGCCCTTCTGATCTGTGCTCACTCAGGATATGTGCATCTGCTCACTCTGTGCAGAATTACACAGCTACACCTCAACCTGTGCAAGTGTCTGCAGCTCCCAGTGCAATCACTTATGCTAGAACTAAACCAGCTATGTGTCTTTTGTATCAACTTACCCCAAGATTCCAGACAAAATGGAAGCCAGAGACTAAACCAGGTACTGTGTCAGGGACTGCAGGTAATACTGAGCAGAATATTATCAAAACATTTTGATTTGTCAGTGGAAATCACTGTAGTGTAATGGAGCACAGAGTATTTTTGTCAAAAGAGCCAGGTCTCCACTGTCTGTGTATAATTAATGCAGTTCTCTGGCTGGAGGCTTGGTTAATTCAGTAGAATATTGCTACTGGAAAGCACACATTGAAGTGGAAACCAAGTAAAACTTTGATGACAAGACTTTCCATTAAAGAAAAAAATATAAAAGCCTCTACTATTCTAAAAGAACTAGAATGTTCTGCCTCACATTTTAATGTAAGATATACTGTTTGCCTACTCACAGACACCTAATCAATTTTCCTTGTGAGATCTTTCCGTAAAAAACCCCAGTTTAATATCAGAAACACAGAAAAAGATGTAAGACAAGTACATTAAGTCCATCTGAGCCACATTCTTGCACTTCCCCCCTCTTTGTGGTGTTCCACCCAGTACAACAGGTACTACAGTTTATTTACCTTTATTCCAGGGAGTCCAGGAAGCCCAGGAAGGCCTGGTTCACCCTACACAGGAAAATTACATAATATTACAGACATTATCCAGTTAGGGTCACTATCCATTGAACAGCCATGTAAACTCTGCAGCAAGATAAAAGAGCATGAATGACTGCTAGTCAGCTCCAGGATTGGTTTTTTCAAACTGAGTGACTTAAATGTACAATTAGTCTGAGTAATGGTAAGAACTTAGGTATCCTCTGGCAATCTTCAATGTGAAGATGACACACGGGCTGAAAATCCATGTAAGGAAAGCCAAATATGAATTCACATTAGCCTTCACTAAAAAAGAAGGAACAAGAAGCACTGGTTCATTTTACACATTACCATTAAAGTTTCATACTTATGACAGATGTTTAATTTTGTTCCATTTTCAACTTTGAGCTAGATATTGTGCTGTGTGACTGTCTGATTTAGCTAAAAAGCAATTCAGAAGATCTTGGTTTAAATTTCACAGTTCAGGCAGAACTGCCTAATTACAATTGGGCCATCAGTTTTATAGAGCTATCCACAGCATCATTTCAGAGCTTGTTCTTTATCTGTGAATATACACAGTGTTATGAAGGATAATGGGAATGTAACCTTTTACTGCTTTACTCAGAAAAACCATGCTTATTTAAAATTGCAATGGAAAGACCTATAGAACTCTGTTTACAAGGTAATTTTGTAGCAAGTATTGAAAACTGAGTGTATTAATTTTGGAATTAGTCTAAGATAAGAATGACAACATTCTCACAAATGGTCATTTTGAGATATCAGCTAAATGGAAAGATGTCTAGAGAAATAAAGATGATGAACAGAAAAAAAAAAAAAAAAGAGCAATAACACATGAATAAAACATTATTTTAAAGGCTGGGGATTTTATTTTAACACAGAGACGGATTCTAACCAGCACCTTGGATCTGAATATTCCCTGAACTTTCTGGAAGCTCAGGTTTGAACTCTGAAGCCAACTTTTACCTTTATAACGAATTGAACTATATTCCAGATTTTTTACAGTCATGAGCTTTACAGAAATCCAGACTTAAACTCTGCAGTTTGGGCTGATACCTACAGGTTGTGCTATTAAAATATTTTATGTGCCTGTGTACACACACACTTATATACATCCATACACTCACGTACACATATGTATACACACACAAATCTAAACACACCTACAGATAATATAGGTGTTCATCCAACTGCCCTACCCAGAGACACTCCTTTGAGGCAGAAATATTAAATAGACCTGAAACGCTCATAACAAAATTACATTCTGCCCCAAAACGAAAAGCACAGTAGAGGGGCTGAAAATCACTTTACCAAATGGAATGATTTTAAAGTGGTACAGAAGGATCTGATAACACCTTCTTTGTCTGTTTTAGTTTCTCCAAAGTTCTAACTGTTCAAATTGCCTAAAAGCATAGAAAAGTTTCCAGTCTCAAAATATTAATTATAAAATCAGATGAAAGAATAGAGGCTACGATGCCATTTTCAATAGACACTTTTTGGTATGTTGACTATCACTTTCTAAAGCAGAGAAAGGGTTACTACTCTTACCAAAGAATAATGCTGCACTGTAATAACAAAATTTTAACTCCAAACCTTTATTCTGTCTTTCCACTTTTTGCATGAGCAGCCATATATATGGCACTATGACCATCAACTTTTCCCACCTAATTATGGAAGCACTAAATTTCACTTGTAAGCACAGATTTGGAATATTTATAATTGATATTATATTAGTGTTGCTGCAATAGTTTACTCTTCAGTCTTGGGACAGAGCTAACCCCCATACACTCACAGGTAATAAGAAGAAAGGAACCACCAAAGCCAGTTCAGAGTTGCAGCAATCTAGAAACAATTAAAATGCCCCTAAAAGATACAGCAATATGAAACATAATGAAATCAATCATCATTTCATAATTACAACTAGCATTGTAGATGAATGCATAGTATTTGCTTTTTTTGACCTTTCCTAATATAGTAATTCTGAGTATGACTTATGGGAAAAATGACTTTTAAAGAAACCAAGGCTGCTTATTAACTCTATTACATAATGGCAGAGCAGGTCATTCTGTCACCTCAGCACACAATCTGGCCCACAACAGCCTTGTCAGACTACTAAAATATTGCCATGTTTCATTTCAGGCAACTAGTATTTGGGTGGGCAGCTCAACACATATTCTTCCTAAGAAAACAGATAAGGGACAACTAGAAAAAGATGAAAAAGGAAAATAAAGAAGACACAGGAAGGAAATAGCAATGGGTCACAGAGAGGGGGAAAAGCATTGAGATTATGTAGATGGCAGAGACGTGCCTTCAACTGGAGAAAGAGCCTCCCACAACCTCTGATGGTGTGACAAAGCCCCTCCTAAGCAGGGGTGCAGGGCAGCAGACACAGGGCACCTGGCTGGGTGAGGCACGCTGACTGGGCATGCCATGGGAGCTGATGGCTGGGGCTGGGACACGAGTGTGACACACTGGGAAATCATGAGGTGAATGCATGGAAGACACTAAGCCCCCCTCTGGTGTGAAAAAGAAGGTGAGAATATAGAAAGTCTGAACTGCATAGCTCTCACTAATCCACGTTGCTTGAATTAGATCAAATCTGAGTGCCTGGGACTGAGGACCAGGAGCCTGCTGATAAATCACTGCTAGTTTTGCCTCTACAGCAGCCACTTAATGAGAGTCTGAATCTCCATAGGCACTTAAGTGCATTTTCTAGCTTATTACCTAAGCAAAGCATACACTGCAGAATACACACACTGAATGGTTCTCTGGATTAGATAGCTTTAAACTGCTTTGATTACCTTTCCTAATTAAAACTGCACTTCACTAAGGAACTGCATTTGCAACCATAATAGTCTTATTTAGTCTCTGATCAGAGTTATAATTTCTTATGCAAAAAGACATATTCTTATTTATTTCTTATTTATATGTGGTTTGGGGTTTTGCTTAGTCGCCAAAATACCTTGAGTATTAGAAAATGGTTGTCCTGCCATTCACTGGATAGAATTTTAGCTCTTAACTGTCTGTCTGGAATATCTCAACTGACAGAAGGACTCTGTTTGACTCTGGCAGCAGCGTGCAGTGGAAAATTTTCAACGCTGTAAGAGGCAAGAACAGTGCCAATAGCTCCAGAGGGAAACCAAATATTGTGATGCACAAACCCAGTTCTCTCATTGTTTCTTTGGTCTCCCTGCAGGACTTGCCCCCTATTCGCAAAAGGGAGCTGAAGGCACAGCATTGCTGGGTTTGATGTACTATGGATTCAAAGAGCATATTCCCTAGCTTCACAGGGCCTTGTGCAGTACAGTTATTGTAACTCCTGCAGGACCCTTCCCTGCAGAAGCAGCCTCAGCCACACAGCACCCAAAGGAATTTCTTATGCTGTAAGGAACAACAGAGCAGCATTACCTGGTCTGAGTCCCTCCAAACACACTGCATGCCACTGATGGTTTGGTTCCCCTTACAGGCATGTGTGAAAGGGATTCTAACCAATATTTATTTTCTTCCTGATGAGATCTCACAGTGTACCACAGTTTGAAGACAATTAGTCAAACATGCAGGGTTAGCCTGTGATCACCCAAGGAGCAGAGCCATTCTTTGTTAGTCTCATCAGCTGCAAGGGGGTAAGCTTTTGATGCAGTAAGTGTGCTGTGGCTAGAAAGGAAGGCGAGTTAGTCAAAATTGCTTTTCATTTAAATTAGTATCATCATTCCTGTGCCTTTTTAAAATACAAAATAAACACAGACCATATGTGTACAGCCTTGGGCTGATAAATTTTACTGCCTTGGACTCATCCCAGTACAGGTAAGTGTCACTGGTAATATGGATGTAACATCATTTACCACATATCCAGCAGAAAAGGAAAACTGAATATTTCCAAGTAGTACCTTTTGTCCAGGCCGTCCAGATTCACCAGGTTCACCCTAAAAGAAAACAGATGAAAGACATGTGATCTGAGAAGATGAATTAAAGATGGAGCTGTGGAAAACCGTAACATTAATGATACCCAAAATGTCTGTGACACTGTAAAGTAACATGGACCAACCACCAGCCCCCTTCTCCCTGCACAACTTCTTGAGAACTCCATTACCTTAATTCCAGCTGCAGAAGAGCCAGGGTCACCCTGATACAAAATTCACAAGAAATAATCACTCTTACTACATAAACAATTTTCCAGAAAACACATAAATCATATGAGTATAGCAATATTATACAGCAAAATAACTGCATAGCAAGACTGCCTGTTTTCTGTGCTCCTACACAGGCATTTAACTAATTAATTACATCAGTGTGTTAGAAAAGGAACAAAATTGTTTTCAAGACCATCTAGAGAGAGATTTAGCTTCACTCACCCTAACATCTATTAGAGTTAACCTCAAATTTCATAACTAATAATGTAGATCTAATAATTGCAGATGTATAAATGTACTTCACAAAGCCAGAATATGGGACAAACTTTGACATTTCTAAAGTGCTGATCTACACTAGAAATAATTTACTGTTGTTTACAAGGAATATGAGCAACCATATGAGCGATCTAATTTTATAGATGGCAAGTGTCAGGACTCAACTGACAACACTTTTTGTACCAGTGATGATTCTCTTTGAAAAAAACCCCAGTGACCCATGAGTTTATCTCCATCAGGACAGGTAATAGCTTTATTACACTCCAGTGTATTTAAATGGATAGATTAATGCATGAAGGGCTATACTTTACAGGATGAGACAACTATGGTAATTTACATATTCAGGAAAGGTCTCTGTTCTGAGAGGACATACAGCATTCAAAAAGATTTGCCTACATTTTGCTGAGTTGGCTGGATTTCATAGGCACTGATATGCACAGGACAGAGAAGCAGTTGATTTTTTTTTTTCCCTTAAACAACACAACAAAGAAAAAAAAGGAAAAAACCTACTGAAAAGTTTGAGTTAGGCTATATACTAATGAAGATGAGTTGCGTGATTCTATTTGAAAAATTGTTTAATTATTTGTTATTATATATGCATGGAAACATGATCTTCCTCATTTTGATATACATGCATGAGTGACACTACTAATATCCCTTACAAGCATGTACAACTGAAAGCCTCAAGAACCTTTTATAGCTATAAAGGGCCAAAGCAAAGACACGTTAAATGGTTAAACTTTTTGAAGGGCAATGATGGATACGGAAAAGATAAGACACAAAATATTTATAATTCACCTTCATGCAAGAATAAAACTTAGATCAAAGAAAAGATTATGGTACAGTATGTTGACAATTCACTGCTGAGTCAAGACAGTTTCCAAATGAAGAAACTTTAGCAGGGGAACATGGCACAAAGAAGGAAGATCCTTGATAGTTTCTAGGGACCAAGGCTACAGTGGAAGAACAGAAGCAAGAACTCAAGCTTGAAACTGACACTGTCTTCAAATCAGGACAATTCTAAAGTCTCAGGTCAAGAATTAAGGACCCAAGTCCATATTTTTGAGTGTCACTAGGTACAACAGTTCAGAAAACAAAGCTACATTTTTTTCACAAACAGGAACCTGGTCCTAAACCAAGTCTGAATCTGTTGTCACGTGGTATCTCATTCTCTCACCATATGAATAAAAAATTGTTATTTATCTCACAGAAACTCTATGTAAGCTTTCAAAGAAATGTTTTTAAGCTTTATGGACTATGGATTAAATCTCCTAAGCAAAAACTTCCCCCTATGCTGAAGAACAGGGAAGAATACAAACCCTGTTAAGTAGCTCAAGTGTAATTTAATGACACCAAATTTAATGCTTACTCCTAAATTATCTGCCAAAAAGCATCCTCATAAGCTCTCTAGAAAGTGCTGTTTGCAAAGCTACCTATCAGAAACTAAGCTGCAGGTCTCCTCTAAGAATTGTATCTTATTTTTCTGGGTGGCAGATTGTCTTGTAGGCAGGGAAAAAGAAGAAAAATATTGAAAGTCAAAAGTTGCAGTTTTGGAAAGTGACAAAAATGAATGCAGAGGATTCTAACCCATTATGGTTAAAGCAGTGCACTCCAAACAAACAGAATATATTCCATGTCACCACCCCACCTCTGAAAATCATACAAAACCCAGAAGAGATTGGAGTCTTCTGCATTATGAAGTTCAGGAGGTGTCTTGAAATTTCTTCAGATACAGCAATATAAGAAGACTCCTGATGACCTATACTTTCCACAAGTTGATCCCAACTCGACTGCCTAACCACTGAAAGTTCACACAGCAGTACTTAAAATTTTATACTTGGGCAGAAAGCATCTACCACTGAAAGAAGGAGAGAGCTTTTTTTAATTCTTTAAAAAAGACCCCAAACAGGAGGATGTGCACACTGCTGATCACAGGGCAGTATGGGCATTCTCAAGGATGCAAGGTCACCCTCAAGGCTAATGAAGTAGAAAAGCAACAGGTGAAGCTGCACTAGACTTCCCAGAGAGATTACACACTTACCATTTATTTGTTGTAGAACTACCTATCTGAACAACAGTCTCATTTCATACTTGTAGCTGATTATATTCTTAAATCACGTAAGAGTGGATCAAGATTATGTTACCAGCATACATCGTTTAAGTAAGTAAATCAGGTTCATGAGACTTTCATCTATGTTAATAAGCATGATGGCAAATAAAGTATTACTTAAACTAACTCGAAGAATCAAGTAGCTTAACTATTCTTAAATCTAATGTCTATTTTTTATTGCTGATTTTAGAATATGCCTTAAAATCCTTATGCTCTTCAAAATACAGATTTACTGTACCCAAATGATAGCTCCTGAGGGATTTGCATGCATTCCTTACCAGTTTGATAAATCCATCATAAATTTCTCCTTGCACCAAAATGTTCTAAGTTGGTTAAGCCTTACACAGGCAGGGGTATAAGAAAAAGTGCTTATGCTTCTGCCCACGTGTTATCACTAAAATAAATGTTTTTTAGAAGCATATGAGTTCAAAGATGATGGCCAGAAGAGATCAATATATCTGACCCTTTCTCATGTGCAACACAGCCTTTACCTTGACTGCTAAAGACTGGCTTGTGTAAGGAAACCACACTGAAAACACCAGTACAATTTTCTGAGCACGAGTCTCACACGAAAGAGAACTCAGGAAAACAAAAATATTGACAAAATCTATTTTTTGGTGATTTCCACATCATCTTGGTACTTTGCAACAATGAACTAAGAAAGTATAAAGTAAGGTTATTGTTGATGTCACTTGGAATAAAGATTTAAACTATGTTTTATTGTCAACTCAATTTTCCAGCTGCCAATTTTGGAGGGAAGTTGCCTATCACAATACCAATTTTTGTCCCATATTTGGTTTGGTCCCACTCTTTGGTGGAAACACAGAAGAGGAAAAGTTAAAGGGTATGTCAGAAAACATGGCTATGATTCAATGGGGCAGTTCCAAGTGGCAGGTTGTGACCAAGACTTCCGTATAATGCCAATTGCAACAAACAGGAGTGCTAGCTAGAACCATGCTGATATATTCTGTACTAGAGCTACTGCTGTATAAAGAAAGAACTCTTATGCTTAGTTGAACAGAATAATGAGAATTTTTCTGCTGTTCATAAAAATTAACTCAACCAATTCACTCCCCCTTAAAAAAAAAGCTCAAAATCCATTTTTCTTTTGAATAAATTATTATTTTCATTAGTTGGTTATACTATAAGCATGCCTAAGGCACACATTTTCTTCTCTACTAAGAAGTGGTGTTACCTTTTCTCCTGTGTCACCCTTCAGTCCATTCTCACCAGCATCCCCCTACAGTTGAAATGCACATTATATTTTAATGATTTTCTGTAAGCACGCAGTATGCAGAGCAGAGTCAGCATTCCAATGTGATTAAAAATGCAAGTTGATTTTGTTAATCGGATAATCAGTCTTTGTGACATGGTCAGGAAGTGGCTATGTCTTATACAGACTACACTATAATTGCAATCCCTTTCACAGATCTGTAAAAAACCCCATCCCAAAGTATCAAAATACCTGTTGGTATAATCTACCATCTTTCTCAGTTCACTCCAGTTTAGCAAGGAAGGAATGATTTGATGATTTCATGATGATTCAAGCACTTTAAATTAACAATACATTTTTCTTCCCAATAGAGACATTCATCTAGATGCATCTAATAAAATTCAGATGACAGTTAGACAATTCCAGTAGTTTCTATTGGAATTCTCAAGTAATTTATAGCATATACTCTCTGTCTCAAGTCCTTCATGAATGATTCACAAACTAAGAAAAAATCACTAAATGTCACTCCTACAAGAAGCTACCAAATGACTTTATCTCTACATAAACTCTGTGAACTTTTTTTTTTTTAAAGTGACATTCAGATAATACCTTTTCATGGCTGAGTAGACATTTTCTATTAAAAAATGCCCCAAAATTTTAAATAAAAATTTCACAATATTTATCTATAAAAAGATCTAATTTCTACTTAGTCATGTAACCACAGAAGAAATCCAGACAATGCCAAATATGTTATATGTTGTTATATGTTAAGAATATAGGCTAAAAATTTCTGTGGGACTTGAGGTTCATGTGAAGTATAAGAAGTATTTAAAATGCCAAAAATATAGATTAAAAAATTTAGTCTATTTAAAGCTTAAGTAGACTAAAACTGCATTCCTGGTCTTGGTCAGATAACCAGTAATACTATTCAAATAGCCTTATTCAGTATCTGTCATATTGTTCTGAAAACCTTAATGTGAAATTCCATTTGGAGAGGACTTAGCAATTTATACATCACAGTCACTGATACAATGGGAACTAGCTAACAATCTAGCAGCACTTTAATTAAGGAAACGTACATGAAACATGGAATATTAACAGTGAGGAATGTCACCCCAAGTTCATTTGATACGATAAAGCATGTAACTACACTTTTTAGAAAAAGACAAAGGATAATTATGGAAAAATAGAATGTTTTAAGTAACAAAAATTCAGTGCATATCAAAATTCATTGTTATTCCTTTTATGTCTGAAAACAAACTAAAGATTACTGAAGTATTCTACAAATATAATTTTAACAGAAAAAATTATTTCATGGTGCATATTTCATGATTACGTCGTTCTGCATGTGGGGTACAGACTTACAAGGTTTCTCTCAATTATTGTTATGGTGTGCTTTTGAAAATGTGAAATTAATTGCCTTGGCAAAACATGCTTCCAGCTGGTACTACACAGACTTACATGGATCTGGAAGTGAAATTCTGTTGTAGCTGCAAAGACACAGGTCAACATTTCTCAAGAGCAAACTGCACCTCAGTACAAACAACTTTTTAAACGTAACCTCAGTAAACTTGCAGAAAATGAGGCTGTGCATGGATTGTTACTCAGAATAAGGTTTATGCTATTTCTCAAACTGGCCCTGTGAGCAGATGAGGAAGCTCAGCTCTAAACGTACTGTGCTCCTACCAGCCACTATGATTGGAAGAACAGAATTATACTCCTCTTTTGCAGCATGGAGCTTGTTCCACCCCTTGTCTTGCCTTGGTATGACTGGACATCAGAGAAGCAATTTCTTGCTAACTCACTACAAAGTAAGAGCATCATCAGTATGCCACTTGTGCTGCTGGTGCCCCTCCAGACAGCACTGCAGAAGATCATTGGGGCAGATTCCCTTGCTTTTACTTAAACTGACCCAAACACAAATGGAACATTCCATTTTTAGTACCTGGAGAGCTTGTTATCCAGGTATCACTTAGAATCTATGTAGTTTTATCATTCTGTTACCTACTTGTTTTATTCCACACAGGTGTCAGAGCATCAAAACCAAATTATGAGAAATGTGTGGATCTCTAAATTTATTCAGACAGGCTGATCATTTTCTGAGACTCACCATAGTTAGGATTGCTCAGCTGTGCAGCCTTTAACACAGAATCACTGCACACTGTGATTAATTCCACTGCAGTAATCACAGATCAATAATTTCCATTAGCAGGTATTATCTGACCCTCAGAAAGGCTGCACAGTGCAACTTAAGTTCTAGGTAGTATCTGTGGTATTTTATTTTTAAACTTAGGATTGATGCACTGGCAATTCTCCAAGCACATCATCCAAAACAGAACGACAACAAAGGAAGTGAAAAATCTCACCTTTTCTCCTCTTTCTCCAGGGTCACCCTATGGAGAATAATTGGAGCAAAGAAGTTGTAGGTTACTTAACTCAGGCAAAAATCAGTGTTAGCCTTAGTATCATTAATTATTACTAATGTTAGTATCACTATCATTACTAATAATTACATACTACTGTTGACAATGTCTCAGATGATACAATACAATAAGAAAATCTCCAATGAACAATAAAATAAGTGAATTTAATAGATCACAATGGACAATACAACTTCAAAATTTTTTAAGCTTCAATGATTTGCATGTGAAGACCTCTCTCTCTCTGCTTTGTCCTGGACACTGACAAACAGGCATATGTCTTTAAGAAGCAGCCTGCAGAGACTTAGGTGGATCCTACATGTGGTTCTCCTTGTTTTGGGTACAAAAAAAGGAAAATAAAAGCCTGAATGTGAAGGGAAAGTCTAATGATCCTGTCAATGGCTCAGAAAGTTCCTCAAGAGAGAGAGAAAATGCCTTAAGTGTCTTGAACTAATTCATAGCTGTTTCAGGGTAAAGAGCCTTCAGTGCTCCTTATATTCTCTGTAACAATCTCTGTAACCAAAAGATGGCTTATAGCCATTATTTTTTCAAAATTAAAACATGCTTGAGAAACTGCAAAAGCACTTTTGCACACCAGCCTGACCCTGACAACTCATGTCTGCATTTCTGGCTCAGAGCTGCACTCTGGCTCATCTTTGCCCCTTCTGACGGCTGGCAGTCGCTAGGCAACTCAAGGACTATAGCTGTGAATACGAATTAAGCATCAACTGCCATAATTTGGCTTCTTCTGTATACAAAGTAAGAAAAGGTCATGCTCCCAAATGCCTTGTTTTCATTCCTGATGGACAAGCAGCCAGTCAGTAAATGTAAAGAGGCTGCACTGCATGTCTGTCAGCAGCAGCATGATGCACAGAATCAGCTGAGGGAGCACATGTGCACCAGAAACGCTCACTCGCAGCTGATGGGATTACAATTCAGCATTACCCCCTCCAAGAGGCCCACAGATCCCATCATCTTGGACATGTCAAGCTTTCTTTTAAATGAACTTATCATAAGCTATGTTCTATTTCCCTTGTTCAATATTAAAACAGAAGAACAAACTACGTAACAATAAAGTGCAAAGAGTCATTCTGATGTAAAAAATAGCGGCTGAGACAAGCTCCTAATGAGGCTTGTTGTTAACTTCCATAATAGCAGGATCAGCCCTCGAGACTTCACCCTGACATTTGTCAAAGAACTGACCGCAGAAGTTCTTGAAAAGAAGCCTGAAACACATTGTAAGGGGCATAAACAAAGCCTTTCTGAAAAGGTCCCCAAATTCCCAAACACTTGCAGGCATATTGCATTCAGTTGGCAGTGGATTTCTATGCGTCAGTGCCACTGACTGGAATTATACATGCACAGCAGAAGAATATGCTTCTTTATGGTAAGATGTGTAAAGCCTCTTACAGCACTGATCACTGGAGGGAGCACACCATTAAAAACCAGTCGGAATATAAACCCAAGTTGGAAAGCAAAACTGTCATCTACATATGCCCTCACATACTCTGTGCTTCTGTTTTTAATCCATTTTCAATACTGACCTTGAGCCCTGCTTCTCCCTTCTCTCCTGCTATGCCAGGCAAACCAGGTTCACCCTAAAGACAAAGATAAAAAAAAAGATGGAAGAAAGGCATTATGAAATATATGAACTTTCTCATAATGGGTAAGTAATGATAAACAAAATTTTAAAAGACTCTGCAAACAGGTACTCCACAGCTGGGCACTAAAATTACTTACTTTGTCAGGATGGTTTAACTCTAACCCATGCAAGGTAAGAAATTATTCTTCTGAAGGAGGTGGAAATGCACAGATATCACACTAAACAGAAAGAAGACCTGTGACAGGATCCTTAAAATCTGTCCAAATAACCTTAAAAGCACAGTCTTTCCAGTGAGACTGCCAATGCTTTCCTCTTCTCTACAACTTAGAAAAGCTGCAAGAAAGGCTTATCTTAATTTATTTTGACATTTGCGCTTCTGGTCTCAGATGGAAGACAGATAATGAAATAAAATAAGAAGGACCTGTTTTAGAAATGGAAGGATTTGGAAAAACAGAGAGCTTTTCAATTTTTTAAATATACTTTGCTTGTCCATTTTTTATACTCTTATACCAGTGGCTGAAAAGTGGTTTTAAAAGATTTAAGAACTGTTGGCATTACATCAGTGTTCGTATTTTGGGCATGTTTAAGGGGTAGTATATCATTCTTCTACAGTTTAAGGAGTCATAAATGATTTTCATAAGTCAATCAGCAAACAACACTTACTTTCAATTTTCTTTCCCATCTTCAACTTTAAAAATAAAGAAAAGCAGCAAACAAGAAAAAAATCCAAGTCAAACAAACAAAAAAAACCTCTAAAAGGTTTATTTCTTAGTGTTTATATCCCACATTTATGGGAAAACCACTGATAATCAGTTTAGATAAAATGATAACGTAATGGTTAGACTTTTGTAAAACAACTTATTGTTGAACAACTAAAACTTATCGCTTACTATGGAAAAGCTTCTGCAGATGTGTATCTCAGTTTCACATGAAATACCTTTGATAACCCTCACATAGAGAATTGCATCACACTTCTGACATGGCAAAGCACATTAAAGTAACAGCCAAAAATACTTTTAGAAGTCTGCAACTAGGTCCTTCCAAAAGCCCTTTGCTATTTAAGTGTACAAAAATGTGGAAAAGTTAAATAGCTAACATAGCAATCAAATTTGGAACAGTAATTTTTATCAGAAACTCAGCAAAAACTTTCCACACAGTGGTTAAATTTAGTACACATGATGGACCAATCCCCTACTCAAAAGTTACAGCTAAAGGCTCTTGCAAACACAAGACAAATTTTCTAGTCCTCCATAAAAGCCTCCTATGAAGAACTTACTTCCTTCTTACTTCTGCAGGCAGATTTAATCATATATATATTAACTCTGCTTGTCTGTGAAAGCAAGTTCTATTGTATTTCTAAATTAGGTAATGAATCATTAATTACATTTTCATTTCAGGAAGAATTGGACTGTTTGAAAAAAGAACCCACCAAAATCATTGAAGTTCTAACAAAACTCTAGTGAGCCATTTTCGAAGCCAGAGTAAAAAATGTTGGGTACCATTAAGCCTTCATGGAATTAAATAGTCACTTGTGTCAGCCCTTTCTCAAGGCCCCTTTGTACTACAGTAGCTGTGAGGCTGATAAAGTGGCACAGGCATTTGACATATGAGTGGTCAGGATTTGAAGCCATTGGAGATTAGGTGTGAGTGTCCTAAAGGATTGACCTAAAAGGCTCTTGAAGAAAATTGCCAGTTGACAAAATGAAGCAGAAGGGACCCATGAATATACACTTGTTTCTCCTCATCCCCACACCCCAAACACGCCTGTTTCTGTCCCCTCCATTTTCAAACAGCTGCTGTTGGCTGATGCTTTCAGGAGCTTAAATCTCTAATCAAAAGGTTGAAGTTCCAAGCTTGCACTTTCCTCCCAGGTTTACATATCAGTGCTATGGATGCAGAGGGCTACTGCTGTGACAAAAAGGAGACTGCAAAAATAGAACAAAAGAAGTTATTTTCTTCAGAAAAAAGTGAAAACCTCAGCCTGTCACCTAGTCATAGTAAATCCCCATTCATACCAGCAATGGCACTTGTGACCTATATGCAATTTTGCTATGCTCAGCACTACACTTGTAGTACTGAAAATACTAGGCAGAGATATTTGAAGTGCAAAAACTAGCTCAGGGAATGGGAAAGACTGAAGGCAAACCTAGAAACGACCTTGTGCCTTTATGTTTTTGAAGTGACTATCGTTCTGTTCCTAATGTTCAGAAGTACACGGAAAAGAGTCCTTTCTTAATGTTAGACCTCTGTCTGTACAAGGAATCAGGGTGAAGTGAAATAAGGAACAAGGTGAAGTGAAAATGTACAGCCCTTAAGCTGCTCTATGTCCTAACCCTGATGAACATTCCCAGTGCACAGCTAAACAAGCTTTGTGCCAGGGAACCTCCCTTTGTTGCTCTGCATGTCTTGTAGGCATGGCAGTCTGGCTTTCTGGGCAGATATTTTTACAATTCCAGTAAGACTTAACATAAACCCATGAAATAAACAAGAAAACCAAACCAAAAATAAAAACCAAAATAAAAATGTTCCCCTCAAAGTAGTTATGAAGCAAAGAGCTGTTAACTTTTGAAGACAAGTAGATTGATAGCTCTTCCCTACTCAAATACTGGGTCGTTTTTAGCCATTTTGATCCCCCCAAAAGATTTTGATTCTTGGCATGAAAGTAATTCAAAAGATTTCTGTTAGGAAGTATAGTTAGCTATTTTTCTTCCATTTAGTTACTTTTGTTAATTTATCTATTTATTACTAAAATAATGTATTAAAACCAGAGTGCAAAATGCTGTAAGACTAAAACTGGAGTGTAAAATGTGTAAGTATACTTCAGCCGCACAAGTTAGTGTCTTGGAGATGAAAAAAAAAGCACAGCTGACCTTTAAGAGGCTGAAGATGATGACACTCCTATTCAAGGAGTGATGCAAGCAAGGGAACACCAGACATTCAAAAATGTCATTCAACACAACAATTTAAATCAGACTGCTATTCAACCTGATAAAATGAAAGAAGCTATAAAGCTAAATCCTCAATGTCATATGTTTTTTACATTCACCAGGCCATGGCTAATGCCTTTCCTTACTGCTGTTGTAGTTTCTCTTTAATAGCATTGACAGCAAAAGTGTTAGGTTGCAGAAAGAATTGTGCACATCAGCTAGCTTTCAAATCAAGACAGCATATTTTAATTTATTTTTTCTTTCATAGAATCACAGAATGCTTAACTTAGAAGGCACTTCTGCAGGTCATCTTTGAGGCCCTTACTTGGATGCTACCCAGTATCTCCATGTCTTTTTTGTAGTGAGGAGCCCACAACTGTATGCAGTACTCCAAGAGTGGCCTCAAAAGTGTTTTTTTCCCATTGAAGAGTAATTTCTTCTATAGTATATCTAACTTTAGCTCACAGCTTGCCTTTCTACAGTCATGAATTCCTGAGAAATTATCACTCAATAACAGAGTGATGGCAATTGTTCTAAAACTTTCTAGTGTCTATACAACACAACCCATGATTCCAGTTAGAGAATTAATAAGGGCTAAACTGCATCCTCACACAAGAGAAAGATGTTTCCCAGAGAAACTATGTGAAGATACCTCAGAGCATCCCCTTGGAACTTTTCCCTAAAAGGGATAGACAGTGGGGAAGATAACGTACTGAGGTGTGAAGCGTCTCGGAACTCAATTCAAAGGAATTGTTACTTGCCCTCTCTACTCTTCTGCACTCTTACTATCAGCTAAACCACACAGCAGAAGCTCTCCTGTGCAGCAAACACTGTGTGGAACTACCATAATACACCTGAATAAAAATAAAGTTCTCCCTCCTGGCACACTGAGATAGGCTATGATTTCCAAACACCATCTCAGCAATGTCCAGCTTAGCTGACACCGTGATGGAAAGAGCAAGAACTTCGTGGGATGCTGTGGTACCACCTTACCTGAGCATCCTGTCAAGGTTCTGCTGTACCAAAGCAGCAACAAAACTGCTGATGCACAAACATCATGCCCCACACTGGTAAATGTGCAAATATTGCATTAGAAATACTGTTTAGGTTACCCTTGACTTCTTTTTCATATGTAGTTATTTTTATCTTCCCTTTGTGTAACTTGATCGACCCCAAAAGAAAAGTTCTCTTTTCATTACATGACTAACTACACAAAGAGATGAGAAACTACTGGAAAATGCTACAAAAACTTCTTTCCCAGATTTCATGTAAAAACTAGGCAGAACAAGAAGGTAATTCTCTAGCCTCTGATCTGCTGCAGAAAAAGACACTGCCACTAGAACCCTTATAGACACTGAAGTCTCCAGTTATTCACCACCAGAAGCCAATTTTTTTTCACAAATGGTCTCAGAATGGTGGAAATAAAATTTTCCAGCCAATGTTCTACTGTTCATACACTTACCCAAAATCAATCAGCTTAACTCAGCAGGCCTGTAAATGTTCCAGCAATTTATTTAATGACAACTTACACGTAAGTATGCTGCAGACAGTGGGATTGTTTTGCTGTTGTTTACACATTATAGAGAAATTGCAGAGTCCCCGTCAGTGAAATTTTCACAGTTCACTTTCAAAGAGTTATGTTGTAATGTTTTTTTTACTGTCAATAACAGGAAAGTATTTACAATGCTTCAGGAGCAAGCCTGTAGATGGGGAGCTGCCATTGACAGTTCCATATGTTAACCCCAAATGCCCCGACAGGAGAATAAGCACTTTGGTTCCTCAAAAATAGCAGCACTCTAACAAACTCAGTTACTGTCATTACTGCAGTGAATTAGAAAGGGGACTATTCCAATCAGCAAACTGTAATGTTGATGCATGACTAAAACAGCTACAAAGGGGATCACCTTTAGTTATTCAGAACCTTCTGATAATTTCTATAAATGGCTTCAACAAAATGCTCTGAGTCTCCAAAGTGTTTGGCTTTTTCTTCCAACTGATATAAATTATCACGACAAACAAAATGCTAGTATGTAAAGAACATACCCAACCCAGCCATTCAGTTCAAGAGTTTCAGATACATCAAAAAAAAAGCAGAAGGATATCCCTTTGGACACATGGCAGAACACCTTGGTTCAAGTCCTGACACCCTTGAACCTGTATTAACTGTATAACTGAATTAACATTGACAGACTTTCCTGTATTTGGGCAGAGAACAACTTTCAGACCCTGCTCAATAAACTGGTCTAACAGTTTCCTCAGATACTCTCGTGGTAGTGGCAGTCAATGCTTACACTGCAGTGAATCTGAATTTGGTGAGTACTCAAGTGTATAGAGCATTGCTTGGGCTCTGCTGGTAATACGAGAAAAAAAAAATCTGTCAATATGAACTCATAAAATCTACTTCAGAACAGGTCTGAAAATGTATTACCCACTGGAGTCCATATCAAAGGAGCTGAGGTAGTTGAAAGCGTGCTTCTCCTTACCGGAGTGCTTTCTGCCCTTGAGGCATATACCTTCCTATCCAGAATTAATCAGTTAAAAATAACATGGCTGGAGGCCCCAGCTTTTCTTGTTTGTAACTGAGAAACAGCCTGGAGGCTGCAGTTCTGAAATAGGTTTTGTTTTGGTCAGATGCATAACTCCGTCTACACCAGCTGGTTGATATCCAC
>WEIU01000384.1:37346-116185 GCA_013389925.1 Aegithalos caudatus | reverse complement strand
TTTTTTTTTTTTTCCTTATTCTTCAAAACAGAATTTAAACCAAGTTGCATAGAAATGTTTTTCTCTATTTTTTGACAATTTCTCTTTGTTGATGCTGTTTCTCTGTAATGTGGGTGTTTTTCTGATTTTTGAATACCTAAAGAAAACATTTTAAAGCCTTCAATGATATATATTGCTTTCCCTGTAGTCTAGGTTTCTTCTATGTGTGGATATACTTCAAATAATGCATTTAGTTTTATTTCTCTGTTTTCAGTTTTCTTTTTCTTTTTTGTTTTTTTTTTTGTTTGTTTGTTTGTTTGTTTTTTTCTGTTAGGCCCGGCGAAAAGAAGTTTTTATCCAGGAGCGATATGGAAGATTTAATTTAAGTGACCCATTTCTGGCTCTTCAGAGAGACTTCGATGCAGGTGCTGGTGATAAAGAAAAGAAGCCAATATGCATGAACCCTCTGTCCATTTTAGAAGCTGTTATGGCTCACTGCAGGAAAATGCAAGAAAGAATGTCGGCTCAGTTGGCTGCTGCTGAAAACAGACAAAAGAAGGTATCCTGCTATTATCTTGTTCCTTTTCCCTCTGCTGATTTGTTCTTTCATGTCACTTTTTTACTTTGTATCTTTGTCTTGATTAACATTACGAGTGTTAAAATGTTGCCACTTAATTTTCATATAGGGTAAGGTGTTGGTTTTCTGGTGATATTTTGTACACACACTTTGTTTGTTCTGTGAATTTAGCTGTATTTATGGAAAAAATTAAATATAACTGGTATAAGTTGATGCAGAGGATATATAAGTAGATAGCTCAGTTTGAACTGAGATAGCATCATCACAATGTATTTTTAAACCAGTACCGTTGGAGCCAAAAATAACCTGCTGTTATTTTTGTTCTAACCTGAATAAAGTAAATAATTTATTTTAATTCTACATTAGGTGGCTCTATTTCTTAAATCAGTAAAAATCTTTATAACTCTAAAACTATTTTTTTTGCATATTTAGAACATTTACTGTAAAAAGAAAATCATTTTGGAACAATTACATTGCAGAAAAAAGTGCCAGATTGAAAATTAAACAACATAATTTTGAAAGTGAATGATTGGTTGGTGGTATTTTACCAATATGTAAGCCATACCTTTCTAAAACATAGTTAAATATGAACATGTTGGGGAGGGGTTTCTGAGAGGAAAGAGAGGAAACAGCCATATAAAGGACTAGATGTTATTTTTTAATAAATATTAAAAAATGCTCTATATATGTTTAATCATCATCACTGGGTATAAGATGGATAGAATGCCCATAATAGATACTTCTGCAATACAACTTTTGATGACAGTTTTACATTGACTTAAAAACCCCCAAACATCAAGCAGGCTAAGACAATTGACATAAAATGGATTTTGTTAATGATTGCTCTTTGGGAAAAAACATGCATTCAAAAGTGCTGGAGGTTGCTGGAAATACATGCTTAAATTAAAACAGCAAACATTTTGTTTGTTACTTCAGCTCTGTTGTTTAGTTTAGTTTAAGCATCATTACTCTGTTAAGACTTTAGGGAAACAGACTTTAAAAAAGGATATTACTAGACTTTATGTATGTTAGCTACGTCTTCAAACAGTTTAACGTGGAGTGAACTAGTACTGGTACGTACCTTGCACTTCTTTCTGAGAACTCTTAAGTAATAATTTTCTTTCTCATAAGCTTTTTCAGTAAATAGAAAGATAGGAAAGGACAACCAAGCTTACTTCTTGTGACTGAAAAAGGATATTGGGAGAAACCCTGATACATTTGTCAGGACAGTTGAATTAGTTTCTTGTTTCACTGCATGGCCACAAGTCTAGTACCTAAATTCTTCATCTAACTCTGGCTTTTATTATATGCACCTAAGATGGGCTCACATATTAAGAATATGTCAGTATATTAATACGTAAATTCAAATTCAGAAATTTACAAATTCAAATCCCTTTTTTGTCTTTTTTTACCGAAGTCTATTTCTCTAAGTGTGTTTGTACAGGAAAGGATGCTTTTGTCTTTTGCTTCCTAGAGGAATACATGAGCCTTTTTTTCTTTAAATCTTAATTTTAAGAATTTGAAAGCAAACTGCATGTTTCAAGCTGAGCAGCTGTGTGCATGACTCTCTACTGAACTACATCTTCCTCTTTTAAGCTCCATTAGAAATGGTATTTGTACATGACACACTTAAACTCCTTGGGTTTGTGGCAATAGATGATGTATCTCTCAACCATCTACATTCATTCACAAACCATTCATTCAGTGTTTTACCTTCCCTCCATTCCACAATTTTCTGTCTGTTTTTCATCTTTCAAATCCTTCTGTTGAAGAGAGTAATGAAGGTCTTTCCAGGGACTTTGAAAAATGTTCAACAAGGTAGGGTGACACAGTGTAAGGAAAAAAAAAAACAGCCTTGACAAATTTGAAGTTTGTCAAGCCAGCTGCATCCCATCCCGTTCTCTGAATGTGTAATGCCTCTCTGTGTTTGGAATTGCTTCACTGTCCCACTCCAAATAATGGAGTCTGTGTACAGCTGTGTTTATTTTCTCTGGATATTACTGAACTTTAAACAGACTCAGAGTGAACTCTTATTTTGGGGGGGAACAAAATATCTGTGAATATAATCACCTCGAAAGTATTCTGTGAATAAAATTTTTATTTGATCACAAAAAACAAGGCATAAAAATATACCAGCATGTAGGAAAATCAAGGAGGTGCACAAAGGACTGGTAAGTCATAGGTTTACCATATACAAACATCTAATTCTCAGATGTCATCTGCTTTGTGTTAAGTCTCCATCCTTTTCCATCTCTTTGAGTGCTTTTCTTGGAGCTGCTGTGAAAGTTAATTTTGAGTTTTCCTGGGAACACAAAACAGATCATCAAAATGACAGTTCTTGATTTGTTGAGAGTTTGCAGAGGAGTTAGTATTGGGATGCATGCTCAAAGAAAGGCAAGCGTGGGTTGGAAAGGCCCTGTTGGTGTAATTTATTCTAACCTTGTGCTTAAAGCAAATTACAATCATCAGTACATATGGGTCATCTGTTAATTTGTCTTGCTTAGTCATGAAAACTCCCAGGAATGGCAATACTGCATCTTTTCCTCACTGGTGTCCTTGTGAAGAACTTTATTCTGAGACTGAGCCTCTCAAAGGGCAAGTTTTCTTTTCTGTAACCTTTTATTATGGAGATTCATCTCCAAGATGAATTTGACATCACTGTAAGGGCCCTTCAAAAGGATATTGCTGTTAGATTATCTCTCTGTCTATTTTTCACTAAACTTTGGAAGCCAAGCTTCCTCAACATTTTCTTGTAAGGCATGCTGTCTCTCACCTTTGAAGGGCCTTTGCTGGTTAATTGCTTGTGGGACACTATTATTTTTTCTCAGTATGTTTTTTCCCCCTTTTCAAATCCTTCTTAGGACTCATTTCCAGATGTGTACGTTACTGATATGATATAGTGTAAGTATATAGTACATTTTGCAAAAATCAGGTTTCTAGTTAGTTCATAAACTCATAAATAATTGCAGCTAGTTCCAAATCTGTCATCTAAAGGAAAAAATACCATGTCAATATTCAGAGGCTTTTCCTATTCAAGACGATGCAGCCAAAGGAAGAAGAGGGCAAGAGAGAGACATAGAAGAAAATGTAAAACAAGAAAATAATGCTGCTTTTGTATATTTAAGTCAAATAGAGGATTTACATTTATATTAGGGAGCCCTCATTTGGATGCAATGCTTACAAATAAGGTATTATAATAGTATGTTAAGCTTATTTCACATCAGTTAAATATTAAAATCTGTTTGTAATTATTTAGAAGTAATATAATTTCACAACACTTCATCTACAGAATGAGAACCTCATCTGAAAACAAAAGAGCAGAATAATGAAGTATAGAAAGTTTTGACAAAAATATTTTCACTATAATCTTTATACATCTCCAAGCTTTAGAAGTTGTATACATTTCTCATGATTTTTGTACCTATTTTAACAAAGAAAATAAATGGTTGGATGCTCCACTTATTTTGAAATTCTAGTGAACCATGCAAATGCTGTTTTATCCTTTGAAAACACAATGAAATCATTGAGAAAAAAATAAGTTGTTTTTTTTTTCACTTGTAAACTTTGATTGGGACCATTCCTAAGTACAGAGTCATTATAATACTTTGTTAATTTAATTTGCACCTGTACTTCCATTAACAGAACTGAAGAGATGTTGCTGGTGATAATAGTTTGCTTAGCAATGACTGATAATGCCATATCTTATTTTTACTCTTCCAACCTAAACCATTCTATTAGTCTATGATACTGTTTTTAAGAAGGGGTGGGTGTGGTTTTGTGAAAGGCATTGTAGGAGAGTGTCAATCTGAGATAAAGCTCTAAAACCCAAATGCAGCCCCTATGCTGCTAAACAGGTTTTGAAGTATTTGAAACTAAGATGATGTTTAAAATGTAGGTATCATTTCCCACAATGATTTCTTCCTCATATTAAATGGTGTTATAAAATATTACCATATTTTATATTGCTTTTCTAGAAGAGTGTTTGTGAATAAAAGCAAAAACAGTAGGCAAAATGAATTAGAGACAATGGCTATATGATTTAGGGGAAAATTATTCTTATCCATTATTTGCATTTTAGTAATAGTTCTTTGATTCTAGCTTACACATCACTGATGTCAATGAGACCTTTCACTGTTAGTAAATATAGGAAAATATTTGTGCCTGTGCCAAGAAATTGTCGTATTTATAAATTTTAAAACAAGATATAGAATACCTGTTATGTTAATGATTATTTTCATGTTCTTAATCTCCTTCAGTTGGAAGAGAAGATAAAAGCTAATCCCTTCATTTCTGTCCTCAAAGATTTTTTTGCAAAGCTCATCTCTTGCTTACGTTTGGTTCCTTCACTGAGATGTCTTTATGTTATGTCTTATGTCAAATTTTTGGAGAACAGGTAGCTCCATCATTTAGGAATCACAAGCATTTAACCTCTTTGGGGAATCTCTCTGTTGTCAATGGAGGAAATTTAAAGCGTTTACTTTGTTTCTAAATTGCTTTATTGAAATGGCTCTCTCTCTCTTTTGGTGGTGTAAGATTATATGCACTAGTGTTAGATACCACAAATCACCTTCCTGGGTTCATTTTAGTTGTACTCTCAACAATTAAAATATCAGTGTCAGGTTAATACTAGGTTATTATGAAATGAGAATTGTTAATGAGAATGATTTTCTCTGTTTTCTTACAGTTGGAAATGGAAAAATCTCAGTTACAGAGTCTTGAGCTGGAGCACAAAAAGCTGTCTGCTCGCCTTGAAGAAGAACGTGGAAAGAATAAGCATGTAGTATTGATGCTAGTGAAAGAGTGTAAGCAGTTGTCTGGCAGAATTGTAGAAGAAGCCCAGAAACTGGAAGAAGTGATGTCAAAATTTGAAGAGGAAAAGAAAAAGGCTACTGAATTGGAAGAGTCTCTTGCAGCTGAGAAACAAAGAAGTACACAAATGGAAGCTCAAATGGAAAAGCAGCTGTCTGAGTTTGACACAGAGAGAGAGCAGTTGCGTGCCAAGCTTCACAAAGAGGAAACACACACCAGTGACCTCAGAGAAGAAAGAGATAAAATGCTCAAAATGATTGAGCAATTGAAAAAGGAGAATGAAAGTAAAGCTAATCTTTCTCAGAAGAGTAGCGATAGGAGTCTTGTTTCTGTTTCGGTTGAAACGGAAGAGCCAAGTTCAAGAACTGTTGCTTGTCAAACAGAGACTGTAACAATGGAGAGCAGCATAGAAAATGCTAAGAAGTTGCCTTTGACTGTCTCTAATAAGCCTTCTACAGTGAGCCCACTAGTGTCTGGCAATTCAAAAATGAATGTGTGTGCCAATGCAGCGTTTGTGAAGCCTGTCATTGATAGGCAATCTTCATCTAGTGAACTTGTCCGTCCCACGACTCCTGTTCTTGCACAGAATCAAAACAGAATTGAAGAAAATGGACCAAGTAGGGGCTCATCCCCTGATTTATCAAGTAGCACTTCCTCTTTTTCAAATAGTAATTCCCTTTGCACCCCTACCACACCAACTGCCACGGCTCAGAATTCCTCTCTCTCTTCATCTGTACACAGTTTGCATTCACCATCTGCCAACACTACTGGCCATCCGGGCCTAAATCCACGAGTCCAAGCAGCTAGATTTAGATTTCAGGCGAATGCAAATGATCAAGACCAAAATGGAAACACAACCCAAAGCCCTCCCTCAAGGGATGTATCCCCTACTAGCCGTGACAACCTTGCTGCCAAGCAGGCGGCTCGGAATACTGTTACCCAAGTTCTCTCGAGATTCACAAGCCCTCAGAGTAGCGCTCCATCGCGGCCAGGGACGTCACATGCCGTGGAAGCTGGCACTTGTCCCCCAGTTGGTAGAATGACTTTAAAGACTCCAAGTGTATCAAGAATTGACAGAGGAAACCCTCCACCTATTCCTCCTAAAAAACCAGGGCTTTCACAAGCTCCTTCTCCACCACACCCACAGCTTAAAGTTTTAATGGATAGTAATCGATCCCCAAATACAAGTGCAAAAACTGACAACAAAACCATGACCTCATCTCTCTCAAGTTCACAACAAGGAATCAGGGTAATAAATGAGGAAATTATTTCAAAGTCCTCACCTCAGCTGCCACCAAAACCTGCTATAGATTTATCTGTGGCACCTGCAGGCTGTGCCATACCAGCCATAGCCTCATCTCAGGTGGGTGCCTGGCCTTCCCACTTTCCTGGACTGAACCAACCTGCATGTTCAGAAAATTCCTTTGTCATTCCCACCACCATTGCCTGTAGCTCCTCCATAAACCCTGTTAGTGCTTCATCCTGTAGACCATGTGATTCAGACAGCCTCCTGGTAACAGCATCAGGTAAAGGGATTGATATGCTACAAACTGTCTCCCTCAAAAATGTTTTGATTTTCTTATGTGTCTTGTGTGCTTTTTTTATCTTGTAACTTTCTCTTTCTTACTGTCCAAAAGCTAAAATTTTCGTTTATATTTTTTCCACATTTCAGGGGTATGGGAATACTTTCGCTGATTTAGTAATGTTATAAATAAGTTTGCTTCCTCAAGGAAGTCTATACTGAAGGCTTTTTTTTAAAGATAAAGAGGAGTAATGTTTAAAGTAAGTGAGCTGCAGATTAGAATGTATTAAACAAATTTCTTTAAATTGTTTTTAATTTACTTTTGCTTAGTGCTAGTATTTTGGACTTTAGAATGCTTTCTCAGTCTGAAATGAGGTTTTGAATATTACCTCTTCAGGGGATCATCCATGGAATATGTATTTTAATGCTGTGTGAATCTTTTAAAAATAGAGCATAACTGGGGCTATGGTATTCTATTATTGCAGTAGATGATTGCACATTAAGATGTGTAATTGCCTGTATAACTGTGCAGTTTCCTATATATCACTGCATGATCAGAGAATATGTTTAATTTTTATTGCTTTTTTTCTGTAGTTCTTTTTTTTTTGGTTTTAGGCTTTGTTAATAATCATGTATGGCATCTCACAGGTTTACTTCCACAGATATAGGCACAGGTTTACTGTTGGAAAGTTAAAATCCAATTGTTGATAATCTTAGGTCTGGAGTATCTGTTAATCATTTTGCATTTTGGCAGGGACTTACTGATGTGTCTAATGTGCCACTAGCTTCAGAAAGTCTTCTTGATGGCATTAAAGTGAACAAAGACAATATTGATTCAGTGAATTGTAGATCTATAAAGCTTTTTATCAACCAATTTCCCTGCTGGAATCAGTAGCATTAGAACATTGGGTAGAATCCCAGCTTTAGCTTTACTTCCATTGCAGAGAAAAAAAAAAAAAGGGACAGTTATGGAACACTTTAGACCTTAATCAGCATTGAAGAATGTTTGAATTGTCTCAAACTTTCAACAGTTAGTTCAGTTATGGTGCTGCAGTTCCTCATAACTGTAGTCCCTGCATCATCATCCGTAGGGTATAAAAGCCCTGCACAGCTGGCCTGCTTCCAACACGTAACCAAGCACTTTCTCTTGTAGCTGTAACATTACCTGGTGAGTTGAACTCAAGCACCAGTCCTGGGAAAGCCATTCCAAAAACACTGTGTGGCTAAATTGACTGTGTATATATAGGAGGTTCAGGTTTCCTGTTAGTAAGCAATTTTTATTCCCATTCCACTTCATTGAAGACTTTCTACATGTATCAGGAGTAGTAACTGAGTCATCTTTTTAACATTTGGATATTGCACCGTACTGTCAGAATCCTCTCTCCTTTCTGAACTGTGCAATAAAGGTATGAGCTCAGAAATCTTGTCCCTTTGTTCCTCTTCTGCTCCTCAGAGTAACAACAGTAGGATTTCACTGCCTATTAGTTTGCTGGTTTTCATATGGATGTCCTAAATTTTCATCTTAAATTCATATTCCAAGATGAGTCTGATTGCCATGTCAGATAGATCATTAGTTTCCCAGTATTTAAAATATTTTCCAAATTTATTTTCCCTTCAAGGACCATTAAAGAATTTAAAAATTATTTTTTAAAAATCTAAGATTTTATGAACATAGAATAAATTACTGGAAAAGTCAGCTTCAAATCAAATAGTATTTATAGGCAAGACATTGTCTTCCACAAATCCTATGAGCATTAATTAGGTGTATGTAACAGCTACTATTACATTAATTATCTGATATTTGGTAACAATTTAATTATTAGTAGTTATTAGTTATTCTTTAGAAGCATAAATCTCATACCTTAAAAATGAAATTACCAGTACTTTTCTTCATAACCCCGTGTATTATTTTTGCTTTAGTTGGTGCTTTGAGGCGTTAACTTCTTTCTTTGGAGAGCAATCATTCTTTTCAATTGGACTCTGCCCTCAAATATTTAATTGTGTTTCTTATGATATGTGTGACCATTCTCAGAGAAAATTCTCAAGGAGAAAACTTTTTGTAAAAAATTGTTAGTTTTTTTTATTTTTAAGTTTGCTTTCTTTCTCTAACTCCCTTCACTTTTGTTGAGGAGGCATGGAAATATTTGTAGATTTAATTCCATTATAATCACTGCTCTGAACATTTGATCTTAGTGGTTTTTTGGGAATATTTGCAATTGCAGATGGGAAACATTTCCCATCATATAAAGTTTGCTAAAAAAGACTGCTTAAACTCTGCTTAGCTGTAGGCTATTTTATTTTGTTTTATCAATATAGAGATGTTATTTTAATATGTCCTTTACTGGTTACATACTGGCTCAAAGAACCTTAATAACTTTATCTGTACTACTCACATAAATATTCAGGAGGTTCTTTGTGTTTTACCCAAAATAATGCTTATATTTTATTGCACTTATACTTCAATCTAATTTTTTTTTGTGTTTTTAAGGGAATTTAATCTATTTTGGCCAAGTGTCCTAGCAAACTGCAGAACTAAATAAATTTAGAGCAACGGATATTATGCAAGTATGGAAAACATTTTGTTCAAAATATTATACTAAGAAAAAAAACCCAGTTTTATAAATATATATGGAAATAGAAAGTAAACCAAATTTAAAAACACTTCTTTTTTTAAGATAATGTGGTCAGTAATACCTGAATTCATGCCACTTATTCCCTTTTTTCAGCTTCTTCTTTAAGTATTACTTTTTTTGAGGTGAGAAACATCTAACAAACTACAAATACTGCTGAAACCTCGTTCTCATATATGCATTTTCGTGTCCTCTAGGCATAGAATCAGTTAGTTTTATTAATGATCAGGTTGATTTTAATATGTTTTATTTACTTTTTTCAGAAAATGTTAAAAATTTCAATTTTACATTGAGTTAAAGCAGAGCATGGTTAAACCTTATTCATATTTTATTGTATAGTAAGCAGTGAGCTTTAATCAGAATTTTTAAATATTTTTTAAAGCAGTAAAACAGTGCCAAACAATTTTAACATGTTAAAGAACATTGACAGAATCCTTCATTTTTTTTTTTGTCTATCAATAAATTCATGCATCTTTCTTCTTACTGTGGAGTTAGAAGAATTGTTAATAACCTAATCACTTAAGGATTATATCTATTAATTTTAAAAGAGTTTCCTAGTTAGCTCAGATTGCTTTAGGAATATATCAACAGCCTGATTTTCAGTAAGGAAGTGTCTTGGTTCTAGGAAGAGGAACTATTAAGAGCAAACTTAAAATGGGAGCTCTGATCCTGGCACTTACACATTCTGCTAAATCGTATCATGTCTTTTTTACGCATGGGCTATTGTACCACATGTTGCTCTTTTCATCCCTGGTAGGAAAAGACATGGACCTTCATCATTAATGTTAAGCAGACTGCACATGGAGACATTACAATGAACATTTATGGCCTGATTCAAAATCTGTGGCAGTGTTTTCATTAACTTCAGCAACCTTTGAATCAGTGCCAAAATGCTTCTGCTCTGTTTGGATTTCTACAGCTCAATGGCTGTAAGACTTCAAAATGGAAACAAATGTAGGCGTTTGGATTATCATACCCCTGGGATTTCTGCTTTCACTTTCTTCTTAATTTTGTGCTTTCTATGTCATTCTTCAATGATTTTTTTAAATTATTTTGCTCATTTCTATAATGATTGGCTTATTCTCTCTTTACAATTGGCTTTGAAGATAAAAGTGTGTGTGGTGGGGGGTGAAGGACTGATCTGGGCTCTGAAATTAACCATCTCGCATTCTGAAGCTGATGCCAGAAGCTGTTTTTGTCTGTCCCTCTGCCCTTCATCACTGCATGCCCTACAAGCTTTCACATTTCCTAACTTTTTGTGTCTGTAATGGTGTCCCTTATTTATTGGTATATTCTAATGTTGGTGCATTTTGTTGGATGAATTTAATTTTATTATACTGTTTCACATTGAATAATATAATGTAAATTTATGTTTATGTTATTACTTATTTTTGTATCTTTATCAGTAGAAGGTTTTCATTTAGTGGTAACCTAGTATAATGAATTTCATCACTGAATTGCAACAACATGTTTTTCTTTTCAAGGATCTGAAATGAAAGTTAAGATATGACAAAAAAATCCCTTTCATTTTGGCATTTCTTCTAAGGATGCCCCAAGAACAAGCAAACAAGCAAGCAAGTAAACTACATCAAAAATTGCAATTGTTTCAAAAGGAAGGGAAACCCAAAATACTATCCATATTACCAAAATTCCAGTGTTACTTGGATAAACAATTTTAGCGACTGTAGTGCCACCTTGGCAATATCCACTCTCAGTTAACTACCATAAGAAGACAGTAAAAACTACACAAGTACTATTATAAAAACATTAATATATGTATAACAACAGCTGCAGCACAGTTAGTTTCAAAGAATAACAAAAGGCTGGAAAAATAAAACCACTTTCACAATGGAAAGGAATACCATAAACTTTTCTTTGGACCTTAGGGAATTTTGTAAGAGTTCACTGTTCTCAAGTGCTGCAAGTTGAAGATAATATATTTTTTTGCACTTAAAGGATACAGTTTACGTTGTATATTGATTATTGGGTTTTTTAATAAACTTCAGAAACCCTCAAAATCCTCTAATTAAAAGTATTGGAGAAATAAGTATTACTAAGAGTATTAATAGTCAGAAGGTAGCTTTAGAATTGAAGTTATAAAAAGATGTATGGGGTTAATTTTGTTTGGTTTAAATTTGGATTTATAAGGTAACTTCATAGCTGCAGTGATGACTTCTGAATATGAAAAAAATAAGTTTAATATTAAGCTAATAATCTTGGGAAAATATTAAAAATATGTTTCCTTCAGATACTTAACTTGTAAACGTAATTTAAATTGACAAAATTTAGCTTACTTTAGACACAAATATAAAGTATTTGATCTATTTATATATGAAATATATAAATATTTCAATATTTATATGAATATGAAAATACTCCAAGCTGTTTTGGTTTGGTTTGGTTTTGTTTGGTTTTTTTTTAACTGGAATCAAACTATGTATTCATCATTGGTATTGCTCAGATGATGAATTCTTGTGTCAATCTTGATTTTATTTAAAATATATTGAGATCTTAGAAGGTACCCAGTTCTATTGTTTCTGTAGGCTTCTGTTGGGAATTTCTGTATTTCATTTTCTTTTCCAAAATGTGGTGCAGATCATCCCAGCATGGTACTGCTATTAGCACATACTTTTTCTAGTTCAAAATGTTGGATAGCACTTACCAGCTTGAATGGAACGGGAGCCAATGCCCTGCAGCTCTTCTTCTGTCTGAGCCGTTGCAAAACTGCATTAAAAGCTGCATTAACTTACTTTGTATCAGATTTCAGCCTCATATAGTAGCCTATTCGTGACCACAGAAGACAAAGTTATTTATTCAAGAGATAAATATAATGTGTATCTTCTAAAGGTAGTAGTGGAAATATGAAAAAAACCCAACCTTTCTCCTATTTTCTATTGCAGTCTTTGATCAAGGAAGAATGCTCAAAATATTCCATGCCTTATGCAGCAAACTTCATATTCTTAACAAAGTCCCTACTAAAGCTGATAAGTAGTCAACAGAACATTTAACCACAACTCCTAAGCTTTCAGAGTTTTGGATTGAATATTCTTTGTTAATGACTTGAGGGACTTGAAAGCTTTCATACATGATTTTTATATAACGGGTTATTCATTCCCATTGGACCATTTTATAATGTTTAAGTATCACTGAATAAAAGGAACATTACCTTAATGGAGAGTTCAATAATATTTCTTTTTCTGTATTATTTGTGCAAATGATTTCTACATGCTTTTTCAAACTTATTGAAAGGCATCTGAAGTCATGAAGGGCTCTCTGTGCAATTTATAACTATATGAGTTCTATACATACTAAATATATAAATGCTATAATCTACACTAAAGAGGATAAAATTACATATGAAAATAAATAATTTGTTTTCAAAACTTTTCTATGTATACCTAAAAAAATCTTCCCAGCATGTTGCAAATAAATAGAAACTTCTCTAGCACTTCTTAGTTTTGATAATATAAATTTTTGAGACATCCAGATGCTACTACAGTTTGCCAGTTTCAATTGACGTTTTGTAGTGAAGTCCTGGTCATTTGTATTAATAAGAGTCATCCCTGAATGCAGTTTTTATTTCTCAGAATATCTTCTAATGTGTAGACAAAGTGCCATCACAAAACTTTTGCTAAACTAACAAATGCAGTCATTTTGAAGATACTCCTTAGTACTTAACACAGAAAATGCTTTGTTTACATGTCTCTAACTTCTGTTGCTTTAACTCACAGGCTGGTCTTCCTCCCTAACCCCTTTGTTAACAAGTGGTGGTCCTGTCCCCCTGGGTGGCAGGCCCACCCTTCTTCACCAAGCTGCTGCCCAGGGAAATGTCACTTTATTATCAATGCTGCTTAATGAAGAAGGACTGGACATTAATTACTCTTGTGAAGATGGCTATTCTGCCTTGTATTCTGCTGCTACGAATGGACATACAGGTAAATGATACTAGGATCTAGGATGGCATCCATGTAAACTAGTGGAAGCTTATTTCACAAGTTTTTAATGTTCAGTTAGGTGAAATTCATTCTTCCTAAAAATGTAAAAATGCAAGTGAGATATATAGATTATATGTACAAAGTCGTGGTATAACATATTTATAAGCAATGCTTCTTGAAGCAGAATTTTGGAACTCAGAAAGCATTTGAAACACACAAAAAAAAGGTAGCACTCTGCAGGAACACCCATTCTAATTCTCCACTCCCTTTGTGTAAAAAGCTACCAGATACTATCACCCCATATTCCGTGAAAAACTAAAGATCATTTGTAGCAATAGGAGCTTGAAAGAAAGAACTTTCTTCTACAAGGAGTAAGCAGCAAAGAGGTGGTCATCAGGGTTTTGATCTCTGCAGCAACAGTGAAAATGATGGAAGACTGTGTCAGAACAATGTGTTATTTGGGAAATAAAAGTAACCGTATTTTTGAACTAAATGAAAAACTTTCATTTGTTACTTAGGCTCTCCTGAAAAAATTAAAAGGGATGTTTTTTCTCTCCCCATCACCCCTACTCTCATCTGTGTTGAGGAAGTAGCATTTCTGAGCCTTTCAACAGTCTTCATATTTTATTAATATATTTATGAAATATATTAATAGGCTCTCAAACATTAGTTTGTTTTAAAAGTCCAGTGCACATTACTGTAGCTTTTTCTACCTACCTAAAAACCTCCAGATTCTTACATTGCAAGTGATATTATTATGCTGTTTTGGACACTAAAGATTAAATCCAGCAATACCAATGGCAAATATTCCATTAATTTTTAGTAAAGTCAAAATTTTATTTCAGAGTAGAAGGTGGAACATAGTCTCACTTAAAGCCACTGCTTTCAAGTGTACTTTGTGGTTTTATTTAATAAAATATTTATTAGTGACATAATTTTAAAGCTCTGATCCAGTATTCCAGAGAGTACATAGAGAGACTATTTCATTATTTCATAATTCTTTTCAAGTATTTTAAAAATAAAACCAAAGTTAGGATACAAAACCTGCAGCTAGGCAGATAGTGTACTTTTTTTGGCATGTTCAGGGTTAATTTTGCTGCCAAGCATAAGGTAGGAAGAATTTTCATTTTGCTGAAAATGGTATATTTTCTCTTTGCTTCCTAGGTGCTATGGGGTTTTTTTGTAGAAACATCTGGGCGTTTTCACCTGAGTTTCTTTCCTGTTGCCAAGACCTTTAAAATAGTGAAAAAGTACTTTTTTTTTTTTTTTTTTTTTTTTTTTTTTTTTTTTTTTTTTTTTTTTTTTCTTTGTTGATTTTTTCCTTTTTTCAACTTGTTATCTGCAGGATTAAGAATCCAAGTTAATTATATTGTGAGGATTTATTATTCTCTCCTCACTGAATAGATGTTTGGTATATTCTTCTAGGCTTGCATCTAGTTATCATTGCTAACTTTGAGGGAGACCATAATTGACCCAATTCTTCGTTATTCATCTTGTATTCTACAATTGTTTCAAAGCAAATGATTTTCAGTTACTATTACCTCCTACTGACAGCAAGGGCAATTTGGTTCCTCGTTTTATTGTCAAAATTTCAAATAAGAAAAACACTTGACAGAATTGTGAAAACACAGTAATAAAAACAAACAAGTACATATGTACCCCGTAATTGTTCAGTATGTTTTATTTATTGAGATAAAAACTGTATTACAGAGGTTATAGTGTCGCTCTTCTATTTATAGTTGACAGGATGTGAAAAATACTTTATTGTACAAATCATCACATTTCAGCAACTACATGGATTGTATGAACTCTGAATGAGAGAATCACACAGCAGCATTGATGATGTCTCCTTAATAAATTATATGAAAATAGAAAGGTTTAGATTTATAAAATTTTTGGAGAAAGATTTTTATTCTTAACTTTATCTTATAATTATTTTTCATTACCTGTAGTTTGTTCTCAGGTGAATGGATATATGTAGAAATTCAAAGTGGAGATTTTTAAAACATGTTTACTTAAATTATGTAGGCTTAAAAAAGGATGTATAGAAATAAATATTTTTAAAAGACCTTTATAATACCTCTTAACTAGCCAGGGGGAAAGAAATGATACTGGTATCATTTTAAGGATAAAATAATTGTTGAAATTTTTCAGTGTGTTGTCAGTGGTAAGTTTCTGTTGCTTTCTTTTTCCTATAGAATCATACAATCACTTAGGTTGGAATATACACTTGAGACCATTCAGTCTTAAGTCTTTATTCATAAGACTTGACACAAGGCTATGGTGGTGATTACACCATGATTTAATTTATTGAGAATATTTTTAAAGTGGACTTACTGACTAAATGGATTTTGAGATTTCAAAGCAAACTAACCATATTTTTCTATTTCTCCTGGAGAAGATTTCATCACAAGAAAAGGGTAACTTTAGAATTGATAAAAGCAAGCATAATGAGTATCTCCCTTCAGAAACACCATGTTTCAGAGATTCTGGGAAGAGAGGAAAGTGAATGATCCCCACATATTTTTAGTGAAGAAATAGAGTATTTGAGATGTGTAGATAACTAGACAGTGGTGGAGCACATTGTAACCAGCATGGTGGCAGCAGCTGTTATATGCTCTCATTCTCTTCTGTAGAAAAAATTGAGTTACACAAGAAAAAAGCACTGAAATAATCTCTTCTAATCTATTCTAATTTCAAAATGTGTAGCTTTCCTGTTTGGAAACAATTGCCTTTTGAGAGCTGCAGCTGAGTGTTTTTCCAGCACATGAAGTTAATAGCAGATGCTTTGTTTCCAGCACACACTGACCCTCATTCTGAGAGGGAATGAGGTCTGAGAGAGAGAAATTCACCCTAAAAAGATACACTTCTTTGTATTTGAATGGACACGAGCAAACTGTTAATTTCATGACTGAACCACTAAATTGAGATAGCTGAACAGGCTGTCTTGTCGGGCTGTCTTGGTTTTACCATTAGCAAAGAAGGAACCACTTGAGGTCTTTTGTGTGATTAATAACAGTAGCTCTCTTAGCTAATAGATCTGCACAGCTGCGTGACCATTCTCTGCCACAAAGAGGTGAAGGACAGAATGAAACAATAAGAGTTCCTAAATCTGAGAGATGTGGATAAAATAATATCCTTTGGACTCAGCTATGCACTAATCATATGCATTTATGGTGTAATTGATTCTCTTCTATCCTGAGTATTTGGAGGCTGTGGCACCCTGATTGATAGGAAAAAACTGGAATGATGTGGGAAGTAGGAAGGAGTGAGGTGCAGAGACATACAGCTACATGGAGTCAGCTTTGTCAAGCCACCGGATGTATCTGCATGATGTTTGCCAACACTCTGGAAGAACTAACTACCCAGCTGTGGTGGAGAGCAGTAAAATCTCCAGGTGTTTGTCTTCATTTACTTCCATGTTTTGCTTTTGCTATGACCAAAACTTTTAACTTAGTGGCACCAATGTCTGTCTAGTACCTGCCCTTCCACCCAGTACTCCCCACTACTGTTTACTTTGGCAGACCAGAGTGAACTGGAGTGAATGAACCTGGACTAACCCAAATTACCCTTCTCCAAATCCCAGTAAAAAGTCCATCCAGAAGATCCAGGCTTCTTGGACATAATTTCTACTTTACTTGATATGCCACCAGAACAGGTCACATAGAGCTTACTGGCTCACGTGTTCTGCCTTGTGCAAGTAGCTGTATTTTCTCATGGGTCACACTTATCCCTAAGAATGAAAAGCTGTTTTCAGAAGCAGTATTTTTGCAGAGATAGGCATCATCAGAAACAGTATTTATACAGACATAGCCTACCACCTGAATGATCTGCTAGTCAATAAGAGTGAATTAACCATGCCTTTTTAGACAGGTAGTCTTGTTCTGTGTATCATGGCTTTTGCATGGCTAACATATGCTTTATGAACAAACAGCAGAGTATTCTAGCCAAATACTTCAAACTTCTAGATGAAATTGCTTTCAATATTCCTAATAAACTGTAGAAGTATTTTAGAATGTCAAGCAGGAATCTGTATTTTCAAGTTAATCATTTAATATAAGGACTTTGATTGACAATGGAAAGAAGAAAAAAAGGTCATTCTTAGCAAAGTATTTTTGTGTTTAAAAGTGAATGAAAATATAATTTTATTTTAAATGGTACTATCTTACAATTAGAAGGACTTGGTAAGTCAGCTAACAGAGAGTTTCTTTATAACTGAAAAAAAATTACACGTCAAGTCCTGGTAACTTAGCATGACAACCAATTTTACAGAAACAAAAATAAGTTCACATGAGATTACTTACTTCAAAATTAAAGAATCCTAATTTACAAAATAATAACTTAGAGTATTTTAAAATCTTGTTTCTTAAAGTTAAATTATTTATTCAATCAACTCTACAACATCTGTATTAGTATTTGGAAAAAAAAATGTAATAGGAGTAAATACATTGAAGAATGGTTTAGACTACTCAGATTTCTAAGCAGTTCTTAATACATTTTTCTGATATCCAAGTAGTTCTTAATATACGTTTGGTTCTGATATCTAGAGTTAAACTTCACTAACAAAACTTGGCTTTAGGATTTTACTGAGTGCTGGAACAACATGCATTAAGCTTGCTCAGAAATCAGGTCAGGAGTTTGTAATTGGTGTTGTAGCTGAGCTTATTTTCCAAGTAGTAGTTTCAATTACAAAAGACTTGTTTTATTTTGGTCTGGAGCCAATTTCAAGAATGAGGAACAGATCAACTGTTTTCTTCAAAGTTAATTGCATCAAATGATATTCCAATTTGTAGATGAAAAGCAGTCTAATTACTATGTAATTAATTATCTTAAATTAGCTGTAGGGATGATGGAATCAGGCCGGTACTATTTTTAGGATGTGTTTTTGGAAACATATGAATGGCGATGGTTTGGGGAGGTTTCAGTTTGTCAGCTTATTTTATTTGTCATTGCAATCACAAATCAAAGTGTCCTAAAGTAAGACTGACCAGTGTGTTGCTTGAGGTCTGTGTGGCTTGTGAACATCTCCCCTGTGGCTGTCATATTTGTCATGACTGCCAGTAGGCAGTGATGCCCTTAGGGACTCCTGGATAAGTCAGATTCTCCACTTGGCAAGTAAAGTAGCTAATACTGTGGGAGTTGCCTGCAGTGGGCCTGTGTTTGAATCCCAGCAGAACCCAACCCAAGCCCTTTTTGCTAAAGGGTGGTGATGCCCCTGGGAGGCAATTCTCATCTCTCCCCTGCAAACTTCTTCCTGAGCTTTTATTTCAGTCCCCTCAGGTGTGATGTGTAGTCCAAAAGACTGACTGTGTTGCCCATTGAGCAGACTTCAGCATTTGGTAGTTTTAACTGCTTGATCTTGTTGACTCATTCTATGTTTTTGCTCCATTTATAGATTGTGTGAGATTGCTGCTGGCTGCAGAAGCACAAGTTGACGCTGCTGATAAAAATGGCTTTACACCCTTGTGTTCAGCAGTTGCTCAGGGACATGTCAAGTAAGTGAAGCCTTTAAGATTTTCCCTGTCAGCTGTTACTCAGTTTTATATTCTCTTTACATTATATATGTCTTCATTACATTACTGTTGCATTTTTGTGTACAAATGTATTTAACTAGAATTTATTGAATGCATCTACTTAAATTCATATTCTTATGCCATTCTGATTTTAATCATTTCTATTTGCTTTGTTTCCAATTTCAGCTCTTAAGGTTGCTGAGCATGTATTCTTAGCAATTACAATGTGGTACTTACTGGTCTACATGTGCATCATACCTCTGAATTTCTTATTTTTCTTTGAGTTATCACCCATACTATATGATTAACAGGGAAAGGAAGAAAGAAATTATTTTTGCACTGATTTTTTTCAAGCATACAAAACTTTGAATATCATATTCAGAAGCAAAAGAATATCTGAGTTTTCTCCTAAGTGATACATAATCAAATAACTTATACAACAAAACAAGGTTTTTTGAAGGTTTAAGGTTTTTTTTGTAGCAGTAACTTTGAAAAACACAAAAATATATACACGTCAAATAATATTAATGACAACATTCTTCAAAATGTCATTAAAATAATTTATGTCATAGAATCATAGGAAATAGAACTGGAAGTTGGAAACAACATTTAAATAACCATTTCCAGAGCATCCTTTTCCAGAGAAAATTATTTTACAAATTCAAAAGGCTTTAAACAGACCTACTAAGAATTCTTATTATAGAATTTAACTTCCTTTTACATATATTTGCTTTTTTTATCTTTCTGATTATTTTCATTTTTATATTTTGTTATTTTTAAGGATTTTACTCTGATGCAGAAACACATAAGAATTAGAGAATTTGACTCATACTTTGAGTGTCATGCTGTGATAGGCCCTGACCCAACAATGAGGAAGAGTGGCATCTCTCTTCTTCCATAAGTGTACACGAATCTTCAGAGGTCCTTGCCACTTCTTAGAGATTGCAAGTTCATCAACTAATGGTCATTTTTTACTGGAAGTCTTACTCCAGAGGTAGCAGATGCCCACTAGGTGTTTTGAGCACAGAAATATGTGTCTAGTTAAGTGTTTCAGTGTTTTGTATAAAATCTTTAAAAATACATATGACTTGACAAGACAAACCCAAAATACACTCTTCATATTCTCTCACTAAAATAAATATCTTAACACTTTGTTTAAATAGGATGCTATTTATTTCCCTGACTTAGCCTCACAACACTTGCTATGTATCATCTGCTGTGTTGTGATATTGCTGACTTGATATTCTTTTCACCTTCAGGTTACTTACGTAACATGACATCCCTAAACACACTTTTTGCTTTTACTTTTTTAGATACTGAACATGACCTGAATTGTAAAAATGAGCATGGAATGACAGGGCTAGCCAAAAATGTCAAAGAGACTACAGGTGGTTCAGGCTGTTTGATTTGTTGGTCGCTTCAAAGTTCAGGCACAGAAGAAAAATCTGTAATATGTCGAATTTGGGGCAACAGTATTGTCTGTCTCCTGCGGGGTTAATGGCAGCACTAAACTGCTGTCATTGCACAGGAGGTGTCTGTCATAGACTTGCTAAGCAGTCCCCTGTGACATCTTCATTAACCTTGTTCCTGAGCCAAGACAATACTGTTGTTCTAACTAACACAAGTTATGTATTCAGAAAAAAATTCTAGTTTTTTGAGGCTGGTCCAGTAATATCACCAGATCAGAAACTGGTTTTAGGGGAAACTTCCAGAACCATTTCATGTGGCCCAGATCAGGATGACTTTCCCTGAACTTGAGGTGGAAAGTCAATGTAGCTTTTGGAAATTCACCAAATACAATGTGAAGTATCAAACCAGATATTTTCAACCTAGCAGACTTAAAACTCAATCTTGAATTGCTGTATGGAAGTGTCTTGTTGTGAGCCCTTTTTAACATGACCTTTGTGACTGTATGGTTAGGATGCATACATCTGTTAAGGCAGAACGTTATTTTTATTTGTATTTTTTTTTTCTGTTCAGTTGAGCATTTTTGGAAATGCTGTTTGTTTTACTCTTCTCTAAAATTATGTATTTTACCTTGAACTTAACTGATTTTCTGACTGCATAAAAACATACCAAAACAATTTTCTTAAATACTTGCTATTTTTTTTAGTATGTAGTTTCTCATATACTTATATTCTTAAATATGCACCTTAAATTGGTTTAAATATTTTATCATAGTATATTTTGTTACAGTGTGCTCTCCTAATCAGTAGTTATTTGGCATTGCACTAACTGCTTTGAAACTTTATTGTTGATATGCTTGCTGTTTTTATGGACTGATAAATATTGAGCTGGAGAGTGGGAAGTTATCTTTTTAACAGTGCTTTTTTGAACTGCAGAATGAATTGACTGGCATTAAGATTTTTGCAAGTCCTCAGTGTTGTTGAAAAGCTAGGTTGGGGAAGGGAAAGGTAGCCAACCCTGGCACAAGAACTGGAAAAAAAATGGATCTACTGCTGTGGCTGTGAGGGAGTACAGGAGCTGGGATGTGAGTGCCAGCCCCAGGTGAATTGCTCTTCAGAGCTCCATCTAATCTTCCATCCTCCATAACCCAGTAGCTGCTAGCAATACACCCAAGCCACCCTTCTGGAGTAGCCTCCATTCAGGGATCTGTAGGTATTGCCACAGTTTTGCTGCCACCACCAGGTTACTCCCCTAGATGAGTGTTCCTTTTGCTGGTAAAGCTAAGTCCTAGTCCTTAATTTTATTCTTTCCCTTTTCTTTTTAATTCTATTTTAAATATCAGTAGTCAGAAATGTTTCTTTTTTTGCTCAGCTGAATGTTTTTCTTATGCAGCTGTCATCAAGTTTTTATCAGACTTGAGAAATTCAGTGTTTTACATTCACAATTTTTAAATGCAGCTGCAGTAGTTTTAAGATTTACATTTTTAAAGTAGCCTGTCTTTATACCTGTGTAAAAATATACTTTGTACTTGTGTATATGGGTTGATCACAGGTAGATCTGTATCTGTAAAATCAATAATGTTTTTAAAAATACTTAAATGTCATACCCTATAAAGTGGTGTTCGATGTCTAACATAACACAATTTTATTGTTTTATTGTTTGCTGTAGATGTGCAGAATTATTAATTATGTATCAGGCTGATATTAACCATGCTGCTGAAAGAGGACAAACACCTTTGTACCTGGCCTGTAAAAATGGAAACAACGATTGTATTAAACTATTGTTGGAAGGTGGAGCAGATCGAACAGTAAAAACCAGTGTAAGTTAAAATAGTTTACTGTAAAGTTACAGTACCTTGTATAATACTGAACATTGACATTAAAATATTTATTCAAACTTTTCTTCAAAGCTGGAATAAAGCATATAATCTGAAATTAGTATTTTGTTATTTTCATCATACTTTGTTTTTTTTAAGCTATATATTGTCTAAAATCTCCTAAAAATGATGTGACTTTCATACCATCTTACATATTTCAAATTCCATAGGTAATTTGCTGCAACCTTTTTCCAGCACTGGATTTCTAAAATGAAACTTTCCTGGTTTGGCTTATTTTTAAGGTGGAGAAGTGGAGATAGGGATTTTGCTTTCAGTTTTCATGTTAGGGTGCTTTACTGTTGTCCTTGAATGGACAACACCCCAAAACTTTCTTGCCAGTATTGTAGAGTCTCATATATCACAAATGGCAGAACATGGCCCAAAAAAAAAAAGTCATATCTAGAGAGGAGTAGGGGAGGAGGCCCGTCTCAAAATCAGTGCCTACATATTGCCTTTTTCAGGTGCTTTTCTAAACATTTTTTATGACTCCGATGTCAATAGGTTCTTATGACAATAAATGTAGGTTATAGGCTGTTCCGAAATACAGCAGAAAGAGTAGTAGTTTCACAGAACATTCTACTCCTCCTGTAATTAATACACTAATTCTTTTATCATTCATTTATTTTGCAACTGGAAAATAAATATATTTGACTTGGAAAGAGAAAGTTGTGGTGTCAAAACTGTGAAAGTCGTTAATAAATGGATGAATACAACATGAAACAAGATTGATAGTTGGAATCATTTTTGTTTGATGCACAGGAAGGAAGCAGTTTACAAATATCATGTAAGCCCTGTATCACTTAGTCTCTTCTAAAAATTTTGAAGATTTATCTGTTGGACTGTCCTTGGAGAAAGCTGTAAAATTTTCTTCTGTTACATTTTCTTCCCTGTCTTCCACCCAAAACACATACAAGCAATTCTGTTTTCTCAAAGGATTATTATGTCAGTCTTGCTTGTCTTCTTAACTTCCAGACAGAGCCTTCCATTCACGTTCTTTGCTGATATAAGTCTGCAAACATTTTTCCATGTGTTTGTGGCAGTGTGCTTTTTGATTCTGGATTTTTTTTTAGGATGGCTGGTCTCCAATTCACGCAGCAGTGGATTCTGGTAATGTTGAAAGTCTTGAGCTCCTTATGTACTATGGAGAGCCGAACAATGGGAACTGTTTGATGGATGCAGAGCCTAATTTAGACTACTTTGATTTGGAGAAGAGAGAAGATGACTATAGGAGTAGAGTAAAGCCTGTTGTTTCTGCAGATCTCATCAACCATGCTGACAAAGAGGGTTGGACTGCTGCCCATATAGCAGCATCAAAAGGCTTTAAGGTTAGTCCGTGTGAAAAGGTTGCGGTAAGTTGATAAAATTTAGGCAAAATGAATCCTTTTATCTTTGAAGAACTACATCTTAGAGGTCAGGTTTGTGTATTATCTAGTTTATAGACCAACTTGATTTAACAGAGAAAGAGATAGACCTCCAGCAGACAATTAGACCCAGAATTCAGGTGTCAAATGGAGTGAATTATCATATTTAAATGTCTACCTCTTATGGGACATTAACAAAAAGAGGAAACTGGAAATTTTCAAAGTTAAGGGGAGATGAATCCCTGAATGCTAATTTGTTGGATGTCATGTGCTTATTAGATGGAAATAATTTCCAGTTACAGGTAGGAATGATTTCACTATGAACAATTTTTCCTCTGTGAAGAATAGGAGAAGGAGAAATTTGAGAACCAGATTTGTGCAGACATCCATTGTTTAATTTATTATTTTGAGCAGCCTTTTTAGCAGGCACTAAAACATTTTTGTGAGGTTGGGATAACTGATGACGTGGAGGATGACCTGACAGGTCCTACTGATGACAAACAGGAAGATTTCTGGAAATTTAATATTACTTCTTGACATCAGAAGCTATACACTTCTAACAGACAATTTAAAGGACTTCTTTTTATATGGTAGCTCTCAGTCAGATCTCACTGTAAAATTTTTACCTGGGAAGAAATAAAGGGTGCTAAACACAGAAAAGTGAATTTTAAGAAAATACAGTCCAAGACTTCAAAAATCAGCTTATGTTTACATGCCTAGTTCAATACCTGTCATTATGTTTGCTTTTTTTCCTGATAAATTTACATTCAAAATAGATATGTTCAAATAGACAGAGATTTAAAATTAAGTTCAGTTTATGGGGGTTTTTCAGGGACAGCCATTGCTTATTCAGCATTTTGCATTACGAAGAGTGAGTGTTCTATTACCAATGTTTGTTAGGCAGGTGCAGACTCTCATTCCAGTTTCCACCCATGCAAATTTAGATGGAGTTTAAGGTATTTGCTATAATCTGCAAATACCTAAATAATTTGCACTATGTTGATGCTTTCTGCAATAATATAATCCTCAGGAACTTTGAATTTAGGTTTCATTTGCTGTCTAAAACTGCTTTGCCTCGGTGATCTCTCTGAAAGGTCTGACACTGGAAGTCTTCATGTATGTTGTTCATGAATAAGTCAATGGTTTGAGTTTCTAAGCACATTCCAAGTCAACTGATTAGTAAGATCTCCATTTGGGGTTGAGGGGAGTCTCTTAGGTGATGAAGATGATACAGAGCTGGCAATCAGATTCCTGGCTTTGATGCTCCAGAGACTATAAAATTGTATTTGATTTAATGCACTTATTTACTTGAGACATGTTTGGGATATTTAAAAGCTAAAGAAGCTTCATAGCCATCTCTAAGTGCTGTTAACACTTCAACTTAATTCTCTAATCCATTATGTACACTGCATGTCATTCATTCCAGTGCATGGTAGCTGCATATAAGCAGTGCTCACACTTGCATCCTCTTGTTTTGAGCTAGGTAGGGGCCATTCTCTACATATTAATTCTGCTAGGACATCTTACCTGTTATTTCATAGGCAGCAGATACAGCAAAAATCCTCATTTTACTAAGGAAATAAATTGATTTCTTTGTTCTGTCCCACTTCTTCCTGCTTTACTTCCCATTTTCATCCTCACAGTTCAGTCCTCAGCTTTCTGCTGTTCTGCTATTCATTGCTCCTGTTTGAGAGATAGTGTTAACAAACTAACCTGACAAGAAAATATGTGCTTTTTTCTGCTTGATATCCTTCTGGCAAGCTTAGTGAGCTAATCATTTTATTTAAAGTACTCATAGGTGCTGTAACTACAACCTGGTAAAATTTCACCTCACAGGCAGATATACCTTGAATGATTGCTATATTTATGAAAAGTCTTAGGGTGTCAGATACACTGACAAAAGTTTCTGTAGAACAGCTACAAAATAGGTAACACTATGTCAGCCTGCAATCAGCCACTGTTCTGCAACAAAATACCCAGTAGCTGCTTCTCTGTGTTTATAAGATTTGATTTCTCTGCTATGGTTAGCCCCAGACATTTTCAATACAGTATTAACTAGTATAATTTCTGTTAGTTTCTTTTTCTTACAGTCTGGATATGTCTTTAAAAGCATATCTGAGATGGCAAAGCTTTCATGAAGGCTACCTGTATTGTTGCAGAATGATGGTCATTAGAAACAAGGACTTGATACTTTTCCTGCTTGCTGATCGATCAGTTTGAATGTAGTTTTATGAGAACTCTTTTATCCCACACTATTTTGGGAGGATCTATATAGTTAATATTTTTTCATGTTCCAGTATGATTCTATGAATCCAAATTTATATGCTAATACCTTGTTTCTAATTTCAATTTTTTCATTTTGTTGAGCATGTAACAAGTGGATGCCATCATGTTGTTGGCATCCACAAGATGTTTGTGCTCTGACTTAATAAAAATGCATTTTTATATCACTGCATGCTTGCGAAGCTTGCAGAATTTCAGGTTTCTGCTTGCAGAAATTCTGCCAAAGGCTTGCAAGGTGATTTAAAAGTGATTCTTTTTTTTGTGTCCCACTCAGGTGTCAGTCATGATGGAAACTCCTACCTGGTGAATTACAAAGTGAAAATTAATTTTATGGATTACCTAAATAGATTAATTTATTAGTCTGTATTTAGCTTTAGAATTGCTTATTTAGTGTTGCTTGAGCATTGAGGCCAGGATGTTCAAACTAGGGTTTGGACATAATAGCTGGGTTTCTGTCTCCTTATCAAACCTAAACTTGTGGCCAGATGTAAGAATTTCTTAATTCAGCTAATCAGCACTTGATGCTTAGAGACTGTAGAACCCTGACTCTGTGTGTTCTGTTTTTTTATAGTCATTATTTGAGACTTTCAAGTCTGCTATAAAATATTTTTAGTCCCGGTTTTCAATTCTGTGAGAAAAATCATTTTATCTATAGAAACTCTGTAGCTGATTGTCTTTGGAAATGCATGTGTAAGAATTTTAATTAGGAATCTAACTGCATATTGGTACAATGCTTTAGTGCAGCAAATGGACAAGTAAATAATACAGTTCCTACCTTTGCAGAACTGTCTAGAAATCCTTTGTAGCCATGGTGGACTAGAGGCTGAGAGAAAAGATAAATGTAATCGAACATTGCATGATGTTGCTACTGATGATTGCAAACATCTTCTAGAAAACTTAAGTAAGTAAATGCTATCAGCACTACATAAAAATGTTTTTAGTAAGAACTTGTGGGGCAAAAATGAGAAATATGAAAAGGGCAGTTGTCACATTTTTTGACACCACAATATTAAAGTACCTTGATCTAGCAAGTTTCTATTCTCCAAATCTTGCAAAGTCATATGATAAATTTTTTTGGAGGTTATTAAATTCCTCATGTCTTTGTTTCCAAACCATTCAAAAAGATGTTACATACTGTACGTTTGCAAATATCCATATTCTCTTAAAACTCCTGAATTTAATATTAGTAATTACTTTTTCAAAAGCTATTACCCTTCTCTTTTCTTCAAATCTTTTCTTAAAATTCTTGCAGAAATAGTCAGTGGTGGGTAGCTGTCAAATTTCCTCAGGCTAAGATGATCATCTAGTCATATCTAATTCTCTTTTTAGAGCATAGTTTCTTTTGTCACTTATCAGTGAGGGGATTGTTTGTTTGATTCTTCAAATGTCTTAGAGACAACATCAAAGAACTTCTTTTTTTCCAGCATCAGTAACTTCTGTAAGATTGTTCTTCTGTTGAAACCTGTCATCATCTTCTTTCTCTGTAAGTTTTGTCAAAATTCTGTAGGGTGGGCTCATCTGTGTGTTTCTTGAGACAGAACTTAATTCATCCTCTCACTAGTTTTGTGTATTTTGTATCACTGTATAAATGTAGATATAGCTATATCTATATATACAGAGAAAGATATCTGTATTTCTCTGTATGGTTAGAATTATGGCATTTGTAGATTTGTATGCTCTATTTTTTCACTCTTGACGTTTGTCTTGTGGGATATAGGGATGTGGGTAATTAAGTTCACTGATTATCAACAAATTAAGGAAGTTTTCTGTCTGCTGCTTCTGATTTTACTCTTCAGCTATTTTAAGTCCCAGTTCTTACCATTTTACTGCAGGTTACAGCTCACTTTCTAATAGGCACTCCTCCATGGTCATCTTCTTTACTGGACTGAAGCAAATTTCTGATGGCTGAGTCTGTAGCCTGTTAAATTAATGCTTATATTATTTCCATCAGTCTTAGTACCCTGTGTCTCTGGTCATGCTTGTCATGAATCCAGTGGCTTTTACCAGGTCAGAACCTTTTGCCTCCCCTTCTCTTCTTCGGTACACCTTAAGCCAAGACTGCGTTTTTGGGTGTCTGTGGTGTCTATGTACCATCCTCTCCCTTGCTCACACTCCAGTCAGGTTTCTGCTGTAGGACAGGGGGATGTGCTCTGACAGATCTGAAAGCCTGGGGGCCAGGACTGCCAGCTATGCCTTGGAAGTCACATGTGTTGAAGTTTAGGCATATACTATACCTCTTCTCCACAAGGAAGAGCCCTTTGTACTCCTTACAGTCTGTGCTCATTTCCCTGATGTCCAGCCATCAGAAGGGGAAGCCTGTGATTCATTTCTCACAATTCCACACCTGCAGGATGCCTCTGAGTAATCTTTTCCCTATGGTAGGCTAGTGGGTTTAAATCAGAGCTTTTCTGACATCAGAAAAACTTTATTGGTTTGTATCAGCTGAAGATCTGGCTTCTGGACACAAAAGGGAAAAAAGGTCATGTTGCAAGATTTCATAATAAGCTGATATGGGTTGTTTTTTATTGTACTTTTTTTACTTTGAGGTACAGTTTTTGAAAGTTATTGTTTGGCATGAAAATTAGAAGATAGTTTGCTTTTCATTTTTAGTTACCTAAATGATCTCCAGAGACTGCTGTTTATGTTGAGTTGTATTCCAAAGAGCAAGGTTTAAAATATTTCATAGTTTTTAGGATGTGCATGTAAATTTCCTTTTTTAACATTTTGTCAATTATATATAGCAAATCAAATATACCTTTTGAAGTGCATTTTCTGTCTTAGCTTTTTATTTAAAGATGTTTGGCTTAGCTGTGTTTTCCACTTGTGCACTAGTGCCAGAAAATTATTTTCTACATTGATAATAAAAAATGTGCACAAACACAATGAACTGAAAAGTTGACATTGCCTACCATCTGTCTTCATTTATGAGTAATTAGTCTATAAAGAGGAACTATAAGAGAAAGTAACTTTTATCTTGTTTCCTGTTATTTAAGTGTAATTTTACTGAACTTTTTTGTAAAAAATGATAGATACCTTGGTATTTTCATCACTGCTCTGATTTTTTGGTGGTGGTCTGTGCTATTATTTACCATTTTCTTCTTTGTAGCAGGAGTTTTTTTGTAGCTTTCCTTTGTAATATTAGATGATGCTGGTTTATAATAATGGGATTATTTTTAATTGAGTTTTACAGTTTTTCTCATGGTTGGTGTTTTGTTTTTCAACAGATGCTCTTAATATACCTGTAAGGATTTCAGTCAGTGGCACTGAACCAGTCCATTGTGGTACCGAGGAATTTGATACAATATGTGCTTTAAATATCCGCAAGCAGACGTCATGGGATGATTTTTCAAAAGCAGTGAGTCAGGCAGTGACAAACCATTTCCAAGCAATCACTTCTGATGGATGGAGGAGCCTAGAAGATCTGTCATTTAATAGTGCTGCAGAATCCAACATTGGCCTCAGTGAAAGCAGCATATTTTCTGTCAAACTAGGTATCAGTATTGGTGTTAATGAAAAAAGTAAAACTTGGGGGTGTTCTTGAATTTGTGAAATCTTCTAAGATAAAAATAAATTTGATTTACTGCATCTTTTAAAGCTTGGACTAAGAAAGACCAATACTAGATATGAAAACTTGAACAGTGCTGGCATGAAAGCATTCCTTACTTTTAGCTGTGTATATGGCACAATTAATTATGCACTTTAATATAATCTTGGGGATCATGAGGTCCTATGTTAATTAGTCTTTTAGTACTTTTAGTACTCCAGAGGAGAAATTAGTATCTCATGTGAAACTAAATTCTGACCCCATGTGCAGTTTTGGATGCCGCAGCATAAGAAAAATCAGCTGGGAAGTGTCTGAAGGAGAGACATGAGGATGGTGAAGGGCCTTGAGGAGAAGCCATATGAGGAGTGGCTGAGATCACTTGGTCTGTTCAGCCTGGAGGAGATTGAGGGGAGACCTCACTGCAGTTACGACTTCCTTGTGAGGGGAAGAGGAAGGGCAGGCACTGATCTCTTCTCTGAAATGACCAGTGATAGGACTTGAGGGAATGGCCTGAAGTTACATCATGGAGGTTTAGGTTGGATATTAGAAAGAAGGCTCTTCACCCAGAGGGTGTTTGGGCACTTGAACAGGCTCCCCAGGGATGTGGACACAGCACCCTCCTAGCAGAGTTCAAGAAGCATGTGGAAAATGCTCTCAGGCTCATGGTGTGACTCTTGCGATGTCCTGTGCAGAGCCAGGACTTTGATGACCCTTGTGAGTCCTTTCTAACTCAGGATACTTTGTGGTGCTACAAAAACAATTCAAAGCTTGCATTGCCTCTTTACATCCAGAATAAATAAATACAGACTGTAAATCACTGGCATAGGTAAACAGAACTGTTTTACACAACTTCACTTAACAAGCTACAAAAGAGGAATCTTTAAAATTATGAGAAATTGGCCAAAACGTGGTCGTTTTAGTAACTGTTGTATAGGTTTCTGAAAATCTTTGTACTTCATCTTAAATCTCCTTCCTTCTGTCACCTTCCCATGGAAAAAACTGAACCCTTGTCACATTAGACTGGGCAAATTACTCTATTTTACTCTATTTTAAGTGCAAAGATAAAAAGACAGGCTAGCTGTTTAATTTGTGTCTCAGCTGGCAGAAGACACAAGTAATTTCCGTCACATGTCAAATAATAGCATGATTTAGTACATCTCGTACATGGGTCTGGTTTGTTTATCATATTTGTCAGTGTATCCACATAATCTTTGTAAGCAAGCAAATATGCTGGAGTGTAGGACACTTTATATACTTACAAGGAATATCTCTCTTATTTTTTTCTTTTTAACAGGAAACGTTTCATGGTCAACAGGTCAGACTTTTTCTCAGCCACCGTGGGAATTTTTGAAGAACAATAGAGCTGAGCATATCACAGTGTTTTTGTTCGGTAATTTTCAAGTCATATTTTTTCAGTTTTGAATGTTAAGTCATTCCATATGAAATACATAATTTGAGAGTCATTTGCTACTGGTTTTGTTTGTCTGTTGCTTGCTTCTCAGAGACATCATATCCCTTTAATTGTTTAACTAGATTTTGAAGCGTCTACAACATTTAGAAAAACATACTGGCACATAAAAGTCTTACTACCTTTTTCAGCCATATAGTAGTATATATATTGCTTATGTTATGGATACCCATGAATCTATGGTGCTAGGTAAATGCCTTTCATTTATTCAGCTTTTAATTTATGTAGCCTCTAATTTTAAAAGATCGCTGTAGAAGACTGCATGAAAATCAAATGTAACAGTCAGAGATTTACAGAAGTTATTTGTATGTCTCATTTCAAGGACCTCAAGAAGGCTGTCTAAACAGTGTGACTTATGCATCCATGATCCATCTTCAGACACTTCAGAATTATCTCCGCCTGGTCAGTAATAAGCTAGCTTCTCTCTGCATGCTAATTGTTTGTCAAAGTACTTCTGTAGTAGTGTTGACTAAAATCAGGGGGTTTTGCACTGTGAAAGAACATCAAGACTTCTAAAAAAATGAAATAGGATGAAAGGTATTTTTAAAAAAATTCCTAGCAAATTTACCCTTAACTTTAGTCTTGTGAAGGCATTAACTTTCTTCTTTAAGTAGCTGCTATCTGATTAACTGAACTGCTTAAAAATATATTAAAAGCTTTCTGACGTCTTACTGCTTTTCCAAAGTTGTTTTATTCTACTTTTTGAGGAGAAAGTAAATAAGAATAACATTTGTGTAAGCAATTATTTGAGACTTGAATTTTATTACTAGCTTACATCGAAGTCTCCTGTAACACAGTTTATTTAATACCTCAACATGTAAGGATAGTTGAATAATATGAGACAATTCACAGGCCATTTCTTTTAACACTGCATCAAATCAGAATTAGTTTATAACCTGCTCTAATTCTGCTGGGTCCTTGGATAATATTTTATGTTGTCCGGAGAACATGCCACAGTTTTCTGCTGTATTTAGCCATATTGCACAGAGATAGGAGTGTGTTCCCTTACTGACATTTTAGAGGTAAAATAGAATTCGGATAAAAAAAATTTGTTCTACCATACTGATAACATGATCCCATTTCTACTGAAAATAAAGTCCTCAGTCTTAATCCTTAATTTAGTAGTGACTTAAAGTGATGACTTTGGCATCATTCTGATGTATATATTTTAATTCAAGATCAAGAAAATGTTTGTAGTTACTAAACTTATTCTTCCCAGATGAGTGTTCTAAGTTTTGAAGTCTGTTGTAACAAAATACCTTGTTATGTAGTTTTACAAGTTAGGATATAAATTTATCAATATATTTCCAAGATGTTTTATACAAATATTGTCTACTTGGAAACTAGTATACAAATTTTAAAAATTTGTCATTTAGGTGTCGATTGTGACATCTAGGTTAAAAAAAAAAACCCTGAGTCTGAACTTCCAAGAACTATTCATTTATTAAATAAATATTTATATTTATCTGTCTGTAGGTCGAACAATACCGTAATGTCATTTTCCATGGTCCAGAAGGAAGCTTGCAAGATTATATAGCATATCAGATAGCAGCCTGCATGAAGGTATTGGCACAAACATATCAAGTAAATTAGTTTATAAACCAAAGTTTTCACTATTTCACCAAATATATACATTTTTAATACAGCAAAAGCAAGTGGCTGCAGGATCTACATGTGAGATTGTTAAAGTTGAAGTGGATGCTGGTTTCTCCAAGGAGCAGCTTGCAGAACTGTTCATCAGTAATGGTAAGATTATTTCAGCAGGACTAATTTTGGTGATCTGTAGGAAAATTTTTAAGAGTACAAAGTAAAGAAATACATAAAACCATTTTGCATAGTGGTTGGCAATTTTTAATAGAACTTAGTTTTTCAGGTGATTGGGGCCAAATATACAAGTCTGAACTTAAGGGAGAGCTGAGCGTGACAATTCCCAGTAAGGAGCTCTGTCAAAATTCACGCCATTTAAGTGAAATTAGTAGTTTTAAATATTTATTTCTGTGTCATTCTTTTTTCCCTTTGTTTGTGATCCTTTCAAAGTTGACTGCTCTGGTTCATATCTACTGAATCAGAACCTAAGATCTACTGTGTGTGCTCATGAACAAAAGCAGAGCCATCGTATCAGGTTGTACAATGCCGTGCAGTGCTCTGTTCTGTTTGTTCTCATACTGCCTGGTGTAACTTCAGTCTATGGCAGGTTTTTCTCTAAGGAAATCCTGGTCACAGTTCCCAGGATAGCTTGTGCCAGTGATTATTCCCACATGTCACTGTTAGTGCCACCACATTGGTGGGAGAGACCATTTAGTCAGAAGTCAGTCAGGCCTTGGCACTCGGCCTGAAGGCGAGAATGTCACTCATAGTTTGGTTTGTTTACTGGCCACTGTCTCTTAGAAAAGCTGCTCCTTTTGGGTGCTTTCCTCTGTGTCAGCAACACACTTTTTAATAGTCTGGTTTTTGCTTTTCAGCATGGTGCTGCTGGTTGAGTCTCATTTTTCTGCCAGCTTCTTTCCCCACTGTTCTGCTGCATCTCCTTTCCTGAGAGAGCATTTCTGTTCTGAATGAATCCATCAGACACAGTGAGGGTACCTGTTCTCCCTCTTCTCAAGCTCTAGCCTCTTAATAAAATGGGGCAGTAATAGTCAGGAAACTGCACCTAAATAGCAATGATCAGATACAGTAAGTTTTGCCTTATTACAAGTCAATTCCTTAATGACCATTGTTAGTACCACCTTAAAAAGGTTGTGAAACAATGCAGGGCACAATATAGTCAAGATAAGTGTTTTGTTTTATGTATGTATTACAGAAGCATTCACCTGGGATTTAGTGTTGCAAGAACACTTGCAAAGTTGTGTGTTTTTTAAGCAATAAGATGTTAAAATCAGAAAAAATAAAAAAAATATTTAAAATGTTAATATATATATATAGATGTCATTTTAATGCCTATCAGGTGCTACTGTGTTTGTCTCATACTATATCTGAGCTTTTGAGTGATTCTTAAAGATATTGAAGAGAAGATTGCCTACTTCTCATAGAGGTTTGCGACTGTCTCACAGAATGATAAAATTTCTTAGAAGCATGGGCTGTTCTTGAACCTTTCATCACTACATGGTATAAAGAGTACATGTTAAAAGTTTAAGATGTAGTACAGCAAATGAAAGAAATATTTAAAGACGTCTTTGCTATCTTTTCTGTTGTATTTATATTCAGTGTACAGAAATCTTTCCTATCTACGACAATCTTACTATAGCCATTTCAGGAATTTATTTTAATCATGGCTTTCAATTTTTTTCTTAATATACAGTATGATATTCTTTCTATTGTTTGATTTTATGCTTTTAATTTTGAACTTATTATCCAGTCTGCATCTGTAAACAAGTTAAAAAGGAAAAGAAAATTAAAATTCCTTTGTTGCATTAGTAGCAATAAATTCTGTATACATAAATAGAAGTAAATTTTCCTAAGTATACATTAATGGATTTTTCTATTTCAGCTTGTTTGATCCCAGTGAAACAGCCTCCTGTAAACAAGACAACAATTGTGATTTTAGAAAATCTGGAGAGAGCTTCTTTATCTGAATTACTTGGAGATTTTCTAGCACCTCTTGAGAATCGGAGTTCAGAAAATCCTTGCACTATTCAAAGAGGTATTTAAAGATTAAAGAACATGGGTTGCAGAAAGGTTTTTACTACAGTACAGTTTTATTGTAATATATTACAAGCAGGGGACAGGAAAAAAATGTAATTTGTTCAGTTTTCATATTTTATTTTAAACAGTTGTCCTTAACAAGAGATAGCATATTTATAGCTAATTTATGGTGTTTTGTGGGTTGTTCTTCCTTTCTAATTATGTCACTGCTTCTTGCTTTTATATGAAATGATGTCAAGGCTTTGAGTATTTCATTTATGTGTTTTATGGTTCCTTTTTAGCAAATGGAGTTTCTGGTGCATTTTACTTTCATGAGAACTGCTTTTTACTGGGGACCATTGCCAAGTGCCATCTCCATGGCTCTGACCTGCTGGTTCAGCAGCATTTCCGTTGGGTTCAACTTAGATGGGACGGGGAGCCAATGCGAGGCTTGCTTCAGAGGATTCTAAGGAGAAAAGTAATAAACAAGGTAAGAAGTCAGCTTCAGCAGTTACATTCACCACCAGGTCTGTGAAATATGTACGATGGTAATGCCAAAGGCAGAGCAGATAACTTCAGTTGTTTCAGAAAAAAAAAAGCATTCATTTCTGGGAAGACAAATGCTCTGTAACTGGAAATGTTGTGTTTGGCCCCATAGACGGGTGTGCAGCCATAGCTAATTGGTATAAATCAGTGGTTAGTTGCAAATAGTGATACTGTGGCTGCTTGCTTGTCCACTGCATGAAACATCCTTCAGTAATTTTTTTCAACTTCTTTCATTCTTCTGAGAATGATAGTAAAAATCAGTTCAACAAATGCATGGTCTCTTTAAAAGAATTTATTCTCAAGAACTAAAAGAAGATAGTCATATATCTGTTTTGTCTAAGTTTTAAGAAGAAAATTATTTTCTGTGATTTTCAGATCAAAAGGGGGGAAATTAAATAATTACAAAAGTTGTTTTGAGCTAATAGGTCTGCTGAAGCTGGAACAGGAGTCCAAAAGAGAATAAATATGGGAAGTCTGAATATTAATACATTAACAAAGATGGGAAATGAAAAGAAAGATGTAGGCAAAAGAAGAATTGTGGACTTTGGAAAGTTATTTGGAATACCATTTGGGTGTTATAGGAGCTATTACCAACAGTCAGGCACTGTTAGACATCAGCAGAGAGAGTTTAATCAAAACAGCTGCAAAGGAAAATACTCTTGGCAGCAGTTTTGAACAGGCTTAAAAAGGGAGACTGTTCTAGGAATAGAAAAAACTGTCAGTAGTAAAGACAACAGACTACTGTCAGTTCTGAGTGTTCAGCTGGATGTGTCTTGGTTATCTTTGGGGATGTCATCTCCTGTACCCTTTGCCACAGTTCTCATCTATAAAGGCTTACTGATTCAAAGATATCCTGAACAGGAAATGTGTGGTAATTGAACATTTCAGCCAGGATAATGAGGAAATTTAAAAACATTCCCAAGTATTCTTTGATTGCAAGAACCAGAATACAGAATAGAAAAAAAAAGAATCATGGGAAATCTATGAAACTCCTAATAGACTACTTTTCTTAGATTATGTTTTTTAAGTTATGACTTGTTTATAGATAAAGGCTGCATCAGACTTACTCTGCCAAACTGGTTTGGCTACAAGAACTTGCAACATCACATAACAGATGTCATTTTCAGATGTCATTTTCATTTTTGGGGGGCTTGAAAGAAATCCTTAGTCTAATAGGTTAGAATTTGACAATATAATAGGCTCCTACCTCTGACTGAAGCTGAACAGAATTTGGGTAGTAATCTCATTAAGTTTAATTTCTCTTGAGCATATATGCAGATGGTGCCTATTTGGAGGAAAAAAAAGCCATGTGTCTTCCTGTATCTTCCCTAATTAAATATTGAAATGCCCAGTGTGGCAACACATTTTTTGAAATACATACGTGTGCCATATGTAAACTCTTACGCCAGTTGGTACGGGACTTAAAATAGTGGATTGCAGAATCAAAAATAGAAGAAAGATTAATCTGTTGTAAAACTCTAAAGCAAAGTAGGAGCACGTTTATTGTTAGATCCATGGGCTATTTCAAAGATCATTGCTCTGTATTATGATACCTTGTTTGTGCTGTAATATTCATGTGTTTAGGTGAAAAGCTCTTTTCCCATTAGTTGGAACCATTAGGTTATGCTGGAACAGTTAATACTTTAAGTTCACCTATAGACTATCAAGCAGTTCTGGCTTCACTGCTGTCAGTTACTACCCTGGTGCAACTTTTAATGCTTCCTTTAATTTTAGCTGTTACAGAGGATAATCCTAGGATTAGGATGTTGAAGACTGTAATTTGAAGTCAGAGGAAACAGGAGATTTTTCTGGCACTAAATATTTTGCCCTTAACAAGGCATACTAAAAACACAAGTCTTATAGGAAGACATCTTTCCCTCACTGCCACTAGATTTAAAATCAATGTGGAAATCCACTGGGCACGTGTCTGGATCAGATATTCCTGTTCAGTGCGATTGGGCATTTTTTCATATGCCTTATTTGTATCATATGCATTGCATTGTATATGGTAGGTATCTCTTGTAGTCCTAATCTTAAACAGTAGAAAAACCACTGCTACCAAAATTTCTGCCTCAGTTTCCATAAGAAATTTAAGGCATGTCAGTTTATTGATAAGGAAATATCTTTTGAAGTGTAATTGGGAGAATAAGGTTTAATACAGCAAGATGTCAATATATTCTATATAAGGGTTTGACCTGGTTTTGACAATTCCTGATCGTTTAATAGCAACACATGCAATAAAAAAACCTCCAAGCCTTCCTGGAGTTTCTAGGAAAGTGTTGGCAAATCTGGTCTTATGCCATGTCAAACATCTTTTCTCCCTGCAGTTCAGAGGCAAAGTACCTCCTCCATGTGATCCTGTGTGCAAGACCATAGACTGGATTCTTGCTGTTTGGCACCAGCTGAACTCTTGCTTATCCCGTCTAGGAGCGCCTGAAGCACTTATGGGGCCAAAGCATTTCTTCTCTTGTCCTGTGGTTCCGGGGCACAGCCAAGCAACCGTCAAGTGAGATTTCTGTTTCCTGTGTGATGCTGTTCAGTGCCAATTGGATACTTACCACAAATGTAATAGTTGTGTTCCTCCCAAAGCCCCCTGCTGACTGAACAACCTTAAAAAAGCGTTTTAATTGAAATGGTTGAAAGTTTTAGACTTCTGTAGGTTATTTAATTACTAGAAGGACAGTTCAGAAGGACAGTTCTGAAGGACACAAGTGGGAAATGGGTGTCTAATAATGCACCGGTGTTCTTATGATCTTTCATTTATTTTCTGACACAGGTTAAAAGATTCAAGAAAAGCTGGTAAACTCTCCTTTTGAAGTTGTATATAAAGGAAATTTGGAGAATGTTTTCTCACTCTTTTAAATATTCGGTATAATTTTAAAACATACATACAGTTTAGAGATATATTGTCTTAGTAAGTAGGGCAGATATATATGTTTAGTTACACATATAGCTAGCTGGCCAGCAACATAAAAAATATTTAAAATTATGAAGATTTTGGCTTTGCTCAACTATAATTGTATAAACATCTGATCACATTCCAACTCCAAATGCTAGCAAATGATATAAGAAATAGTTATAGAATTTTAAATTATATTAATTTTACACTAAGATGTTGTTTGGCTGTATCAGGAAGGTAATGATCCTCTAATTAAGATTCAAAGTATAACATTGCTTTCTGGAGATGTGACATAACTCTTCTCACCAGTCAGGTCACCACTTCTGTTCCTTCTCTGACCTGTTTCTCTTGTACTAGTTTCTACTGACCCTTCCTCCAGAAGCCTTTGCTTAAAACATGAGGGGCCTTTGCTTGACATGTGCAGAGGCTGTCTCATTTCACGTTCTGTCTGCAGATCTTGATATATTTTGCTTGTTTATTTTCCTTTTTATTCTCTAAAAGTACAGATTAGATACTAATCTTCAGAGTAATTATCAAACCCTAAATGTGGATTAACATCAACTTGAAATTTTATGGGTGCTGGGAAATAAAAAAAAGCATGCCATGAATCTGTCTCCCATCTTCCTCTTGAATCATGCCCTCTGAAATGTTTTAATAATTTATGTATTGCATTAATAGTGGCATTAATAGAGGACAGAAAAACTGTTCTTTAGGTATTTTAGTTATACATTTCTGGGTCTAGATTTCTCCTCAATGTAACTCTGACTGGTTTCACAATGTTTTGTTTTGGGTACAGCCCTAAAATGTCCTTTATTTTAGCCATATGCCATCTGACTTCTCATTTTAATGTAGTTTTTGTCCACTAATAAACAATTAAAAAGCACAGCTCCAGTGAGCTCTTACTGGATACTTTTAGTTTAGCAGCATGATGGCTAACAGTGTGGTCATGTAATAAATAGCTTTTAATTAGCAGCTCACTGGTTGCTGTTATTTCAATCTAATTAACCATTCCTTTCCTCCTGCCCTTCCTCTCCACTGTGCTATTCTGCTGCTTTTTGCATTTAGTAAAGCTTCTCTGAGTCAGTCCAATTCATTAGGCCAGCAGACAGCTATCTACAAATTGGGTTTACTCTGGGCTATCTACAAATTGGGTTTACTCTGGGCTCAGTGTTAGCATGAGACAAGAGGAAGAAGCAGCAGCAGGGAAGGCAAAGAGAACGTGTGACAGGAAATTATTTCCTGCTGTGTGTTTCATGTGGCTTCACCTGTTTTGGTGAGTAGAGTGAATAAATGAAGAAAATTTTAACCACATTTTTTTCTTGGTTTAGGGACCTGAAGACAATGTTCCAACAGGAACGACTTTCACTTTGCACCCTTTCTGAAGGGCAGGGTTGTGTTATACCTTTCCTAAGTATCAGCTATAGCAAAGAATGGGGGACTTGATCAACATGAGCACAAGCTTAAAACTGAATTTAAATACCAGGTTGGAATTTTGTTTAGAGAGCATGCCCATCCGTTGTTAAGTGTTAGATTAGAATGGCCTCAATTAATTTTACCTTTGCAGTGTTCACTTCTGACCATTTATACTCGTAGTATTGCAAAGTGTTGAAAGCTTACATAAGGAGAAATTGAAAAGAGAGAGTTCTTTATGACTAAAATACAAGCAATTGTTTATTTTGGTAGCTGAGCTACCAGAAGCAGACCGTATCTACATGGAATAATACCTAAAACATTATGCTAAGGAAGCTTCAAGGTCCTTCAAGAACCACCTGCAATACACATTTTACATTGTATTTTAACAACTATACTAATTATTTGTCTAAGTAATGTAACTTTCTCAAGCTTATAAAAGCACTTTGAGCATTTACATACATAAAAGCTCAATCTTATGCTTCACAACTGACCAAAAATACATCTTTCAAATAATTCATGCATTCTAACTTTAAAAGAAAAAGGACAAAAACCCCAAAAGGTCATAATAATATTTTAGGCAATAGGATTGCTTCAGTGTATTAATGTATTGACCAAAATCATCAATTTAAATCAAACCGACATTTTAGCCTTCATATTTTCTGAATGGATTTCTGCAAAGCTGAACACAGCATGATAGACTATAATTTCTTACAGACTTCTAATATAAACTGTCAGTCTTACTATCTTCCTCCTGTAAGAGGGTATAAGAAAAAACAAAAAGATTTGGAGTTGATCTAAAAAAGATTGTCTCAATGTCTGTTGTAGCTGTGAGCTGAGCCCTAAGTCTGAAATTTCTACCCAGAGAACTCCTAATTTATAAGAAATAGCATTTCTTTTTCTGGAACACAAATTTTTCGCTTCTTCTCTAACACAACATAATTCTTCTCTCTTAGAAAAGCAAAAGTCCCAGAAGACCCATGTCCCTTTTAATCAAATTTTTGAATCAAAATCAGACCCAGTCTCTAAAGCAGACAATCTGGAATATCCACAGCATCCTGGAAACACAGTTCACTATAGATCAAATAAACAAAAGAGGAGTAAGAGCAAGACAGCTGTACGAATAGAAATGTCTTCAAGTTTGGAAATGGAAGAATACTGGAAGGGGTACAACCATAAGTGAATACCTCCTTTTTTTCCATGCTGACAGCAAATAGGCTAGGAATTAACACCTGCAAGCATGGAAATTTCTCCATGCACTTTAAAAAAAAAAAAAAAGTATGTACATGAACACACATTTTTCTGGGACATTTTTTTAGCCTTAAAATGAAAAGGACATTTTATAGCCCTTATCTGAAGGAGGAAAAGCATCAGGTCAAGGCAAGCTAAAGAAATTTACATCAAATAGTTTAATATAAAATGATCAAATAAACCCTTCCTTAAATAAAATCAGTCCCTCCCTGAAATGCTTCTTTAAAATGCAAATTCTGATACGTTACCAGAGTATAAAATTGCAGGTTTTGATAATTGTTTTTGAAGTTAAAGGTTTGGTTTTGTACCACAGGTGGATGTCTAAACTATGGAATGCTGTGATAGCTCCCAGAGTACAAGAAGCCATACTCTCCAGAGCCTCTGTGAAAAGAACATCTGTACCAGGACAAGCAATAGCCAAAAAAACTCCTAGCCAAGGGCAACAGGCTGTTGTTAAAGCTGCGCTAAGTATCTTGCTAAATAAAGCTGTTTTGCATGGCTGTCCTCTACCCAGACCAGGTAAGAGTGAACTGTCTGAAAGCCAAGTAGTTGCACATTGCTGAACTGGGGCTTTTATCTGCATCCTTCCATTTTTAAAACTTCCACAAAACATAAATAGTGCTGAAGAAGGTGATGGGATTAAAAGCATTTTTAGTCATTAAACTAAGTAGTTGTATAAGGTACTCCAAGAAGAACCATTTGCAACAATCAGTTCTTAACACTGTTTTTCTTTTGTTTCAGAGCTAGATAATTATATAGCAGATTTTAAGGGAGGAAATTTTCCTTTATCTGTGGCTTCGAGTTACAAAAATTGTAGTAAGAAAAGAGGTGAGAATGCTTCTTGGAGAAAAGTGAGCACAAGTCCTCGCAAAAAGTCAGGACATTTGTCCTCCCAGTCATCATGGAATAAGCAGGAGACAAATACTGAAGGTATTTTTTTTTTTTTTTTCAGCTCCGAAAGTTGTGGGGGGGGTTAAACTGTGTAGATGCAAATCAAACATTTCTCCTACATTGTGAATTAAAATTTTCAATCAAATGAGACTTATGTTTATGTTCACCAGTAAAACACTGTTTATTTTTTTCCCCCCAGAATTACTTCTTTGTGACTGTGAGGCATCCTAACTGAGTTTGGTTGTTCTAATGTCCTTTCTGTTGTCTGATAATGAGGCAGGCATTGGCTCAGATGGTGGAATTATAAGCAGTGGTTCCACCTCTGACTGTGTGGAATGACACAGTCTCTTCTCCAATACCACATGAGAGAAAGCTTCATTACTTTATTGGTAATGAACTTTATTTTTAAAGCTTCATCACATTGGTACTCCTTAATTTGCTCCAAATTTACAGTATACATACTTTTTTGAGTTTCTTTATACTTATTTATAACTTCAATAATTACTACCAAGTGAATCCAGGTAAAAATAAATTAATACATTCCTCCCCAGATCATGCACTCCTTGTTCAGTTTTACTAGAAAAATAGAATAGAATAATCTAGAAGCCCTTCAGTGGAAGAATGACATCTTTGGGTTTAAATTGAAGATTTTGATTTAATTGAAAAAAATAAATGTAAAGAATTTTGTGTAGTCACAGATACTATAAGGTTTTCAATCATCTTCAGTATGTTTCTTGATAAAGAGGGCTTTATATGACTGGGTCTGTGCATGTGTATAAATGTGGAAGTTATATTAGTGGCTGACACTCAAAAGTTCTTTTCACCTCAAGATGGTAAGTCATGTAACAAGTTAGTTATTACACAGACGTAATGTATGGATGTATTCAGCATAATTTTTCTAAAGGACACATATTTCTAGAAGGAAAACATAGTATTATAGTAACTAAATACAATATTAAACAGAAAAACTTCCAGGGAAAAAAATGAAAGTACTTGCTTACTAAAAATGGAGGTAACTATTTCAGAGGGAATATTTAGGAAGAAGGAGAAGCCAACTTACACACAAATACACACACACACACACACACACTTTAGGAACAGTAAGATTCTAGCCTAAATTACCTCATATACAAAAGACTGAAGTACTCCATGCTTGGTACTTTGCAGCACTGAAATGAGCTATTCATTTCTTCAGCCCTTGTTCAGAAAGAAGTCTGTTTTCTCTGACTGCAACTCTAGTGTCCTGATTGCCAGTTCTCTGAATTGTGAACTTATCTAATCCCACTAAGAGGATTTAAGGAATGATGAACATAACCTGAAGTGAGATGATTGATGTTGTATCTTGAACCTGAGAATGTTCTTGGAATCCAGTTTATACCTATGAATATAAGTTAAAAATGGAATGGTCAATTAATTTTAGTAGTCTTCTATTTTGGACTATTAGAATCAGACGCTATTGCTGTTTCCAGTAAAGGTAAATTGTTTGATTTTACCTCCATGAAGCAAATTGAAATATTTTCTTGTTGACAAGAAATTTCTCTTGGGGAGAAACCAGTAAGGGTGGTTCAAATGTGTAACACAGAAACCTCACGTCCTCTTTCACAAAAGCTTAGGCAATTTATCCCCTATCTGCCATTTAGCAGGTCCTTATGCTATGTTCCCTGTCCCTGAACACTTCCAAGGGATGTGTTCTGATCTTTGACGGGCCCTGTTTAATAATTAGTAAATGGGAACACATTTTCCCTATTTATCATAGATATTAGAATAAAGAAATCAACACACGTGGTAACACACTAACAAGTCAATTTCTCTTTGGTGCAGGTATAAAATCTAAGACTGTGTTGCAACCAAATTGTAAGAAAAGAGCTTCTCTCACCACAAAGTAAGTTTTCATTTCCGGTATTCATGACATTTGGCAAAAAACTAAAGGTGATAGCATTCTGTTGTAAAGCAGCACACTATAATGAATAGATCAATAGGTTTTTTTGGTAATGTCCCATATCTGAAGAAAGGAAGTATTTTTAATTTTCATTTCTGAGAGGAAATAAAATTTACATACTTTGATAAAATTTTAGAATCCATTTCTTTATTTCCAGCCTTGCAGCACTACATGTCTTTTTATGTAATAGAATAGTCTATGACTTAAGAATATTATGTAACACTTACTCTGCCTTGAAAAGTTGACCGTATGCTTTTATCAACTGGCATTATATTTTAAAAACTCCTCTGGCTATTTCAGCTTGCTGAATGGCAATTCAAGATGGTACAGTACATGCACTTAGAAGAAGCAGAGTGGAATGAAATTGATTGCTGCATCTTAAAAAGAGGAAAATCTTTGAAAATATTAGACAGAGGAATCCTTTGTTAGATTTTTCAGAATAGAGAGATTAATTTGTATAGAAAGATATATTATGAGATAATTATTGACAACTACTGCTGTCAGTTCATCAGATGTTATTTTGGTTTTGTTTGTAGTAGTAAAGGTCATTTGGAAAGAATTATTTTTGCGGTGTTTATAATATTTATTTTTAAATGTTGTATAATAGCTTGATTTAAATGTTTTCTCTGATTGTTTGTTTGGGTTTTTTAACCAGGTCTTCAGGGAAGGATCATTTGAGAACATTAAATCTGGAGCACAGGCTGTCTGTTGGTTCTGATGATGAAGTAGATCTTGTGCAGGAACTTCAAAGTATGTGTTCCAGCAAATCTGAGCCTGATATAAGCAAGGTAAACACAAGGCTTTTAAATAATTTACTGCATTACCATATTCAGTTTGTTATGTGTTCAAAATAAGTTTTTGATTTACAAGCCCTGCTTGAAGTGAAGAAAATTATTAAATTATTTCGGAATAAGCCGAAGTCAACTAATATATGATACATTTGAGGTTAAGTGTTCTGATTTAACATACCCAATTTTTCTTGTAGAGATTTCTGCAGTGGAGGATGAAATTTCTACAGAATCATAGAATAGCCTGAGTTGCAAGGGACACACAAGGGTCGTTGAATCCAACACATGGCTCTGCACAGGATCACCAAGAGTCACACCATGTGCCCCAGAGCATTATCCAAAAGCCTCTTGAACTCTGTCAGGCTGGTGCTGTGACCACTGCCCTGAGAACAGCCATCCCTGCATTACTGTTCCCTTGTAATGCTTCATGCTCTCATTGCTCCCAGTGGGAAACTGTTCTGTAGTCTTAAAGAAATAGAAAGTTTTCTCTAATATGCATTGAACATTTGGTTTGTTTAATACAACCCCATCAGCCTTCACAGAACTGGCTCAAAACTGCTCTGCTCTGTAGGCAAAATGCAGTTTACTGCCCCAAGAAAGAGCAGATGGATTGGCCTAGTTCTTAAACAGTGACAAAAGAGGGTGAAGGATGCTTGCAGGGCTCATAGTTTTGGGCTAAATTCTATGTTGGAATGGATTGTGGGTGTCCTGTTGAAGCAGAGTGTGGAGCTCTCATTTTTCCTTTTATACCAATAACATGCAGCTTTCCCTGTGGCTGAAGCTATTTATTTTTTTCCATCTTTCCTCCTAGCACAGCTAAAATGGATGGCTGCAACAGCAGGCTGTGTTCACGCTGGAGCAGCTGTTCCATATCTTTTGAAACACAGATAGAGTCAGGCTATTGTCCAGTTAGGCTGTGCATGATATCCTCTAGCATTTCCCTGAACATCAGTTCCATTAGTTTTGCTTTATTAAGTATTCTGTTTATTCTTAGAAGACAACCAAGTTTTCATTAAAAAAAGAAATATTTTGTTTGGCAAGATTTTTCAATTTATTTATTGAAACACTTTATTATAGTGTTTTGTTTTGGGTTGTTTTTTCTTAAAGTATTTCAGTACATGCATGAGTCACTTGCACCAAGCTGGCAAGCTAATCACTACTCAGTTAGCAGGGATTTACTGTAGCTATCCTTAAAAGAATGGGATGTGCTTAAAGAAATGGTAACCAACTTAAAATTGTGTTTAATAACATGCAAAGTGTAATTGCTTGTTGATGACAATTCAAGGAAATACGGGTTAGATAAGGAAGGAGATAGATGTCAAGTCTTTTGTTCAGTTTCCTCACCATGGGTGGAACCATCCTTGGCTGGAATTTCTGTTGATAATTCCCCAGCTGCCTAGTAGAGCCTTGCAGAAGTAAGGGTGCTGTTGCACGCTTTCTTTGTGTGATGTTATTTCAGACTGCCAACAGAATAAGTACTTCTGCTCTTTAAATTGCCCTTTCACTCAAATATGTTCCTGCTGCCTGCACTGGGTTGTGATTGAGTACTTCTGCAGCTGCAGAATTGAGTGGGATCACCTTGCCCCAGGATAAAATACCTGGTTTTCAGTGAGGACAGCATCTTGAGCAGGCTCTGTCTGTTATTTTCTGGTGGGGAAAAGTAGGAAAAAGGGAAGGAAAAAGAGTAGGGAAGAAACATGGCAAGAGAAAGACAAAATGATCACTCCTTTCTCTGATGTTTTTCAGGGCTGGGTAGAATTTCCTGGGAAACTGCCCTTAAGCGTCACTGAAAATTATTACTCTGGAAATGCATGTTTAATCTTCCTCTGATTATAGTTTATATAAAATCTCCATCTCCCATCTTCTAAAAATGCACTCAAGAGTAAAGAAGAAATATTTTAATTGTTCTTTGTATATTTATGCATTGTGTTGTACAGAAACCATGAAAATAAAACCAAGCCTCCAAAAATTGGCAAATTGAAACATAATCTCTGTGAATAACTAAAAAATCACCATTTCCTTATCCTCCTTTAGATTGCAGATTCTAAGGATGAGTTACTGATGTTCGGTAACTCCCAGAATATTCCTGTATTCTCAGCAAGTGGTACTAACGCAAAAAAACCAGCACAAAAGGTGGGTGAAAATAGTTTTACAGTAGGATAGGAAAGGTGTCTTGAGTTTTTCCAAATCTGAATTTCTGATTAGATCCTAAGAATTAGTGCCCTGTTTATTACAAGAAAACACTGTCATAATTCTTAGGAAACTTTCTAGGCTACCATGTGTCATAATAGAAGCTAAAGATTTATTAAAATAATGGATGTATTTGCTTTGAGTTTGGGCTTTTTAAATAAAGCTGTCTCCCTAGGCCAAGTATTTTTGACATTACATTGACATTGCAAGTTATTTCCATCAAATATGAAGAGAAATTAAAACTAGGTTTGTGGTTTCCTCTCAATTAATGTCATTCAGTAAGTTTGCAAAAGCACCACTTTTAAAATTCTTGATGTAAAATTGCTGGTTGTTCTGATGTCAAAGCTCTCAGGGGCAAAAATATTCAAAAGACATGATATTACCAAAGTTTGTGAAGAATAGCATTTTTAACTTAGCAGTTCCTATTTTTGACCTAACTTCGTTGAAATATACAGTCATCTTGCTATGTTATAAATGTAAATAAACTTCAGTAGTTTCAGAGTGGGAAGATAGCTGAATATTATTGGAAGATATAGGAATATGTATCATCTTACACTATACTAATATGCTATCATCTTTTCAGAAATTTATATTGTTTGTGGGTGCTACCATCCCTACTAAATACAAAGATGAGATTATGTACTGCTTAGTTTTCATTCTTTGAACATTTATGTTTTCTCTGTTGTTACATTTTGTTCCCTTTTCTTTTTTGCTCTTTGTGTTTTTGAACATCAAGAGAGCTTCTGAGCTCAGTTAATCTTATCCAGGACATAATCTTTGGTCTGTGTTCCCTTACCAGGCCTTCTGTGCTCCTTTGATGTGGGTCTTTTGGAGGCCAATCCTGATGTTCTATCTCACTGCAATAAATTGTTCTTAAAGACACCATTTTCTGCAGATACAGTGAAATAGCCCTGAAACTGGATTAACTGGCACACCTTAACATTGAAAGAGCTGATGTTCACAGACCACCAAATATTCTGAATTGGAAAGGACCCACAAGGAAATTCGAGTCCAACTTTTAAATGAATGACCCATAAGAGGACTGAACCCACAACTTTGGTGGTATCAGCACCATGCTCTGACCAGCTGAGCCAGTCTCAGCCCTGCAATCACATTTCTTCATATCCAAATATTCAGAAAGTATTTAAAATACTTTCATATTTTTACTTAAAATCCATGGAACTAAAATAATTTTAACCTCGCAGATCCACAAGTAGGTGTACTCCTTTTGAGTATTTCTCTAAACACATATTCAGGCATCCCAAATCAGAGGTTCATGTAGTAATGATGCCTGGATAACTGGCTGTCAGCTGACCTACCAATTCCTACTGTACGTATTTTCTAGTGATTTTTTTTTCTTTAAAAATTCCTGCTAACAACAAAAGGCATTACTATATTGACTTGCAAGTGGACAAGCTTAGCTACTTAGGAGGTTTGTGGAAAACTTGGTAAAAAGATTTCATACAGAATTTCAAAAAAAAGTTTTCTGGGGAAATGTTGGCCGAAATGAAACCATGTCAAACAGCAGTACTTATTTATACACAAAATGCTTTTTTTCTTTGTTTCTAGGATGGAGTGCGTCCTCTCAGCAGCAGTCGAACTGTGGAAAGCAGCAACAGTAAATCAAAGACAGAGTTGGGTGTTTCAAGAGTTAAATCTTTTCTTCCTGTTCCTAGAAGCAAAGTCACCCAGCCTTCTCAGAATACTAAAAAAAGCAGCAGCAGTAATACAAGGCAAATAGAGGCAGATAATAACACAAAAAGAGAGATTTGGAATTTGCACAAAAAAGAACAAATAGAAAAATCCAATAAATAATCTTGCCTATCTTACAATTTTTGTGTTCATATAATCTCTATTGCAAAGAACCAAGTACTTAAATATGTAAATATTTTTTAAAAACAAACTGTTACCCTGTAATGTAAAGTTTGTACAGGACCACAGTTTTATTTCTATGTACATTAGCTGGAAATTATATTGATTTAAAGTTCAGAAATGGGCATTTTGCCTCCTCCATAGATGGTTGGGTTTTTTCTTCTTTTGTTATGAAAATTAATTATTTAAATGATAATATTCAGGGGTACCTACCACAGGATTCTGTTTGTGTATATACTGTACATAAATATATTCTATTAAGTTCACATGTTAACCTGCATTCAGATGAGTTGCACAATATATACAACAATGGCTTAAAGCTATTGTTCATGCATTTAAAGATGTTTTATCTCCACTTAATGAAAAAATAGTGAATGTGGCAATAACTGAAATGTTTGGAATTGCGGATCGATTACTTTCAGCTACAAGCCATATTAAATACTTTGATTTCATCATCATCATCTGCCTGCTGAATTGTGATTTTGTTTTTCTCAAGCTTCTCTTCATCTAAAATGTAATGAATTTCCTTTGTAACTTTCATCTCTTAAAAAAGGAAAGAGATTGAGAAATTAAAATGCAACAAAAGTTATTTTTCTCAGACTCTTACTTTGATAGAATTAAAGAAAATGTGATCATTTATTAAACTTAGTTTTTCTTGTATACTGTAAAAACTTTTATATGCTTCATTAGTGTTTTAAAAGCATCTGAGAAATAACAGTGTTTTACAGAAACAGATTTTACTGAAAAGGAATTTGAGCAAAAACTTAACTACAGTATTATCCAAGATAATGTAGTAGCAATGAGTTACTATGTAATTATCAATTTCTGTTGTGGATTTAAGATGTAATTGCTGTAAAATGATACTTGAGTTGCAGTTAAAATTAACTCTTTGTCATTTTTCTCTCCACCACTGAGGTAGATCGTGTTCCCATGAGGGACAGTTTCTATGCAGGGCATATTTCCCCAGCCTCTTTCTACAGTAGTTGCAGTTACATCCTTGTGAATTGTAGGAATGTGGAAATGTGCACTGTCGAGATAGCTCACCTACCTATTAGGCAGGGGAAAGTGCAGATTTTTGTTGAGATCAGATTTAAATGCTTTCTGCTGGGTTTCTGGGAGATGGTTTGGAGAACTTGGACGGTGATATGGCTCTAATATTCAAAGGAGCATTCTTTGCTAATTAAGCCTGGAGGAGGAAAGGAGTAACTGTTTTCTAACGCTTTGCCTTTGTATGTAAAACAGTCATCCCAGACTCATGTCAATAAAATCTTTGTATGGCATATTGTCTTTCTTTCTCTTATTTTGTGTGTGTGTTGACTCTATAGATACTGAATATTAGAAGCTTATTTCTGAAATAATTTCCTGCACACTATATTTAGAAAGTACCTTGCTTTTAGGCAATTTCTGTTTCACTAAGACTTCAGTTTGTCTGTGATAGTAATGTGTAACCAAATACAGATAATTTCTCTAGAGATTGGGTTTTCCTTTTATTTTTTATTCATTTTTGTGCTGAAAAGTGTATGCTGTTTTTGCTGGTGGTTCTTAGCAGAATGAGTCAGCTACGAAGCACTGCAGGCTGGAGCAGTGAGTCTCAGCAAGTAGGATCCCTGATGTGCTGAAGCAGTGAGCAGCAGTGTGGTAGCTTGTGTGAGAAGCTCAGGTATGGATTTCATGGCCAAGGAGGAACACAAGGATCACATAAATTGTAAGGATCACATAAATTCCAACATCAGAGTTCGTGATAACAATTTTATTAAGAGCAATAGGAAAAATCCTGACATGCTTCTAAGCTAGGTTTGTTCTGCATTTAAAATACACCTTGGAAATGTCAGATGACATTTAGATCAAGAGTTAACAGTGTGCTTCTGTGTAGGAAGATACTGGGCAGTGTCCTAAAGCATGTTTTGAGGCATATTTCAAAACTGCATATTGTCTGTGAGAGTGAAAACTATTCAGTACTGTGCATCTGCAGAGGACAGAGTAACTTTGATCTTGGCGTGAAAGTTAGGTCTCTCGTTAAATTTAGCATTGCCTTTCAATGCTTTCTTTTCAGCCTGCTGTTCTAAAACCTCCATCTGCGTCTTTTACCTGTTTGACTTCTGTCTGCTGTCATTTTGTCTGTCTGTCAGTTCAACAGTCTGTGATCTCCATGCAGCTTTAATCTCATGGTATCTTGCAGATATCCTAATTGGTTCTTCTCTTCTGCACTAAGTGTTAATCTCTCTTGTTAGGCCACAGCGGTTCCTGCCCTCAAAAAGTGAACACCAGATAACCACAACAGTTTGCTTGTGGACAGGCTGACTTCTCTGCTGGCTTATCGCTTGGTTTGTGCTGAAGCAAGGCCAGGCTCTGTTCACGAGCTCAGGGTTTCACTGTGTCTTCAGGTTCTTCCTGTGATGCTACAAACAACACTCCTCATGAGTGACTTGTTGTACCAGCTGCTCTCACTTTGGGTTTATAATTGGCAAAATCCTTTCTCTTCCTTGCTTCCTGTGTCTCAAGCAGATGATTGGAGTGTGCTGTGGTGGGCCATGCACATCCATGCTGCATCTGCTCCCAGCTATTACCCCGTAACTTTAAAAGAGGTAAGTGAAGAGAGACCCTGTCTCCGTGGAGGAGTATCTCAGAAAGTATAGGGAAGCTTCTATGGTTGAATCCATCTCACAAACAAGTGGGGCAGTGAAAGACTTTTAATTTAGCCCTCATCTGACTACCCTGCATTCTTTTTACACATCTCAATGTCTTCAACCAGAGAAACATGAAAGATATTTCTCATCCATCAACTTTGGCAAGTCCTAAACATTCCAGCTCTCCAAGCCAGTCCTGAAAATAAAAGCTTTCAGCCTCTCTCCTATGGTTCTTTCTTGACAAGAACATGGTCTGTGTTCCTAAAGTGAATGTCTGAATCCATTGGACAAGATTTGCCTTTGGTTTTGGGTTGCTGAGCATGAATTCCAAAATCAAAAGCATGAAGAAACCTACTCCATCATTTAACAAAGGCAGTAACAGTCATCAGCAACAGGAAAAACCAGCAGGCCTGAGGCACATCTCTTCCTGTAATACAGCTCAAGTGATTTACAAAATACATGAAAAATACATCACCTCCAGCTTTCCAGTAGAAGTGGAGAAGCAAAACAGCCTCTCCTGGTGGAAAATGCTTGGAGAAAGGATGAAGGATCACTTTCTTGGTCCTAACTCTGCTAAAGTGATGTTTATGATGGTCAAACCATAGTTAAGAGACTTGAGAATTACTAAGTGGGGTGTTCTTGAAGAAACCTGAAGTCAGTTACTTTAAGGGAGCACAAGGTATGGTGGTACTGGGCTGTACCATCACTCAGAAACCTCTGGCTGCATTTTACCAGGGTTGTATTTTGAGCTTGAAGAGAGCTCTGGGGAATGAACTTAGTATAAGTATTGTTTATCCTAGGAACAGGAAATTGGTTTTAGAGAACATGGGGGTTTGTAAAGGAAATGTATTACTATTGCATTGCATTGCTTAATTTGCACGATGTTTCTAGGCAGCAAATAATAGTCTTTTAATGAACAGTTGTACATCAATTCTAAATCATAACCAAGTAATTATAGACCTAAAATACCAAACCTATTATAGAAAAATGAGGAAAAAAATAATCACCAGAACACTTTTTAGCTAAATAAAATTAAACAAATTATGTAGTTCTGAAATTACATCCAGCAATTAACACCAATTTAGAATTAATATAGGGAAATGCTTTGCAAGGCCTTAAATTACTAATAATAACTTAAGCCTGTTGCTTAAACAGGGTAGATAGAATTCAAGAAGTGTAGAGGCCATCAGGTGTTTAGCAGTTCTGATGTAACTGCCTAAGAGATTTGAGGCTTGTAGAACCAGAGGAGGTGGGATTTTTAAAGACTTTGGAAATGGATATTTAATGAATGAAGCACAGCTGGTAAGACACCAGTTAAGCAACTGTGAAAGCAAAGTTGTTTGTTGGAATAGCAGGTTAGTTTGACTCCAGTGAGATACTGAGCAGTTCCCACTAATGACGATTATCAAGCTGCTTTGTGTAAGTTATTTTGTATATAAGATTTATGAAAATGGTTAAGTGTCCATAGTTCAAGTTCGTTTAGGCTATCTTTGCTTAGCCTTTGCTCTCCCAAGAGCTTCTTTGTGCTGTACTAGAAGTGCAGCCACCCTTCACTGGTACCTAAGGACAGCTACAGAATTTCTCTTCAACTTTGACTTTTCTGTTTCTTAGCAGGCTGCAAAACTAAATCTCCACATGTAGTATTAAAATCAGCATGCTCTCCTCTTTGGTTGTATGTCATACACATCCACATTTCTATATAGGTGGTTTTAATGACAAAGTGCTCTGGTAGGAGTATTTTTTATATCTGTTTTATCAAATGCATGCAAAGCAAAGCACATGAGAAGAAGAAAAGTTCCTTTAAGTAATGCTCAGCCTGTGTTTATGAAGGTTATTGTTTGTTCTTCCACTGTTTATAGCCTCATTTGCTTCTTTTTTATTTTCTCGCATTCCTCTTGTGCTCCATTTTCCATCATGAACAGCATGTGCAACTTCCCAGATTAGTTGCAGGAAAACACCCCTTGGAGCTGTCACCCCCTAATAGCAAGTACAAGAACACTTACTCTAGAAGGTAACGTGCTCTTCTCAACCTTTGTCAGGAGGGAGAGCTGTGTTGTCCTCCTCATGAAGGCTGGTACTAACTTACCTCCTGTTCCAACCTGAACTCCAAAGGAGCTGAAGCAGTGGGTTGGGACTGAAAGAAAGAGCACACTCTTCACTCAGTTGCCCTGAGAGGGCAGCATCTTGCCTGGGCTCTTTGGGACTGGCAGCATGATGGTGGTCGCTGGGCACTGATGGCAGAAGCTGTTTTGGTGAGTGTTGTGGCCCAGGGTGGGGGCAATCAACTGATTTACTTTTCTTTCAAAGTCCTCCTGAGTGTATCAGCAGCTTCCATGATGTCCCATCTACTACATGCTCCTGCTGTATTTATTTTTTCAAACATGTCTTTGCTGAATCCAGCTTACCTACCACCTTCTAACTCCAACAGTGACACAAAACATGAACAGTCAGTTGCACAAGCTCTGAAGCACGCACTGGTTCTAAAGACACTGGTTCTTCTCTGCTGATCTTTCTGATCATCTTGTTTATTTAGATAATAAACTCCCCCACTTGGTGTGTCTGCTGTAATTCTGAGTAATATCCTGAAAAAGAGCGACCCTTGGCACACCTCCTTGGACTTGGCCGCACTGCAGTATCCCTGACCTCCCACTCAGGCTTGGCCACATACTCTGTAAGGACTTGCACAGGCGGAGAGCTGACTATGTGAGAAAAGGGACAAACAGTGTGAGGTGAGCAATTAGAGGGGATAAGGGGAAATGAAGATGGGATTCAAAAGTGATGCTACTTCAATACACTTTTTCATTGTTGTAAGTCAAGCAGGGCTTAGTGGCAAAGAAACAGTGATATGGCAAAATTGAGACCCAAGTGTATGCAGAATGCTCTGTGAGCAAGAGGCATTGCTTTGTGGAGAAAATCAGGCCACGCAAGGAGGTGTCCCCGACAGAAAGGAAAGAGACTCCAAGTGCTAGAAGATAGACAAGCATAAAACGATGAAGGACAGAGCAGGAAAGAAAACAGCCAACAAATATTGCAGAGGAAATGTGTAATTAAGGCCAGACGTATGCAATGGGGGACAGGGCTAGAGGGAAACCAGCGCGATGCGGGGTGAGCAGCTCCAGAGTGAGCTCCGGTGCCTGCGAGCTCAGCCGGACCCAGCGGCACCTCTGAGCAGCGCCCGGCCGGAGGCAACCCAGGGCAGCGGCGCAGCCCGGGTCAGCTGCTGTTCCAGGACTCCTGACAGAGTTTAGTCCAAGCCTTGGCTGCGCTGCTCTTGGCAGCTGCAGGGCTCGGGAGGTGAGAGGGAGCCGGGGCTGGGAGCAGGCCGCGCTGCCGCGTTCGAGGCCCGCAGCACCACCTAGTGCCGCCCGGCCGGCCGCAGCCAGCCCGCGCAGCCGCTCACCCTCCGCCCGCGGAGAGAAGGGAAGCAGCTACTAAGAATTACGCCCGTGGTTTTGATAGCAGCAATAACTGGAGTGGAAGTAGCAGAATCGATCCGCACTGTGTGACCCATTGAAGGGGGCGGGGGGATTGTAATGTGCTATACAGGCAGTTTCTCTTTTTAAAAATTTATTTAAAGAAAAAAAAAAATCTAAAACACTTGTATCACTAGAATACTTTAGTGCACAAAGACAGCATTGGACAGTACCTGGCCAAACTCTGGGGCTGCCCTCGTTCTCAACAGCTCTAGCATAATGAGACATCAAAATCTAGTAGCAAAATATCCCTGCAACAATCCAAATATAAAACTTTTTGTACAAATATATTTTTCTTTATAGTACGCAATCACTTTTAAAATACACAATTTCCTTAGCAAAAGTTTGCAACAATATTAAAATAAATAAAATATCCTAGAGAACATTCTGTTCCATAATAAAACTGCAAACCAGAGGAGTATAAAAATTAATTTCATTATTAAAGTCTACTTCTGAGTGGTTTCTTTTTTTTTTTTTTTTTTTNNNTTTTTTTTTTTTTCTTTTTTGGCCAAAGTAAAAAGCTATAAAGATGCCAGACCTATGCAGACTATTACACGTCCACTGCCAGGAGTCCTACCTTTTGCTAGATACTGATGTCAGCCGTTAGGTCTCCTAGGTTTTAAGAGGAAATACCAATTCTCCCTTAACTGTGGAGACATGCCAGTTGTTGATTGGCTTCCAAGACAATATCCTCTCTTCCTTCATTTTCACCTATGCACGTGGCATTTGGCCTTTCCTGCTAAGATGAAATTACAGTTGCTGCATGGAAAACAAAGAGGAGGAAGTTTTCCGTGTGCCTTGCTGATATTTTCCCTTAATTCATTTGCAGGAAGTGAATCCACAGAAGTTTTTTACACACTGATTTTTCTATTTTCCACCCAGGTCTGATTATTTTTTCATATTCCTCCTGCTGTCTAGTCCTCTCACCCCAGCAGGAACATTTCTAAAAGTTTTCTGAGACAATTATGTCAGGCTAGGCAGGTTACTTCAGCTTGCCATCTCATTTGTATCCAATCAGAGCAGCTTTCCAAAGGAAATCTGGTTTCACCACTGTAAGTGGCAAAACCTCAAAGAATGTACAAACTTGCACATGATTAACCACAGAAGGGAAGCAATTCCCACACGCTCATGCGGTCACTGCAGTAAACACCTCCTGGAAGGCTGAATTTGTGCATGGCTGAGGCAGGTTCAGAAGTGCTGGTCCTGTGATCATGGGGCACTGCTGACCATTCACTCCACAAAGAGGGTCTCTACACAGCATCTTGTCATCACAGCCTTGTCTCCTGCACTTCCTCCTCTGTCTCCTCCTGCAAGGCAGTGATTTGGGGTCGGGGTTTACGTTTGCTGGAGTTTCTGTGGTGTGCTGGGAGTAGCTTAAGGCGTTCAGCATGACTGATGGCCTGCCTGAAGGAACTCTTCTCATTCAGCAGCTTCTGAATGGATTCATACTGCCTCAATTTATTGTCCTCGATTACCTGGAGAAATATCACTCAGTTAGATGAGCAGTGGTGGTGCGGACTGAATTCAGCTAATGCAACTAGTGGAACAGGGAAGAGACATGAAGACACGGCAAACATCTAACAGAAAAGGTCCAATTTTCAATTTCTAATTTCAAGTTTGCAGTTTCTAGTTACAACCACAAAAATATACATTAAAATTTGTACATGTGGAAAAGATGCCTATTCCTGAAATTACAAAGTGCTGCTGGACTGGCTGGTTTCTCCTTGTGACTTGGTTTTACATCTGGGTCCCCTTTTTGAAGTCTCCCAGTACCTTGGCATTTCCCTGGCACTGCTAGACCACCTGGGTAAGAAAGCGTTAATTTTTCTATCACAAGCAGAGGGAGAAGGCTGCCCACAAGGTGCCAGGCTTTCTTTGCTTTCTTCTCACCAAACAAGGAAGCGCTGCTCACTTCTGTTTGAAGGAGACAACAAGTTTGCCCTGTAAGGTTGTGCCAATCTCCCCTGTCAAGCAGGAACCAAGGAAAAATCAGGCTCCTTTGCTGGCACTGCAATGTCAGCACATCTATGGTAAGGGCACAACTCTGACAGGAGAGAACTTTTAGAATATCTATTGCTAAAACATGGAGGGTGGGAAGCCTTTTCAGAGCAGAGGCTGCCTCCTGCTAGGGCTCTGCTGCCACAGCAGCTGAGGGCGAGGCTGAGTCCAGCACACACAGAGCAGCAGTGCATCCAAAAGGATGTGCAACCTGCCTACTGACTAGCCTGCTTTAACTGCAGGCAGTGTTCCTCCTGCTGTGCTAATGTAGCCAATCAAATAGACATTGAAAAGTGTTTCACTCTGATAATAAAATTTAGATGTTCTCTCATAAAAGAGTGAAAAAAATACAGAGAGAAGAACTTAATTTTTAAGAACAATTTACATAACTTGCCTTTTCTTTACTAACCATTTTTATGTAACAAAGGAAATACCCCAGGACTCAAGTAATTTGTCCTCTTGATTACATATGAGAGGAATATTTACATGGCTTGTTGAGAGAAGTCAGCAATTCTGATCATCACATGCTAGGAAACCCCTCTTTCCCAGGCAGCCTCCTATTGCACAAGTACAGCTGATTCTGTATTTGCATTTATAAAACTCTGTGAGATGCTGAGATTTTTCTAGTATCCTGAGCCAATCAAAAATATAAGGCACCTGCATCAGCAGCTGGATAATCTACACAACTTACTCGGCTGAAACTTTCCTCCAGAATATGACCCAGCTCATCTGAACACAGATGTCTATGACAGATCAGGTGAAAGAGCAAACAGGAGCCTGCTGCACTTCTGCCAGTAGACAGGTTGCTAAACTGCCCCAAATGACCCCCATCAATTCAGAAGACATCATCATTTCCACTTGGTGTGTTTTGCATGTTCATCACATGCAGTGAGACAACAGTAAGTGAGCCTATGAGAAATGCTCACCAAAAATCTCTGGCACTCCAGCATCGCCTCCAGCCTGTGCTCGGAGAGTATCACCGTGCAGTTGGCAAACGCGTGCTTCAGGGTCTTCCTGATCACTTGGGAAGTTCTGAAAGGCAAACAAACGCCGGCATTCAGACTGCAATATGCATGCCCATAACTGCATTGACATGTGTAACAGCCTGGATGTGGCTTGTAGAGGTTCCATGCAGGAACACAGCTCTGAGGTACCTCAGCTGCATCTCTGTTGTCAAAGTACCTATCAGCCATAGAGTAAAGGTTGTAACCAGGCTTCCCTGATCCCCAGGGAATTACCAACATACGTTACTGAAATCAGGTTTAGTAATAGGCCAGACAAGTTACAGAAGATCTCTTTAGATGGTGCTGCCTCACAGGTTTACTTACTCCATATTAGAAAAGAGAACAAATGAACAAACATACACAGGGTCCAGGTGAGCACTTGGTTCATCGAGCAGCAGGATTTTAGCTTTGCTGAGAACTGACCGGGCAAGGCACATCAGCTGTTTGTGGCCATGACTGAGGACGCAGCCTCCATCCACAAGAACAAAATCCAGCTTGCCTGGAAATTGCTCTATTACAGACTTCAGCCCAACCTGCCAGAGAAAAAAGGACACAAAAGCTGGCAAAATATAATTAGTGCTGACTGTGGCAGTCATTTACATAGTTGTAAATGCTACGGAAAGTGATTTTTGAAAGAAAACAGGCCTCTTTGGTTTAAAAAGAAATTACCAAAATTTATGTGCTACATTACAGTAACAGAGAAAATAACCCCAGTCACCATGGTTGCTGTCTCTACAGCTCTGACAGTGTTTCCAGGTGCTCCTTTTGCTGCCCCAAAGGTCTTGTGCACTTTGGTTATACTAATGGCATGGCTTCTCTCTGGCACTGGTGACAAAGCCTTTAGAGGGGTGCCCATGCCAAGTGAAGCTGCTGCCTTTGGACCAGAAACAAGAGTCCAGCCCAGGAGACATTTTCTGACTGTTTCTTTCAGTGCTCCTCTTTACTCTCCTTGGAAGATTTACACCTCAAAGCAAAACTTTCCATCTCCCACAGAGCCAAACAAACTGTGGTCAGTCAAATTTAGGGAGACATTTTTTAAAAATATTAAAACTAGGAAATATATGTGAGTTGCATGGCTCTATAAAACACTATAGAAATGTAATGAAAGCCCAGGAATTTTTGAAGGCCCCCTCCCTTGGATTTTTAAAAAATATTACTGATCTGCAACTAATTTGCATTCCAGGAAAATCAAGAATTTGGAATTCCTACAAAGTGTTTTCACTTTTCATGGAAACCATATTAAACTGTGGTGTATGGGTATATGTGTTGTGTTTCTGAACAAATTCTGTAAGCAAATTAAGGCTAGTGATTTGTTCCTCGTTCTCTTTTGAACACACATTTTGTCCTTAATGAAATTTTGCATTCAATGGATTTTAAAAGTGTTTTTTTCTTAAAACTGCACAAGGTCTCTTCATGTACCCATAGGATTCAGACAGCAGACTGCAGGAGTAAGTAAGACTTAAGCTCACAAGCTGACACAAATCTGACAGATTCGGGTGCTGAAGTATGGGGGCAATAAAATACGAAACATCAGACAAGGCCTTCTTCTCTGCAGTTGGTTGCAAGAAGCCTAAAAAGCTGATGCTGATTTCAGGAGGATCCTCTAAATCCTTAGCAGTCAACATGGGTCTGTAATAAGCTGACAGTTCATTTCTGTGCCGTGCTCCCAAGTTACAGTGACTCACTGCCACTGCCAAGCCAGACATCAAGAGCATGAACTTGGTAAACAATCCAATCACTCCTAGTAAAAACCATTACAGCTCTTTCTTTTTCCGATTTGCTTTGCATTCTTGCCTGTGCAATGAAAACCTCAGTATCACATACAGTTTTGCCAAATTCCTTAATGATAAACATTTCAAAATAACATTTTTTCACGCCATTGCAAAAGAAGTTGAGCTCTTTAAAATCCCAAGCTCAATTCAAACACACATGGAAACAATCCTTCAAAGCAGGAGAGCTTATCTTCTTCAAGACAGGAGATATTGATCCACACTCGATTAAGTCCCACACCTGTAAGCATTTTTTGATACATGAGACTTGCAATTAACAGGGAAAATGGCATCAATTTATGGTTAAGACTGTATTAATTAAGTCATCTGTACCTTGGAAAAAGGTATCCACTTTCTAGGCTGTGGCCCTTTCCCTCCTGTAATGCTCACTTTACTTTTCCTTTATGGAAAATTATGGACATTATGGACACCTCTGCAACCCATGAAACACTGTCAGAGCCAAGAGGTGGCACCCAACAACTGCAACGTGTGTGACCAGTGCAACATGGAACCTGAATCTGGCCCCTAAGCTTGGGAATTGGGAAAAAATGTTGAAACCTCAACAAAATATTAGAAGACAACCTTCAGGTTCAAAATTTTAACATTCCATTACTCTTATTTTCCATGATAGAGGAAGCTCCATGACACAAGTAGAACAGAAGCCTGAATGCCTTGTCAGAGAGAGATCCTCTCAGCTGGCTTCACATTGGCCTGGGTATTGAAATAATTATTTATATAAAACATAATAGATATGGTTTGTAGCACAGCATGACCTTCCTCCTGCACGTTTTTTCCTAAGATTCTACATAAATGTAAAATATTACAATCATTTGACCTACACTGCTCCCTGCTGTAACCACATCACCAGAGGGAGACAAATAACACTGAACAGCTTTACCTCCTCTGCAACCTTCCATATTTCTTCATCATTCCACTGCCCATAAGGATCCAAATTCATCCGAAAAGTTCCAGAAAATATGAACACTTTCTGCAAAATATAAATATACAGGCACGTGTAGATAGATGACCTGAAACATTGTATAAAGCAAAAAAAATGGTGAAGCATACAGACAAAAGAGTAACCTTCTGCAATTACCAGATAAAGCTAACTGCAGGTTATATTTATTTTTTTTTTAATATTGTTCCAAAAAAATAAAGTGATTTTGAAAACACATATTTAGATTTTGGCAATTATCTTAATCAAATCTTAGGCAAACTTGTCTGAAAACCAGTAAACCCCAGGTTTCAGCTGTTTTCAGAATAAAACATTTCCTGTATTATTATTTTGAAATAAATGTTTTAAAATTATTTGTGATTCTGGATTACATGGAACATATTCAAACATACAAAAAAAAAATTGCCAAACTAAAGTGTGTTTCCACAATTTTGCTTAGGGAGAAAAAAACTTGCTTATTTGTCAAAATCAGGGACATTGTCCCAAGTTGTTTTCATCAATGAATTTCTTTTTCTACCAAATTGTAGCTAAGTGCACATCCAGCATCATTCTGTTTGTTCCCTGGCATTTCACCATTCCCCAGGCCCGTCTCTAAAGATCTTTCCTCTCTCACTGTCACATGACTGAAGTGTGACAGAGCACAACCGCAAGCAGCAACAACTCACTCTGTCAGTGTTCCCTGCTGGACACGGCGGGCTGGGCTCGCTCCCTGCTCTATCTGTTAGATACACGTCTAGTAGCTCAAGAAGCAGTGACTCAGACAAAATTAAATATTTGTTTAACCTCTTTTTACGTGGGGTGGATTCTGATGGAAATTAGATTCTTCAAGGGACACTGAGGCTGTACAACATTTCTTAAGAATCTATTTTTTTCCATGCTGTAAGGTACTGTTGTTATAGCAGGGAGAACTGCTATATTAGATCTTACTCTCAAAGAATTTCTTTGTTGAGAAATATTACCATTTTCTTTCTGTTTCATTGTACATACGCAACAAATACCAAGAGGAAAACTTTGAGACAATTATTTTCTTCTGTCTTTCTAAACTAAGTATTTGTTTAGAGAAAATGTGTTGAAATACCAGTGATTCACAGCCATGTAAGTTCCTGGAGTCTTGGTAGTCAAACACTACCAAAAGCAGTGAAGGACTAGCTGTACCAGCAGAAAATAACTGAGAGAATACACTTAGCAAGTGCTCTCCCAGAGTTTGGCCTGTCTACCACAATTTCCATCTGACCCAACCTGGGAATTTGGCATTCTTTCATCAGATTTCAAAGTGATTTATATGCACATTTACATTAATCATTTAATTATGATTAATTAAAAGTGCAAACACTGCAGAGGAAAATAAATTACATTAATTAATTTGCTAGATTAAGATGTGCATGCCATTGCCAACTTATTTGGTGTAAAAGAGAAGGAAATAACAAATCCAAGAAACCAGAGGAGAAAAGCAGCTGCACTTGGTGCTGTGCACTCAGTGGGGTGGATTTAAGTGCAACGATACCTTCAACACATGGCAAACAACACACTGACAGAGCTGCAGAACCACACTCAGCTAAAAATTAATCACTGAAGTACTTTCTGTAGAGACAATGGGGAAAGAGTAGACTCTTTCCCTTATAATAGTTACTGTTAGTAGCAGTGTACTTCAGTGAAGTACAGCACAGTCCTTTTCCATGCCCTGCACTGGTTAGGTGGCATGAGTGGGGTGACATATTTGCAGCAGGATTAGGTTCTTCCAAGTAGTGGGTGTGGTGGATACAACAATGCTGTGGAAACAGTGTCAGACGTGGGTTTGTTCACACTGTGAGCCCCGTCCATTTAACTAATGGAATATGTGTTTTCATTTCTCAGTGGTAAAGAATAGTTAACTGAACAAACCAGTTTTAAAGAAGATAGGGCTGAATAACATTCCTGTTGAAGTGCACCTCACAGAGCAATACAGGGTACAATTTTCCTCTGAAACTGCTGCCATTTCTAATAACTGTGCTTTCAAGAAGCAGGGCACTAAAAGCAAGCTATTCCCAAAAGCAGAGTTGGTTCACTTAAGTAAATACCATATGAGTCACCTGGGCAGTTTAGAGTCTGCTTGAGGATAAGCAGAAAAAATATCTCCACATTCTTAAAAACTAGAAGTCTAAAGTGAAACAAAACACCCAAAAGTGAGTATGAAGGACTTACATTGTTCATAAATATGGAAGAAGTAGAAATAAGGAGAGCATTGGAAGGGTGAATGGATGGCTGGGTAGACTGACAGAAAATCTGGAATCATTTCCTTCTCAGTCACTTGTTCACATTCCCACAGGATGATAGTGGGTGTGATTATACAACAAATAGTTTCTAAGACCTGACATCCACCCACAAGCAAAACATTCGGAAACATAAATATGGCCATGTTTATGTTCTGACCACCCCAAATATTACAAATCAACCCTTCTGGAGGGCGTTAATCCCCATTAGTGGCTACAGCCTCTGTGTATTTGGTGTGTGTGGCAATAAGTTTCCTAAGCAATTTATGTGTTATATGGAGAATCAAGACCCCAGAGCACCTGAGGAAATGCATACAGAAGAGCTAAGGATCAGCTGACAGGAGGCTGCTAAGGAATGAGAGTCTCCTGGCTGCGAGTAGCTGCAGCTGCAACCTGTGTGCAGGTCCTCAGCAAGACCCATGGACTCCTCTTCCCACGTGCCCCAGGGCTGCAGAACAAATGGAACATCAGCTGGAACCAGGCAGTAGCTCCATGCACAGAGAAGTTACGAGTAACAACAGCATGACCCCCATGTAACCTCCTCTGCTTTGTCTGTGTCATAGCAGCAATATCAGCATGAAATAAAATCAAGTCACTATGTGACTGCTTTAGCCTAGGTGCAAAGTTAGGGGATTTGTTCTCATAAGTCTCCTTTAGGGACTTTATATTGGCATAAGAATAAGAGCACGGAAATCATAAAAACCTGAAAGGTTTCTGGGACCAGTTCTGTAACATTCTCCCTTGAAGACGCCAAAACATCTGCCTCGCATAGAGCTTACTGGTGCTGTGCTCCCGATAACACTGAACCCATGACGTACAAAACAACCTCTACAGCGCCCGAAGCGAGCACGGGCAGGGGGGGTTGTTAATTAACGTCCCCGGTTGCTCCGTGCGCGGCTCTGATGCTGAGGACGCTCCCGCTATGGCGATGCTGACTCATCCCAATGCTCTGCAGGAGGCTCTGGGAGCACCTTGGGAAGTGGCCCTGCTCAGCAGCTGCACCGGGCAGGAGTGTGCTGGCACGCCACAAAGCAGCCATGACCTCCAAAAGTAAGCAGGCCTGAAGGGTATGAGAAATAGTCCTGGTGACAGACAGACAGAGACAGACAGATGCAATGAACAGAATGTGACAGCTGCTGAAAAACTGGAAATACAAAGATAAAAGTTGCTAAATTTCTGTTCTTCAGTTAAAAAAAGGAGCAAAACAAATTCTTTTTTTTTGTCAGCTGGCAGTCCTGCAAACTGTAGAAAACTTGTTCTCCATGTTAAACTTGATTTTAACTCTCTATGGAGTATTTACATATAGAAAACAGTGTGAGATCCACTAGAATGCATGGAATAGCACTCAAGAAAACATCAGTCGTCATCCACTTCCTTGGAGCTAGCAGCACCTCACGGGTCTCAGGTTTCTCATCATTTAACTGGAAATCAACTGCAGATTTCCTGTTCTCCATTGAAAGACAAATTTCTGAAGGTATGTTCTCAATCTGACTCCATTAAATATTTCAGGATGCAATCTCCCTGAGGACCCATGCAAGAAAAAAGCCTTAGCGTGTTGAAACCAAATGCAGCGGGAAATCCTCACTCTGGAAATGTGGTGGGCAAATACCTGCAGAAGAATCATCAGAAAGGCCTGTCCAGGAAGAAGGGATAATGGGTGCAAAGGTACAGCCTGGTGTCAGCAGAGCAATTGTTTTGTGGGAGAATAGCAAATAGCCCATAGGAGCAGTGTTGCACAGGCTGTGCTTCAGCAGCAGTGAGAAGCTACAGCAGGGAATTTCCTTGTGGTGCTTCAGGCAATATGTTTTGTATGATTTAACCCTTCACGCCACTACAAGGCACTGACAGCCAGGTTTGAGATACTGAAAGAAACAAGGTGTTTGCCTTTGCTTCCACTCAGCGTGATCCCTGACCACCCTGCAGGTTGTTCCAGCACAGCCTGCATGCAGCAGTGTCTTAGGACTGTGTGTGTTGTGTGGTTGTGCATTAGTGAGGCTCACACAGTGGAAAAGGACTTCTTTTCTACTAAATTGGGAAACTTAGGGTTAAGGAAGAGAAGGAGAGTGTTGGAAAGTTTTCAGGAGGAAGCATGCCTCAGGTAGAGCTCCATTCCCCTTTTGTTGGCAAAGCCTCTCCTGGAGACAGTGAATATCCAGGTGTTGCTGTAGGAGAGCCTCCCAGGAAAGGAAAGGCAACATTTTTTCCATTCTGAAGCTGTAGATGAGTGGCAAAGAACAAAAGGCTCCTTTTGTTCTGCTGGGAAAGGCAGGGTGGCATATGCAATTTCTCTTTCCTGCTGGGAAAGTGCTGCTGAAAACTTCATTTTGTTCTGAATGTGGGAACTTTTGAGGCATAATGTGCAGTTCTTTGCCAAGGCTCTGGGACAAGTTCTGCGAGCTGAAGGATGCAAACAGGCTGGCAACTCTCGTGACCTTCCAGAGAATGGAAGGCTGGGGTTATTTGGCCTTGATCCATGTATCAGGGTCTTTCAAATGTGAATTAAATGGGTAATTTTAACAATGAACTAACAATGCACCTCACTAGCAGAAGGGCAAGTTACACTTCTCATGTAATAAATCTCTTGCATTTTGCTGATGGCTGCAGAATGATGTTTTCTACACCATTAGTGACTCTATATTGAGTGCTCAGCTATGAGAATTATTCCTCATATTTTCACTGGTACAATGAGACTTGTTACTAAGCATTCAGATTTCTTCTCAGTCCATGCATTCCCAAGGACAGATGGAGATGGAAGATGGAAATTCTGGTGGGCAACCACATCCCAAAGAGAAAAAGGCAGAGAGCAAAAGGATGACTATGGGAGAGATAAGGAAGCCCCTTCTAATACAGAAATTTATACTTGGCTGTATAGGAAAATTTTCCAATTTAGGTAATTTCCAATATAGGTAATTTTCCAATTACTTTACTGATAAAAGAATCCTTCATCCTATACAGCCATGTTTCAGAAGAGAGCTGTATAAAATACATGCCCTCCAAACTAAATAAAAGCAGCTGCATATGCAATTTACTGACCAGCTGCCTTGACCTGAAGGGGGTACATCTTTTCATACTCACAAGAAACAGTCACTCTGCAGAATTGAACCAGCTGTAATAAGGAAATAAAAGTTTAAAGGAATAGGTAGATATGAAAATGTTGAAGAGAGGACAGAAGTGGTGACAAGAGGTCAGTTATCAAATGGCAGCTTGCCAAGCAAGCCTCAGCTCTGCAGGCAGTGTGTGACTGGCAGAGCTCAGGTAAGAAATGGATCCAACCTGTGGACTCAACACTGCTCAGTTAGGCTTGGTTTGTTGAAGGTGTAACGTGGCAGGGAAGAGAGGATCTGTTCTGACAAGGTCAAAGTGCTAAAAAATTGCTACTTCTAGGAAATTTCAGAGCATGAAATGCACAGAGAAAAGAGACTTGTACCTGCTTTGTATGCCTACTCTAAATGGCCCTTGGGCTACTATGGAATAACATATTTGAAAGGGAAGATATCACAGGTCAAAACTGATCATCATGTAGAAAAATTGAATTTTGAGTCCTCATTTTTTGTTTGCAAAATCAAGGCTATTTTTCTTCCATATTTCAGTGTCTTTTAACAATGACCCAAGCTGTAAAACTTAGAGGAATATGTTAAACTGTCTGCCCCAGTCTCTCCAAATATTTTAAAGTGCCTCATGTAGTCACTGCAACAACAGCTCTATACACATAGACTCAGCAGCTTTCTATGACAGTAACAACCTTTCTAATATGGGAGACTATCAGGGAACAACCCAAATCTTCATAGAGACATAATGGAAAACAGCTTTATTGTGGGGACAGGATGGGGAGAATAGCACAATTAGGGTTTGACAGCTAACAGTTAAAAGGGGTTGCTTGGCCACCTTGGTCAGCCCACTCCCATGTGGGTGTGTCAAGGAGGAGGTCATCCAGGGTGACTGAGGATCAAACCATATTTTTCAGTCTCTGGGGCTAGTAGCCACCCTCAAGGATGGATAAAGGCAGGACAGGCTGCATGGCTCCTCAGAGTGCAGCAGGCTTATCTGCAATCTGTCTCTCACTGCCACCTGATACAAGCAACTCATTGCTAAGATTGCCATCAAGTGTTACTTGAATTAGTCTGCCACAGTCACAAGATTCCAAAGGAATGAATACTGTTATGGAGGAGACTGTGTATGTTTTGAACCTGAAGAACTGCCTTATGTATAACTATCAAAGAAGAGATGGCCAATATATGTTGTGTTACTCCCATGTCAGTGTTGTTGGTAAGGATAGACAACAAAAGTTTAAAAAGCCTTAAAATTCTGCAGTTCATTCCATCAGTTTTCATTCCTACCCTTACAGTGAGCAATCACCTTTCAGTGTTACTCTATGCGGACAACAATGTTCATTTTTCAGGCAGATAATCCAGAGCTGTAACTGATATAAGGCACTGTCCAGTGACAGGAACATTGACAAGAGACTCAGAAGTCCTAGGTTTACATATTTGCTATCAGTCTGCCAGGGAAAACACACAATGTGCAGTATCCACGTTAACCAATATGTGATGTACAGCTTCAGAAAAAAGTAGCTGAGAACACTGATTGTATTTTTTTTTCTTTAGGTGGCACTATCTTATCCCGAGTCAAAATGCAAACTGCCTCAGAAAGGCAAGGATAAGCAGGCTAAAAACATTTCTGTTTGAGCATGCTGTAACTTCCCATTTCTAGAAGAGTTCTTGTGGGAGTGGCAGAGAGATCCTAAAAATGCAAAGTTCGCTGTGAATCATTGCATCCTTCCACCCATCCCTGCTGGGGATACAGAACCAATGAAAATAAAAGAAAAAAGTATTCAGTAATCTCATTACCTGAGGAATCACTCCAAATGCTTTTCTCCATTGCTGCACACTGACCGTGTTCCAGGAGACTCCATCAATCTGGATATCCCCTTCCGTATTCAGCAGTCTTAAAAATGCAAAAAGTAAAGTGCTTTTTCCTGAACCTGTTCTTCCTAAAAGGCCCACCTGCAATGCAAATCATACAAGTAAACACTTAATACTCTTCACATATTAATCACAGACTAAGGCAAAAACCTTAGAGGTCTCAGCAGTGAAAAGCAGTCCAGATGGATATCAATTGGATAGCACATGTCATTCATGTGGGAATGATAAAAGCCTATAGCAAGGGCTGAATCAAACACTGGGCAGACTCTTCTTTGTTTTGTTAGAATTAACTAGATGAAAAATCTGATATCCTACCCTTAGCTGAAGGACAGAAATTTGTTTGTCTATTATCTTGCACTGATCAGCCCAGCTCTTTGTGCCTCTTCCCTTCACTTTGCAATGAAGCCCTCATGAGCAAAATCACATCCAAAACCCAAAAACTAAGTAGGGAGTGCATTTGGGTCACCCTAGTAAGCTACTCCATGTTTATATGATTGAAAATAAAGGGCCTAACTCTGATTAGTGGGGTAGCTTGAGGCTGAGGCAGAGGCAGTGGTTACAGCAGACTTCATGCCATGGACACCCCTAAGAACCTGTGCAAGTCTTCAGCCTGCCCAGTTGATGCTGATTTTCCTTATCTTTAAGGTGTGATGAAACAAATAATATAGGTTTGGTGTTTTTGTAAAGTTGTGTTTCCCATGTAGGGGAAACAACCTATTGGAAGAACAAGCAAATATCTGCAGTAACTACCAACAAACTCCAAGATGCTGCTTTTTCCAACATCTGGGTTTATATAGCTGACAATATCCCGCCTGAGTGTGGGCTGGTTTTGTAGTGTGACCATAGTGAAAAACTGGCTGAAGGATTGTAGTGGATGGGGCTACATCTGGCTGGTGTTGGTCAGGGCTTAATCCTAGGGACAGTTCTCTTCCACATATTCATCAATGATCTGGATTGCAGGAGCCAAATGCACCATTAGCAAGGTTGCTGATGATACCAAATTGAGAAATGCAATTGACTCGCTTGAGGACACCAGGCCTTGCAGAGAAATCTGGACAGTTTGGAACATTGGGCAATGTTTAATTGCAATTTAACAAGTCCAAATGTCAGATTCTACATGTGGGATGGAGCAATGCCAGGCATAAGCATAAACTGGGAGAGGAGTGGCTGGAGAGCAGCCCTGCAGAGAGGGATCTGAGGGCTGGCTGACAGCAGGATCAACGTGAGCCAGCTGTGTGTGCCTGGGCAGCCAAGAGGGCAAAGCCCATCCTGGGGTGATCAAACACAGCATCACCACAGGCTGGGCAAACAGGGTGATTGTCCCACTCTATTTAGCTTTGGAACAGACTCACAGGGAGAGCTGTGTGCAGCTCTGGGCTCCACAGGTTAAGAAGGATGTGATGGTGAGTGAATGCATCCAGAGGAGGGTAATAAAGCTGGTGAAAGGGCTGAATGGGCTCCTGTCCTACGAGGAGTAGACAGGAGCTTGGGCTTGTCTAATCTGGGGAGGAGGCTGAGGGGCAACTGATCTCTTATCCCTGGGATCCAGTGAAAGGACATGTGGAAACAGTTCCAAGCAGCACCAGAGGAGGATCAGCCTGGACATTAGGAAGCCTGACCACCACTCTTTAAGTCTTTAGGAGGTCCTTGATAATACGCTTTAACTTCTGGACAGCCATTAAGTGGTAAGGCACTGGGATAAGATGATTATTCCATTCCATCCCTCAGCAGAGGAGAACACCTCTGTTTCTTTCTTGGTGTACTAACTATGCAGTTGAGACAAATTTCTCTGCAGTTTAACATGCATCTGAATTCAGGGTTCATCACCAAACTTGAGTATCACAGGCCTTGAGAAAAGGATTTTTGTTTTAACTGCTCCATCCCCTCTCTGTAAAGTACAAAAGTGTCTTTCATTTTCCCTACTCCACTGCTACAAGATATTTAGTAGGAAGTAAATCCACCAGTCTGCAGCAGCACCTGCATCTCCACGTTACAGGAATCACAGATGTCTCGCTTTCAAGAGAGAGAGAGTGGTTTCAGGATGGTGCTACAGGAAGTCAGAATTCTGGGTTCAAAATTTTAGTGCCCTCAGACTTAGTAGATGAAACATTCAGTTCACAAAACCAAGATAAATCTACCAAACCTGGAAGAATCTGGTGATATCCAAATTAGGAATGAATATGTGCCTCATGTCAAGGCCAGGGAGCTGTCACTAAACCTGTTTTCTCATTTACATGGGACAGTTAAAACCTCCTCTTCCTTCGTATGTCTTCAGCTCAGGAAATCACAAGCCTTTCTTCCCATTCCAGCATGGATGGGCCTTTACCATGAACTTGAAACAAAGTGTTAAACTTCTACCTAAATTCTGTCCTGAAACTAAAGCCCTTTCTCAAACACAACCCCAAACACACATAAAGATTAATCAGAGGTTTGTCAATCCTCCAAAGAACAGAGCCGTTTATGGTCTGACTACAATAACTCAGGGTGGCACAGAACCCTCATGGAATGGGTGAGACGGCACCTCCACCCTCCGGCTGCCGGAGCCAGTGGTGCATTACCCTTGGCACGGCAGCCGGCATTCTTTTGTGCCCTGCCCCATCAGGTCAGGCTGTCCCCAGCACCTGCCTTCACCAGCAAGCTTCCCTCTCCACAGAAGCAGAATTTCAGGCACAGGAGCACTGCTTGGAAAACTGCTGCATATGTATTTTACCCTAAGTCACTTCTGTTCTTTGGTTAGTTTAGAAGACATTTTGTTTTGCAACAATTTCATTTAGAACAACATACCAGACTCAAAATCCTCTTAATCTTTGAACAGGTTTATGACAATTCTATACCAAAGTTTAATAGAAGTCAGAAAAAAACACAACAAAACAATGTCTTACCCTCTGCCCTGAACTTATTGAAAAGGAAATGTTTTCTAATACAGAAGCTCCTCCTTCACCGTATTTAGCTGTGAGGTCTTTCACAGTCATTTGGCCCCCAGATGGCCAGTTCTTCTCGTCCTTCACATGCCTGTTTGCAATTACAAGGGCATCTGAAAACTGATTATTCTTCTGTGGCTTAATGCTTTTTGTCTCTTCTGTTGGCATGTCAATGAATTTAAATATTCGTCCGACAGACCGCATCTACAAATCAAAACAAACAGTATTCTAATTGTAATTCATATTAAACTATCAAAACAAATGAAATAAAATTAATCCCAATTCCTAGCCAGAACAGTGAGTCTTTTTTTCTGTGTAAGCTACTGTCATCAGAAACCCAAAACATTATTGTATTCCATACCTATCTGTACCCAAAAGCTCTTAATGTGTCTTTAAGACCTAGTGTGGCTGGAACTGGAATTATGGGGCATTTGGGAGGTGCCAGTCCCTTGGAAAGGTCGGAGCACCCAAGCCGAGTCCCTCTTGCTCCTGGTAGCATTTCTGAAGGCAGAGGCTCCAATTCTGGTGGGTTTCTGGGCTTCCAACTGTAGCAACTTGGAAAAACTGCATTTTGCAATTAGAAAGTGTTTTCTGAGTGAATTCTGCAAACCCTGTTGGCAGCGAAACTTGAGCGGGTCCTGGGGTGCCGGTCACCCCACGATGGCACCAACAGAGCGGTTTTCCCCCGACACACGCACAGTTTGGAGCACATCAGCACCAGCACCGGCAGAGCCTGGTGGGCAGTGGGAGTCGGTGGTGGTGCTGCTGACCCCACACGCACTGGCACTTCTCATCTGCCACTGGAATGGCTCTCACCTTCCCAGGAGGGTTTTTTTTTTCCGTCATTTTCCCCTTTGTCTCCTGAACTGCGTGGTCACCTGGGGGGGTCCCATCTTGGGGGAGAGAGCTGGTGCCATTTTCCCTTTGTCTCCCTGCATTCAGCCAGCAACTAGGCTGCCACCTTGGGAGGGAAATGTGACGCTTTGGGGGGCTGGGGTGTTTTCCTGCCTGTTACTGTTTTACTTGTTAGTAAACTGTTATTTTTTTCACTTAAATCCACTTATTCATTACTTTTTGGTGGAAAGAGATTGGTTGAAACTAAGCAGAGCAAACTAATTTTAAAGTATCTACCTTTTTTAATTGTCTTAAACCAAGACACCTATACTATTATATAATCTTCAAAGGTAGGCTACTTCTCATCTAGAGCTCTAGATTCCATTGCACATGTACTATGACATTGGTCTAACATGTGATTCCTCTTGCTTCCTTTTTACATGGTAGCTCTTTCTACCTTAACAATTGTATTTTGAAAAGTGATGACTTGTATCTAGGAAAACAAAGTATAATCATAAAAAAACATGGGTCACTTAAACGCTTTCCTTCAGGAAGGTATGGGGTTGCCCAAAACCTGAAGTTCTTTGAATAATGACTGATCTCCAAAAATCATTATACTTCATGGTATTTGAAAAATGCAAAGCACTAGCATTAAGTAAAAAAGAGTAACATTTGAGTATTTATGAGGAATTAGTAGGAAGTTCCATTATAATGAATTTTGTATCAGTAATTATATGTATTAGGTGAAATAATAAAGTCTTGTAGTTCATGAACTTCAGACAGAAGCTGCTAGTAGCAGTCTTGGTGCATTTTCAAAGGAACATGAGACTAGAAAGGATCTTCTTGATCTTACTTTTATTAAATGGATCAAGGGTCAATAAATAATTAATCTCCTTCACTACAACTTCACTGCTCAGGTGGTCAAAAAACATATTTTTTACTTTATGAACAACTTTGCTGTTACAATGTTATTAATTTTAAATTCTAAAGAGCTCCTTTTACTAGGTGCTTTACTCCTTCATTTACGGAGGGACACTTGAGATACGATCACCCTTTTTTCTCCAGGACTAAAGAAAAACCCAGGTTTAAGCCTCTTTCTTATTATATGTTCTCCTTCTCCAAACTCCCCAGTTCAAATCAAGCTTTCATGTCTGGCCAGCATGTACGCAACATTTTGGATGTTTTACCAGGACATTATACAAATGCATTGTTATTTTCCTATCTGTATTAGGAATATCTGCATTAACATATCCTGGGATCATACACTCTTTCCTTCACAGTCACATCTTATATTCAGCCTTTGACTGAGGGGTAGTCAGCCAAGATTTCCTCTGTTTTAGTCATTTCTAACCAAGATCCTCACTTACAACTGAGGTTATTCTTAGCACTCCCTAAATCCAAGGCTTTGCACTTTTGTTACTTAAATCTATTTAATATCTGCCATTTGAAGTCACCTAATACAGTTAAACTCCCAGGATCCTTTATGCCAACACTGTCTTTCAGCTTTGTTCCATTGGCAGATTTCTTCATAATAAATACACATTTTTGTTTTGTTGAGAGCATTTAAAAAAGATTAAAATGAGCTCAGTCAGCAATCTAATCTTTGCTGAGTAGCCTCCCTACAGGTTAATACCTACAGCTTAATGCCATTTCCTTTCTGACCAACTCATTAACTAGTTTAGAGTTCTTGTAATAATCCTGATATCCTTAATTTATTAAATTCCTGAAACAGAGCCACTGAGTCAATGCTTTTCTAAGGCAAATGCCATCTATCACATTACTTTTGTTTGGAAAATAAATCATCAGACACAGTTATGAGGGTAGTGTGATGTAACCCTAATGTCAGCAAACCTAAGTTACTCCAGTCTATAAGCATCACATTTTTAATTAATTCTTAAAAATAGTTTCTAAAGACTGCTGCTATCACATTAACACACTGATGGTGGTATTGACGACTTCTCATTCCTCCTTTTCAACAAAAAATTGACAGTTGTTATTTTATCACACACCACCACCACTGCCAGAGTCTTTCATTTCTTTGAAGTGGCCATTATAAGATTTCCCCCTTCTTGGCCAGTTCTTCCTGAATACTTGGATGAAAGTTCTGCTCTACTTGGTATGGAGGGCATTGTTCCAGTCTGGTTTCACATGTTTAAGTGAAATGTCCAGCTGCAGAACCCAATCAACCCTAGCTGAAGATTCTGATTTTAGATGGACTGACTCACGGGTGTGTGTCCCCCCACAAATGATACAATTTAGGGAGACCAGGATTCTAGCTGGTTTACATATAATTCCCACCTCAGATATTATAAATCCCATTTCTACGTTTTGCTCCACTTTTAAGTCCACATATTAAACACTGCTTTTTTAGTGAAAATTAAAATCAAGTACTTATCCAACTTTTGAGCCATTTGCAAGACTAACTCTGATTTTGTCAAGTTTCTCTTCTCTATCTGTTTTTTGACCTCCAACACATGATTTGTTCAGGTTAACATTAAAATCCATTCTGTATAAGCTACAATTCCTAACATACTGTCAGAGAATGTTGTTCATGCTGGCAGTCCTGGAGTCTTCAAAATGCCCTATTTTACTCCTTTTCAGGAAACAATTTTCAACTTCTTGAAGAAGACATGACTTCCCTTTACATTCAGGTACTTAAGTGCCCCAGTCCAAGTAATTAATTAATTAGATTCCTTGTTTTGCCAAAAATTGTTATTGTAAACAACATTTGTTCTCTAATATGTATTCTCAGAAATATATTTCTGTTTAGTGGTATCGTGGAAAATCCTTTGTACATCTTTGTTTAACTGCCGTTAGTTCTTTCTGAAAAGTGCTTCTAATTGATGTATTAGTACAATTCCTTTTTACTCTTCAATAGTATCTACCTTTTTTTTAGGTATTCTATGTTTCTATTCATAGTTTTTCTATGTGGAAGCAAATGCAAGGGAATACTGGCATCACAGCTTATATCTCAGCATCTTGAAACACAGTTGTGACAGAAGTTCTAAAATGTATGCTAACACACAAGCCTATCAATTCTATTTTCCATCTAAACCACTGTGCAAGATGGAAAAGCATGGTCATCATCATGTTCATGTATATATGCCAATTCTTTTTTGTGATACAAACAGTAAGACCTCGGAGCAGGCTGACAATTTTCTCCCCCTCTGACTGTCAACAGTAAATCCCACAATGACCACCATGTAGTTATTTTAATTGGTGTTTGACAGTACCTTTGTTTTCAGAAATCTTAGCTTTATAGAAACATAAACATTTTAGAAATTAAGGTCTTTCTTGGCTTCATCAAGAGCTGTGAATGTGTGTACAGACAGAGATTCCCCGTAACTGCCCAAGAGGTCATACCACTACATACTCTCTAATGCTTGATGTGAAGCCAGCTGGGCAAAGAACTTTTCTATCCAAAAGAAAATTTCATCCCAGTGTCCTAGCTCCCCTGCCAGACTTATCAGTAATATATGCATATATTGTAGACAGTTCAATAATTTTAAAATCCATTATGAATTCCTTGTTCTATAGCTTGAATTATGATTTAAATCTGGGCAGAATGTAGCATATCAGGCATTTTACAAAAATATCCATTCTTCTTTTCACAGGTAGAAATGTTCTGTCATTCATAATGACAGGTAGAGGATAGATGAAAGCAAGTTTCTTAGCCATTATTCCCATCAGTAATGTGCCAGCTATATTCATATTCTTTAACTAGTACTTTTGAATAAAAGAGTATATTTACTATTTTCATCCCTGTGTCTATAGCATAGTACACTATTTTAAGCCTTGCCTAATTTTATTTTACTGAGATTTTAATAGCACTGCAAATTCTTTAATTTATTTTTCATTAATATCACTTAAATTCTCCTTAACTTTGAAGGAGAATTCATAACATAATTATATAATTCATATTTCCAGAAGGTAGAAGAAGTTATTATTTTACAAGTAAGCTAATAGAGTTAATTTAATCAGGCTCTGTGTTATCTTCTACTAAAAAGAGAGCAGTCACTCTCTTCAGACCAGACACACACTGGCTGTGTTGCCAGACCTCCTCACAAACACACTGCTTGGAAAGTGCACTATGCAACTGGGAGATCCTGGGGGAGAATGGTGCAATGGCTCATCTTGTAAAAAATCCTCTGCCTTAAGTCACTGCCAAAACTGGCTCTGTAGCAGAACATATGGTTTTACTGAGATTCCACATCATCTGCTGTTACATATTGGGTGCACGTATACGTCTCCTCTGAACTGAAGAAATGAATTACTTAGTTAATTTAAAACTTTTACTCTTTTTTTCTCTTTTTCACACTGCTGTGCAGGCAGGCAGAAAAGATAATGTTCTAAAGATTTTTTCTTCATTATATTCCCTTCCAGAAGACCAACATCTCACTCTGAGGACTGCCATTCTGATGCAGATTTTACAGTCAAGTATTTACTCTGCTTAAACTTAAACCTTGGAAATTAACAATGTTCTCAGATTTTCTACCAACAGTAGTAAAAACCATATTAAGATCATGTCCAAGCCAAGATTTAAAAAAAAAAAAAAAAAAGTCAGTTGAACAGGTTAGAGGTATGGGAATATAAAAGCATAAAAAATCATCTGTAAAAACATCATTATTTTTCACAGCTGTTGTTTTAAATTTGGTCCTTTTATCTATCCTGTATTACTTTAATTCTGCAGCATTCCTGATGTACAGGGTGGGACACTGTGACATTTAGAAGCTTGGGTTTTAATATCTCTTTGTGGGATTCTTTTTATATCTCCTTATATAAGTAATCTTGCCAACAGTAAAAGCATGGCATTTTCTCTTTCCCTGACAAAAGAAACTGTCCTTCACAGTTAAAGCACTGCTACTGCAAGATATACATCAGTGAAAGAAGAGATTAGAAAGCATTAAAATGGTCCACTGGGACTAGCTAATTCTTATTTGTGAAAGCAGCACCTACTGAAAAAAAATATTTTCTAGTTCCTTCTGAAGGAAAAAATAATTCAAAACACTACAAGATCGCCTAGAAGGATAAGAAAAAAGACTGAAAACCGGCTAAAGGGATATTAGCAGAAATTCTTAAAGTGAAACAATGAATCTAGCCTAATTCATAACTTTAAATGAAACAACAGATAGCTGTCAGAGTGACCATGTATGTTTGGAGGGGGTGAAAGGGGGTTTGGAGGGGTTGTTTGGTTTTTTGTTTGTTTTAAATAAAGGCAGAGGACACAAAGTATCAGGGTTGTAGAGAATGAAATGCCAAAACCATTATTAAACTATTATGGGGTATTAAGAGACAATTTTTAATTTAATTTTTAATTTAAAGCCAAACCTGTTCAAAAAAGTTTGCTTCAAAGATAATATCTGTGTATGTAGAAATAAAAACCAACCTAGGAACTCAGATTTCTTCAATCTGTGTGCCAGTGTCATGGAAAGCTCAAGAAGGATATTGTGTGGAATAAAGTCAAATTCACCACCTAGCCATGTGTTTGGCCAGCTACTCCTTTGGACATAGCTTTCAACCACTTGCAGTAAACTCCAGCTTATATGAGAGCCAAAGCCTGATACCTACAAATGTGCTGTTCACTCAGGCATGCTTGTCTGCAGGCTTGTAAACACAGATATCACAGGTGCTCAAGGACGGGCAAGAGTGATATCAACCAGAGCAGTGTGTGTGTATCTGTAACTGGACACATGTGGAGATGTGTCAGTTCTAGTCAATATGGTCCTGTGGCTTCAAACTACTTCTAGAGAGAAAAACAGAATATAACTAAAGAGACTACTTAGTCAGGCAACCCTTTGCAAAACATCTTTAGCCAAATAATTGTAAAATACTTTGAAGAGGGAAGTGCTAAATGCAGAGACTACAGAGTAGGAAGTAATACATCTGTATCACCCAATGAAGCATTTTCATTATCTTGACATGATTAAGCTATTTTGATCTGCTTGTGCACAGGAACAGCTTTCAAATGTCAAGAAAATCATCCTGCCAGCAGTATCTGTTAGTTTCTCATCTGGGATGCAGAAAATTCATGTAATGAGGGTGGGCGGTTATCCACTGCTAAAAGATATCCAGAGGATCCACTAATAACCTGATGGACCTTAGAAGACTATTAATAATGTAACATGTAACATAACCAGTGCTCCAGCACAGTCCTTTGTCTTAATGCAAAGTACTCAGAAATGTCTAGAGCTACTTGAGACTCCCTTTCCAAGGGAGAGTTAACTTTCTTATTGCTACTAATAGGTGACATTCTAACATGACTGTACTTTTAAAAAGGGGAAGTTCTTCTTTATTAAAACACTATTATGTCCAGCACCCTCTGAATCCTACAGTAAGACTTCCTGTTGCTCTTGTGAAACACCTTCAGTTTGTATTAAGCCATGTAATATGTACACATGATTTGTATACAGATTTTTATACTTCAAGTGATCACATTCTGCCTTACAGGGGATGGAGCTTACAAATGGGAGCCAAGTGAATGAACATGGTTATTGCTGTTACTGTTTTGGGGGGGGGTTGACCTACTAGAGAGCAGCTTTGTAGAGAAGGACCTAGGAGTCTTGGTGAATGACAAATTGAATATGAGCTGACAGTGTGCTCTTGAGGCCAGGAGGGCCAGTGGTAACCTGGGGTGCATGGGGATGAGTGTGGCCAGCAGGCCAAGGGACATGGTCCTGTCCCTGTACTCGGCCCTAGAGAGGCGACGTCTGGAGCGCTGTGTTGAGTTCTGGGCTCCTCAGTACAAGAGAGACAAAGAGCTGCTGGAGAGGGTCCAGTGAAGGGCCACAGAGATCATTTGGAGTCTGGAGCATCTCTTTTATGAGGAGAGACTGCAGTAGCTGGGCCTGTTTAATCTAGAGAACATTGACAGGGGATCACATTAATGCATATAAATATCTCAAAGGAGGCTGTCAGCTGGATGGTGCCAGGCTCTTCTCAGTAGTGCCCAGTGACAGAACAAGGAGCAATGCCTATAAACTAAAACAAAAAGTTTCACCTCAACGTAAGGAAGAACCTTTTCACATTGAGGATGACAGAACATGGAACAAGCTGCCCAGGGAGGTGATGGAGTCTCTCAAAACCCACCTGTGGGGACTTCCTGTGTCACCTGCTCTAGGTGACCCTGCCTTGTCAGGGGAGTTGGACAAGAGGATCTCCAGAGCTCCCTCCCAACCCTAAAAATTCTGTGATTTACCAACATCACATTTTACTTCATTTTTAGTCATGTAACCACTGTTCAGCAGGTCTTGTAGTTACAGCAATGAAGCTCTTTCACAAAGTGCTTGCCCTTCAAGACAGTCTGTTCATATCAAAGCAAAGAAGGAGCTAGCATAAAATGTTTGGTGGACAGGAAACACTGCTGAGTGGCCATCAGCTTTGTTGACTGTCAGCAGTCACATGTGCAAATAAGAGATTAGATACTGTAAGTGTTAATTCCTTGTTCTGAGGCTCTGAATGATTTCCCTCAGGATCAATGTAGTTGAATAATTTATTTTTAAAAGAATTAATGTTAGACTTGGAAATATTGCTTAACTCACCATCTGTCCCAATTATATGTTTTAAATATGATAATTAATTTCAATCAGGATTTAAGGGACTCTGAAATCTGCTGTAAACCTTTTTGTTTTCCAATACATAAAACCTGAAAAAGACTGCCAGGCAAGTCAAGGCAGATTTTTAAATCACTATTGATAATAGGTGAAAGGGACTCAAAAATATCCATTGTGATCTGCTATGCATAGCTGTTAAGTAGACCAAGGAAGGTATATTATATAT
>WEIU01000384.1:2741-37315 GCA_013389925.1 Aegithalos caudatus | reverse complement strand
ATATATAAATAGAGGAAATATGATCATATTAAAAAAAAAACACCCAAGCCTTTTCAAAGTTTTCCTATCACTGCTACATCTGCAATCTGAATCCTCAAATGCAAGTATTTGCTGTTGCCTATTCCTGAGCAGAAAAACTTCTGATCATAGAAAAACTCAGTTTGTGCCATCCCAAAGCCAGTAGTTTGCTATCGAAGGTATGATTTTCTGACAGATCTGCATAATATTCAGCTCTGAAGATAATTCACTGGACAACCATAATCAACAAAGTAAGGCAATTCCTCAAAAGAAAGTACAGCACCATGCATTTTTTGCTTACCAAACTATCAACATCTATGCTTGAGTTTACTGCCCACTGCAGGGTTCCCATTATGTTCATAGCTAAAGTAAGAATAATTCCAGCTGTACCTGGTCCATCACCTGTGGAGAGAAAAACACATTCAATGGCTATGTAGATAAAAAAAATTAGAAACCAGAAAATTAGCATGTATATCTTAAAATGAATATTCATTCTCTTTCCTCTTTTATTTTGTGGACAAAACATGGATTTGTTAATCATAAAAAGAAGTGAGAGCTAAATCATCATTAAACACTGGTTTTGGCACTGAATTCACTAGAAACCCTAATCTTGCTTGGCAGAAGAAAAAATTAAATCTTTACCTGTACTTAACCTGTAAACAGAATCAGGTCTCTGCAATCTTGATTTAACTTTCCTTTTTCCAACACACAGGAATCTGTGAAATTTCTCTTATCTAACTAAAACATCACACACAGCTAACCACTTTAAAATTCAAAATGGCTTACATTTTCATTTCTTTGACAAATAGAGGATGTTCACCTTGGTGTTTCAAAAATATGTAAATGTAAATGTTTTAGTTTTAATTGTTGGCTATAACAAGGATGGGATTTCTCAGGAATTTTCCTTTATGACTTCATACAATACAGTATAAGCATTTAATCTACCACACTGGTTTTTTAACCTCACTACATGTTAAATGGAATTGAGAATTTAAGCCAAATGCCTTTCTATGATTTTTCCATTCCTTATATAGTTTTTTTCAATAAACCTCCTCCTGTTTTTCTTATAGTCATCTCATTATATAAGTAAATATAAAAGTAAGCAGTAAAAGCAAAATATTCCTTGTGAAAGCTGATAGATTAAGAAGGGGAATTTTGTGTTGTTCCAAGGCAGAGTAAAGGTTATAGTGGTGACAAGATGACAAATTTTAATATTTTTAAAAGTTTTTCTAACTCCTTTTCTCCAGTAAAACATCCAGGACAACTAACATAAGAAATTATTTTCCTAAAAACCCCGGACTACTAAGGACACAGAGTGAGAAATGAGAAGGACACAGGGAACGTGGTTTCCCATGAATGATAGGGGAACCATAAGTCTTCTAAGTAAGAAAAGTACTGTAAGTGCTTATTTTTGTGTGGTGTCTCCTTTTGTGAGGAGAGTGAGAGCTTCTTCTACAAGAAGCAGAGGATGGCATCTTATAAACAATACAATATTTGATAAATTGCAAGCTCTTATATAACTCTTTTTCAACACTGAAGTACAGCTGAAAGAAATTTGAATATTGTTAGATTTTAAAATCTCCTCCATAAAATCATCAAAATCATGTTAATTAGAGACCACAGTACCGAAACTGCATACAGATCCTGCACGTGAAGTTCAGTGTAGAACTCAGAGAGGTAGAACTGTGTCCAAACATAACAAAAGCATAGTGAATAAAAAACTGTATTTAAAGTAATCTCTAGCTGAATTTTTCCACAGAAACTAATTATTAACATTTTTGGGACACCATAGTCCTAATTTTTCTTGTTTGAGGCTGGATACATTTGGCAACTCATGGGTACCACTTCAAATACAAGCAAGAAAGAGTGTGATTCTCATTTGTACACTGTGTTTACTAGGAGTGGCAAGTCATTTTTCAGAGGATTTTGAATAGAATTTCCAAAACTTCACATTAAAAAATAGGTCAGTGGATTGGGAATTAAAGAAGTGGATGAAAATTTTTCCTAATTGTGTGGGCTTTAAAAGATTATTAAAACTTTTCATGTCTTAGCCATTTGCAAGTGATAGAAACATTCCATTTACTAAAAACCTTTGAGCTACACAGGTGTGATCCACATCCAAGCATCTCAGAACAGTAATGTGGTTTCAAACTCATGAGATAATTTTACAGCAATTACTATCAAGAAAATTAAAGTTTTGTCCCTTCTGTTATTATTTTCAGATTAATCCCCTTAATGAGTCCTCTACAATATTAGACTGCAGGTAATAATGGTGTTATTTCTATTTTAATTAAATTGTGTTTACTATTATGACATACTTAAATCAATGACTCCAATGTATGCTAAATTCCACAACAGTTTAGTTCTCTCAGAATTTTCTAAAGCTGAGCTGTTAAAAAGATGCAGCAGACTTCCATTTCAGTTTTCGGGTAAAGTCACCATACCTGTAGTTACGATTGAGATAAATGCCACAGCAACAAAAAAGACTACAAAAATAATTTCTATCCTCATCTGGAACCAGCGCAGTGTTGACAGGTAGAGGAACCAGTTTGCCGTGTGTAGGTTCAGAGCTTTGTGAAATAAGGTCTCAAAATACGGCTGCCGCCCAAAAGCTCTCAGTGTCCACAGCCCTTTTAAGCTTGTAACAAGATGGGTGAAAATGGGACTCCGAGCTGTAAAGTGTTTAAATTAAAACAACATAACATGCATGAGCAAATTCCTTTGATATAATGCAAACACCCCCCATGCTCTAACTTACATCAGCATAGCTACTGCCAGTGTGTAGTCAAACTACGACTGAAGTTATCCTAACAAAGCATGTACAACAACAGTCTTTGCAAGAATGGGTTAAAATTGCATTCAGTGTATTGACAGGAAGGGATCACAATAATTTTTCATAATTAGCACATAACTATTTATCTCATATCTACTTGAGGAAGCTCCTGGCCTTCTGTAGGTTGCCCCAAGAGAAAGGTTGCTCCTCCCCAGCCAAAATTAATTCCTACAGTTTTGATAACTCCATTATATGAAGCTTTCTTAGCATAGGCAGAATACTTTAATGCTCTGGATTCAACTGCACTGACATGGCAATTTTAGGAAGATCTTGCATTACATAAAAAGTGGTGAGCCAGTGCTGGATCCCTGTGAACATCAAAGAAATTTAAACTTAGATCTGAGGAGCTCTGGAATTATACTTAAGTAAAAGGGAAGAGGATCACCACTGTTTAAGATTCAGGACTGATTTGCTGAGGATTTGCCAGTTTGCTGCAAAGCCAGGCAAGAGTGCATGGTCTTCAAATTCACACTTCCAAATGAGGTTTTCAATTTTATTTGGAATATTTTAGGCTCTTAATGGGGGGAGAGGAAGGTAATTTAATCAAATAATTTATTCAGAAATAAGAGCTCATTGTGATCATATATATCCATTGAAAAGTTTTCTTACAAAGAAAAAATCTCAAAGGGTACATACCAAGTAAGACCAGTATTTTGCAAGTCACATTTACTCTCAGGAAAACTGTATCTCAGGACTTCATTTTTTTTCAGCTGCAGTGGTGATAAAGCCCATTTGTTAAAAGGCCTTTTTTATTGCTCTTTGGCAGCAGAGCACTCGGTATTGGCTGGATCAGTAACAGCCCTGGCTTTTATGTTCTGCTCCCAAAGACAATGTCATCTTGCAAGAAAAAAGGCAAAAACCAGGAGAAAGAGTAAATCACTTCTCAATTGATTTGTTGTGGATTTAAAAGTCTACCAATTTTTCTGCTCCTACCTTCAGATTCCAGTTGTTTCAGCTGCTGAGAAGTGTGGAGGAAGTATGCCCTTAACAGAATAAAGGCTGCTATCACAGGCACTGATGCCAGGAAGATGTAGGGTTCTAATATTGAGACTACTGTTATAGCGCCAATCACAATCAGTATTAACTGTAGAATGAAAGAAAAATACTATTGATATAGTAAACTTGTGATTTTATAGACTAGAGATTGGTGATGAATTTCCTTCCTATGGCAACTATGTATTGTTTGAACAAACAAAAAGTGTTAACCTAAGAAGATTTGCAGCTGAGAACAAACCTCATGAAAAGGTGATGAATAACTTGGACCACATCCATAACCTGTTGCAATAAGCTGCCATCTTTTCTAATGGAATAAGTGTTTTCTGTAGTATGATCAGTATTGCAGACTTCTAAATTATGAAGCCACACGAAAACAATAGCAGCTAAGCACTCACTCTTAATTTAAAATTTTAAGAATGACACTTGAAATATCTGCAGACATCTACCAAATCTACTGGTGCTGTCCCTGTCTTGTCTGGACTAGGTGTGCAAGACTGTCAGGAGCTGAGTGACAGTCTCCAGCAGGTTCTGGGCAAAGCAGTCTTGCTGAGGATGAGGAAAAAGTGGGAAGTTGTACTTCTTTGCTTGCTCAAGGGACTGTAACTCATATATGAAACTAACACTCCTACTTGTCCTGATCAGAAGACAGGAAATAAATTGCACGAGAAATGGTGGTATGAAAAATTAGCTGTTTCAGGAGAAATAACAAGGAGTTTAAAGGTGTCAGATGACAAAAGGAACAAAATTGTTTCAGAGTTAATCTATTTTAACCTACTAGAGACTACTACCATTTTTACTACCATCCTCAGTAGCTCCAGACAGATTTAGCAAAATCTGTCTTGATCTTTACTCTAGAAGAGACTTAAACAGGTAGACTGGTTTTGTCTCGTGTCTAAATCTAAAAAAATCAAGTATACTAGTGTACATAGAATAGCAAAGTTCTGCTTTGTATCAGGGTGTTACTTCTAACACTAAACAACTACTTCATGATGCAAACTTCCCAGCATAAACCATGTGCAAATGGACAATTTGGACAAAATTATGAACATTGCATTGAAACATCACTGCAAGTGACCAATCAGCAAAGAAACAGATAGAAAGCAAAACTAATTTCACATTAGGAAGAAACCTGCAGTGGGTGTTGATCCTACTACATCCACATAAACTCAAGGAAGGATTTAAATTCCCAGTATTCCAAGTCAGACGTCTTTCATGAACAGGTAAGCATGTTCTGAGTTTCCTACCACTTTTTTTCATCAGAAATCTGAGCAATGCAATAGCAGCATCACATTACATGGAAAAAAAATCAATTACAGCTGAACTAGCTGAAGGAGGAATGGCTTTGAAGTGAAATAGAGAAGGTTTAAATTAGATATTAGGAAGTATTTCTTTACTCTGAGGATGGTGAGGCATTGGAAAAGGTTGCCCAGAGAATTTGTGGATGCCCCATTCCTGGAAGTGTTCAAGGCCAGGTTGAGAGGGACTCTGAGAAACCTGATCTCATGGAATGTGTCCTTTCCTGTGCGGGGGGGTTGGAACTTGATGATCTTTAATGTCCTTTCCAGCCCAAACAATATTATGATCCTATGAGTTCTTTCACTATTTTCCTCATGTCTCCTAAAGGAATCGTGATATGTGTGGGTTACACTGTGTGCAGGCTGTTTAACACTGGTCTGCAACAATGCAAGAATGGATTTGTGTTTACTCGTTACTTCAGACTGAAGAAATTAGTAACAGTTGTATCTCTCTCTAATTGTTAAAAGGCAAATGAGTTATTCAAGTGATATTGAGCCGAGTTATACAGTTCTCACATTACTTGAGATTACAGTCATTCAGTGACTCTTATAACTCCCGTTTCTGTCATTTACTCAAATTTTGTAAAGGTCATCATGATGCCATATTGTTCTAACTGCTGGTCCCACTGTTATTTCACTACAGAGTTGAATATGAAAACCTGTGTTATCTCATAAACTCCAAAGTAAGCCTAAAGTCAAACAGAGGATGATATTTTCTCTAAAGAGGCAGAAACAAAAGTCTAAACCACAAGCTAGCTGTATTGGCATATAGCTGAGGAATGGCAGCAGAAGGCTCATGCAACCCAGTTCAGTCCCCCAGATCCTGAGCTCTCAGCCCTGGGACAGAGGCCAGATGACAAGACATGTTCCACTGTTTCCCAGTTTGGGAAATGCAGGTGGTAGTAGACAAAGCAACTCAGCAAGCGTTCAGGGTGGCAATGACTGCAACAAGCCAGTTTGATTAACCAACAGATTATCATTTAGGGGAAACCAGTCATGGTCACAGGCATACATGTTCAGTGAGTTTACTATGAACTTTTCAGTGAGACTATATTAACCTTTAGGGACAAGCAGTATGTGCCAGCAACATCTCACATGAAGGATCTCCAAGAAACAAGGACTGGTTATAGAACTCGGTTTAGGATTAAGAGAAGGCTTAAGGAAACTCATCACTTTGTATAACTATCTACTGGTATTTATTATACTTATATAACTAATAAATATTTCTGCACATGCAGTTTTTTATTATTTATATAATTAAAATATATTCTGTTTATATAAATACTACTAGGTATTTCTTGTGGACCCTATGTGCTTAAGCCACGTTCTTTTCAATGGCACATACTGGGAAGATAACAGGCAATGGGCACAAGCTGAAATGCACAAAAATCCATTTAAACATAAGAAAAGCACTTCTAGCTTGGGAAGGTCAAACACTGGAAGGCGTTACTCAGAGAACTTGGAGATATCCAAAGCCCAGCTTGGTCTTGAGCAACCTCCTGTAGCTGAACCTGCTTTGAACAGAGGGACTGGAGGGGTTCCAGGTCCTAGGTCCACACATCCCTTCCACATTCTGTGACTCTTCAACAATCATCAAAAGGAAAAAGTCCTAACTATAACTTCTCTGTATCTTTCAGAGGAATCTTTGTTCATTAGCAGGGTCCATGGAAGTCTGAATCTATGGAGGACCAGAAGAAATTGATTGTGAAGGAATGAGTGTTAAAATTATTCATGATGGTGGGTAGGCTCAATGATCTTCAGCAGAAGAACCTGGAAAGACAGGGCAGCTTATCATGCATGTCTAGAAGCCTCTGCAGTTGAGACTGAGGACAGGTGAATCTATGGGACAATAGGATATAGCTAAATACCTAAATAGGGTATGCCTCTGAAAGGCATCAGAATAGAAAAGCCAAATACTGGGATTTTCCTTATTCTTGAAAACATGAAAAACTAGTCAGTTTCTTGTATAAAGTTTGAAATGTAGAGGCAGACTAATTAACATTCTTCTGGAATGACATCCCCATGGTAGATCCAAAATATCTGAAACAAAATGGTCACATCAGAAAAGACAGTAGTGACTGCTGTTCACACTGAAGATTATACTGTTGATTCAGGGAGTCGCAATGTCCACGTTTACTCATTCAGAAAGTCCTCATGACATCAGCAGGACATGAAGTAAAGCTGTAATGTACTTGAACTTCTTCATGTCGAGCTGCACTGGCCCCTCTGAAGTTATCAATTACTCACAAAGATATAGGGAAAGAAATTCTGCTTTATCAGATCATCATGATGGTAGGGACCATAAAGCAGGTAAATTCACACAGGGAGATAGGCAATCTGTACAGCAGAGTGTTTGGGCTGATTATGTGGGCCTATACCACCTTAATAATATAGAGAGGAACAGGAGCACTAGGAAAGATTTGCTTCTATTTTTAAAATGTTCTGGAAACCAGTTCTATCTAAGGAAAAGCTGGAATTTCCATAGAAGATAAATGAACAGAAAAGTCAAGAATATATTCAACAGAAGAGAATTAAACTAAGGTTGATGCTAGCAAACCAGGAACAGAAGAGCTTAAGGAGGGGAAGTTATGAAAGTGGCTGAACGCAATCAAAGAATTGCATTAAAAAAACAGTAAACGTAATCCATGATAAGAGGAAGAAACCAAGGAATGCCCGTTATGACTTACAGTTGAATCTGGGCAGCAGCAGGGATACATGTCCTGTAAGGGTCTGCAGGGCAAAAATATTTCTGAGCCTGAGTAGTAAGAGTGATTTGCATAAACAGTGGAGGTAACATAGAGGCAAGTACTCAAAAATGAAGCAATAAAGCTGGCCTACAGGATAAGCAGATACGTAGATACATAGATTGAAAAAAGAATCAATATTATTTTTTTTGCAAAATGTACAGCTGAAATACAACACTGCTATAAGACAGCAAAAGTTACAACTTTTATTCTACAAACCTGAATGAAGTCAAATACTGTAAGTGGAAGTAAGTCATCCAGTACTGCTGTATCTTTTGAGAATCTGTTAAGCATACCACCTATGGATTAAAAAAAAAAAAAAAAAAAAGACAAACATTTTAGTACCTCCCAAATACCACATTTATTACTTTAACAAAAGATACAAGTTTTTCTGAAAACAAAATATTAAGTACAAGATTTTTTCAAGTGCACGCAATTCCATTACAGCTTAGTGGAGTTAGTTTCTGTCCCCCTGGAGGAATTTGGCTGCACAACTTCTGTTTCAGCTCTTGGAAAAAAACAAAACAGGAAAATATAATTTAAAAAAGAAACAACTAAAAAGGGGCAGAAATGGAAAGCATAAGGTCAGTACCCCTTATTCAGCAGGTCCTGCTGATATACAGGTAATTTCCACATCAGCATTTGCAGGGTTTGTAACCTGTTTCTTAATTTCTGAGTAGAATTACTATATTAAACATCATGTAACAACAAAGTTAAGAATATAAGGGAAAATGAAGGAGAAACCCATTACTGTATCATCATTTAGCAGTGTCTCCTGTAATGTAGTACTTATCAGTAAGAAGCATAGGAGATGTGAATTTCATGTATAATGGGAGATGGAACTTGTTGCACCAGTTATATAATGAGCTTTATATCAACTCCCAAATTTGAATATGCATACCATCATTCACATGAACTGATGTTTTATGCCATTTTAGTAGAACTATTCATAAAAAAGGCACTATTTATCATCCATATCTGATTCCTTGTCACTCACGACATAGATGACAATATCTTTTCTACTGCAGTTTTTGACAAAGTCTATTCTTTAGAAGTTATTCTACTTTTATTGCCTAGAGCAGTTAACAGTTTATTTTCTCCAAATTTCTTTCTTACAGGGTGATATTTCAGAATCAGAATTGACAACTGAAATATGTCAAATTTAAGTGCAATCAAGTTTCATTAAAAGATTCACAAATTACCTTATGTGGCAAGCTTCTAACATTCCACTTGACTGAAAATGTAAATGGAAGGCAACACTGTCCTTCAACAGAATGAAAACCACTTAATTGAAATGACATGCATAGATGAGTCAATCATCTCCCATTTCAGTTACCTGCTTTCCAAGAGTTGAAGGTTGACATAGGTGCATGAAGAACTGCATGCACCATCTTTTGATGAAGAGTTTTAGACACTGTTATAAGTGTATGCACAAGGGGCAAACCTCTGAAGATTCCCATGGCAAGCAGGGTATCTGCCACACCCACATAGATGTAAATGATGTAGTAGCTGCTAGTGTCAGTGACAATCACAGGAGGTTTGTCAGAGGTGCTGTTTTCTGACTGTGTTGAATTTGTCTTCAAAGCTGTCCTGTGTGATGGAAATTAAAAATAAATGCATTACTGGAAATTCTGTGCTTTTCTTCTTTCATCTACTAAACAAAACAAACAGTACTCCAGTGGCCATTTGTTTTAAAACTATGCTAATGGTTAGTTATAGCTATTTCCAGTAATTTTAAAATATTGTCATGCATGTATGAAATACAAATTATTTATTGCTCTGGTAGTCTCTTGCAAATCTACTACCTATTTAATCACTGAGAAACCTAACCTAATCCAGGAAAATATATCCACTTCTTTTAAACAGAAAAATTAGTTTAAGTCTTGAAAAAACTGAATTCCTATTGAAGTAAAATTCTTTAGGTATACTATAAAAATCAAAGCCCTTAGTGACTTAATGTAGTTGGAAATCAACATAAATTGCTTCACCTCCAATCAGACCTACATCACCATATGCTTCTATACTCAAATACACAGACTCATGGCTGCAGGACAAAAACAGGGATTAAAAGCATTAACCCAGGAAAAGCCACTGGCTTTTCCACTGCTCAGTATGTTTTAACCTTCAGCTGCTGACCCTGTAACTTCTGGGAATTCTTCACAGGCGAGCAGAGGAAATTTTACAAACGGGGTCCTACAGAAACTGCTCCTTTAAAATGTTCCCCAGCATAACTTCACCAGCACCTCTGAATCACAGTATACTGAAGGTAATCAGGTCCATGCATCCCTAGAGTGAGCCGACCCAGGAAAATCTTGCATACACTGTTGTGTACTCAATAACAAAGCATAAACCATTCAACTGTTAGAATTTACAGAAGTATCAGATACTACCCACACATGGTATTTAGATCATCCATCTATGAACCATTTTGTTGACCAGAAGATAGTAACTATCCACACAGAATTCTGGCAGAATTTATTCATTATTTACAGAAAAAATAATACAAGGGACACCCCAGTTTCTCAATAAATTATTACCACTACTTACTTTTGAAGAAACCATACCCCATAAAGAGAAGCAGCTACCTATGACCAAAGAAAACAGAGTCAGATTTTGTCTTATGACTTTATGTAATTTTTCTCTCTTATCTTTTTTCATCGACTTTATACTGCTTTTTAGAAGGAGCCTAACAAATGTGTGGAAGTCAAACTTACTTGAAGCGAAAACCTTGTAATATCTGCTGTTCTCTCCACGGAAACAATTTAGTGCAGCCCACCAGGAAAGCTACATTTAGACTTGTATTACAATCAGGCTCTCAAGTACCTAAATATTCTTGTATTGTTTTTTACCATACTATTAACAAGGGCTTGCTACTGCCTTCCTACTGGTAACTGTATGCCTTAACAAATTTTAAGTTTTAAAGATTAGACTCCCTGACCTCTAAGAGCAAATGGGTTGCCAATTTTTCTGCAGACTTCTATGAAAGATTAATTCATATTATTTTTGCATTGTTCTTCTTGCTAACTGATATCTACGTTTGGTATATTCTTTGGACTGATATTGCTTTGCTGCTTAGTTTTACATAATTTTCCACATAATCTATTGTAATATTTTTTAAATGTAGAATCAAACCCTATTTATTGTGAGATGATTCAGCACTCAACAGGAATTTAGTCTGTAATATATTCTTGTCTGTCCACCGAGATACTGGAGATCTTCATCTGGTCTATCACATTTTAGTTTGCTCTGTTCCTGACTATGATCATTTTTCTAAGGGTTGAAACAGTATTTACATTTTCTTCCCATGTATTTTTATGTCACTGGTACAGAAATGTATTATGGTAATACCCCAACACATAACTGAAGTCTTCTCTTTGGGAGCCACTAACTTTTGCAGGCCTTACAGTAAATAACTCAAGATTGACCATGATGGTCCTGAATTTAAGTATTTGTAAGAATCAGGCTTCTTTCACAATAATATTTTTACATCTCCTGATAGAGTTATGTTGTCATCTTGACCTTTCATAACAGAGTTTTTTCAGCCATGAAGATGATGGTAGGTAATATTGTCACAGAACAGTTTCACAAAGCCTTTCTCTGTGTTTCCTTCTGAAACTGCTCTTCTTGCAGTTCAGCAGCCCTAGTCTTTGGATATTACATCCATGACACACAGTTTTGAGCTGATTAAGTGAGCAACACAACATACACCTCTCAAACCTAGGAAATATGTACAGTTGATGTCCTATTTATGGTGACTTGTGTGGACTCACCTTGGAACCTGCAATACAAAACAATCCATTCAAAATCTAAAATAGCATATCTAGATTTTCCAGAGTAGTCCCACCCAGATCTGCAGGGTGTGAAAACACCACTTTCAATTTACTTGGATATTCATCACTAGCCTCTCTTCATTGTCTCAGGTTGGAAGGGTACAAACTGTGAGCACAGGACAGGTAAACACTTGGCATGGTATTTCAGCTTACACACAGAGGTTTGCTCAAGACTGGGCTGTGGCTGGATACCTTCCAGCCCATTCATTTGCCAATCGGCTTATACTTCAACAATAGTCACACCGGAAAGTTTAAATTGTATGGAAACATAAGATTTTATTTTTTATTATTATTAGAAGATGAGACTTCTGAAATGTTTTTAAAAGATTCAGTCTAAAATAAAAGCAAAAATGTGTAATCAGCGTTAGAAATATATGCTGAATATACAGGAATAAATCTGATATGCCTTAAAATTAAAATTTCCTCTGTCTCTAAAACTCACATTCAGTTTTCATAGCCATTTTCCACTGCCATGAAAATAAAACTTACATGAAGAAGATCTATGCATCTAAATACTGTCTCGCTTCTGGAGTTGGTTTAAAAATTTAGGATGTTAAGCTAGATCTAACCTCCAGGATTTATTCCTGGTCCAACAAATCTAACTTAAATCACCTGCAATTGTGTAAATTCAGAATACTGTCAAGTCATATCTTTCTCCAGCTATGATGATACTAGAAGTTTGAACCTCACCACAGAATTGCTAAATACCCTTTGCTGATAATCACCCAGAATCTGGCCCTATAATCCTAATGGATTCTTCTCTTCATTCAGTTCATATTGAAAAATACCAAGAGAAATTGGCATCATATTTTATAAGCTCCATATAAGACATATGAATACAGTCTCTTTGATTTCCTGCTAAGAAACATGTTCTTTCCCTTTGAAAAATACTTGATTTGGGATATTTACTGTAGAAGAGGAATGTTAAGAGGTGCTATACAATAAAAGTCTTTCCTAAAATGAGAGACAAGACAAAAAGCAGACAATTTCTGATATATGAAAACCAGTGAAATGTCCACAAACAGCCAGATGCTCTTCAGTACTTGTTCTGGTGTTTTACACCATCCTTGGAAAAAATCTAGTCTGCATGCCGCAGGAACACCCCTTCCGTATTTAACAGCCACCACAGGCATTCAGTTCTTTGCCTTACCGTGCTTCTTTCACTAGGATCAAAGCTAGTAACTCATTCTTCAAAGCAATTTTCCAGAATTTATGTATGTGCTCATCAAAAAAATATTATGGCAATTATTGTTGTTAACTCCCTAATGCTCTGCAAAGATAATTTTTAATGAAAAATGGAAGACAATTCACCTGTGAACAAGAGACTTGCATAGGGTAATAATTCTTATTTATGATACCACATAGCAGAAAACAACCTGGATAATTTGAGAAGATGGGTCTTTTGCTGTTGTTCACTCACCACTAACTTCGGTGAAGGAATGCTCTTCTAAGCAGTAGAAAAGTCACTGCAATTTTAACTTAGCAGCTGTTGTCAATGAGTGACACATACAAGAGCTTATGTCTTAATGCTTTATCCATTTTCAGAGATCAGTTTGAACAAACATCATTTGTTGCAACATGACACCAAACACAGATTTTCTTACCTCAACCAAGAAGACAGTCACACACAAAATCAGAACAAAAATCAAGTTTTTGTGGATAGTAACGTATCTGAAATAGGTATTCCATGTAGTAACAGTACCCATGCTTTCAGCATCATCACTGAAGCACTCCTGTCAAAAAAATCAGTAAAATAATAGTAAGAATGCTAATGATATCTCTGCATGAGAATTTCTGGCACAAGAATGCTATCATTTTTTCTGCTAACTCACTGCAAATAATTGAGCTAAAGCATTAAATTGGCTGATAATGGCTAGAGAGGAAGGTACTGACTGGTTGAGTGATCTTTGCTATAAAAATACAATCAAGAGATTATTTGAAATTTTCAGACAATGAGAGAAACTGAGATTTGTCCAGCAGTACCAGAATCAAAAACTATTAATCAATAGTTATTTTCTTCCAATGGAGAATTATTATTGAGATTTTAGAGTAAATTTGTAATCATTTGAGCTCTTTTTTTTTCTATTGAGCTCAAAAGAAAAAATGGATAGTGCTTCAGCAAATTATGAATTTAAATTTTCCTTGAACATCTATTTCCACCATGGAAACTCCCCCAGAAAATTTTCCTCAGAAAATCAGCTGCCAGTTTTGAAAATCCAAGTAGTCCATCATGACCAGTTGAAATTATTAGAAAAAAATTTGGTCCAGTTTTTGGTATAGAACTCATTCTTGTTTTCTTCTGCACATCCATAAAACCAGAGTAAAATCAAGCTTACTCCTCCATTCATTATCTGCATCAGGACACAAGAACAAAGCAGTCTGACAAATTTATCAAATTTGACCAAATGCCAGTTTTAAAAACTGTGCTAGTGCTTCAAACGTATTTTATTTTTTTCCATGAGCCTTAGTGTTTCAAAGGTGACTTTTACATAAATGTTTTAAAACAGTGTTTTTCCAAGTCATGGCTTCAAATTTTCTTTTATCATAAGTAATCTGAAGGGTAAAGTGCAGGAGATGTAAACTTTGTATTGAAATTCTCCCCAGATAGCACTCAAAAATTAACAAAAAATAAGGCAAAATAATTTTTTGAGGATTTTAATGATTTCAAGATGATTCTTGAGTTTAAAAAATTTTCACAAGTATTCAAAAAAATATTCCACAGAGAAATGCTGCGTTGGGAAGGAAACAGTCAAGTAGAAAAACAGATGAGTAGTATATTACATTAAACCATCACCATAACCAAACCCAAGATGAATTCAAATCAACACACACCTTCAAATCCTCCTCATTGATTTCATCAGTTATGTCCAAGACACTGTCTCGGGACACACGCCTGGTGTAGATGTCTATCTCAGAAGACAGGTTTGTCTGAGGCACCACGGACATTTTCCGAAAGGTTGTACTTCCCTTTTTGGGGAAGTTTGGCCCGTAGTTCACAGGGGTGCTCGTCATCAGGTTCAGCACCGACTGCCTCCTGCGCCCTTGCAGCAGGTGGTCAGCCTTGAGCATGCCAGTCCTCAGCAGAGCCACGTCCCCCTGCTCCACGTCAGGCACCAGCGAGAGCCTCCTCTCTGCTGGGTCGCTGTGGCCATCGTCTATGCCATTGACCTGCAGCCCGTTCTTCTGCACTACTGAGAACTTCCTATTTGCATTGACAGGGTTAATAATTACGGAGTTCCTCCTTCTGTCATTAAAATCAGATTTTTGTTTAAAAGATTGCTTCTTTATTTCATTGCGTGATCCCATGCCTTCTCCTTCAATGGAAAATCGTCGGAGAGTCTCAGTAAGGATGGAATTTCTTCTCTCTGCACTGAACTGATCAAAAGAATCAAATCCCATCAGCTCCGAGCTGAAGTCTGGCCTTTGACCGTGAAGTTCAGAAAATGTTCCATAGAAATAGCAGCCCCCTTCATGTAAGATTAATATTTTGTCAGCAATCTTTAAGTGTTCCAATTTTGAAGTAACCAAGATCCTAGTTTTATTTGCCATCAGCTTGCACACGCAGCTGTAAAAGATGGAAGTGTGAACATTTAGACTTTTTTTGTTCTCATGATTAAATGATAATTTTATCCCTTTCACTTTCCATTTACCTTTACCTGCCCTGCTCCTAATAGGAGCAGTTTTGAGTGCTCCCTCAAATTACAGAGGAGACGATCGTAAGGCTGAGATGCGCGTGCTTTATCCCAGGAACCAAAAGAGAGGTAAAATTTAATCATTTTCAGGTCAATCCAAAAGGCATAGCTTATCATGAAGTACTTCTTTTCAGTTTAGGGTTACTCAGTACTGCTGATCTGAGACTTAAGAAGACTATTACTCCAATTTCAAAACTTCAAAATTACAGTGGCTGAAAATCTCATGGATGGCAGCGTGTGCCCTTACTATTTTCATCAAAAGGACAAGCAAAAAGTCTTTGACTTGGGCCAACCTGCTGCCAATCTTCAGCAGGCAGTTTCACGTGATCCAACATTCAGGGATTAGAAAAATGGGTAAAAAATACAGCTTTTCGTAAAAAATTATACTTGCAAAGCAGGTAATTGTTTTAAAGTGAAAGCCTTTCTGATACAAAGACATGTCAGATGTAAATCCACACACACTGGGAGTACGAGATTACAGCAGGCTCAGTACGTTGAGGTGGAAGAGGGAGAAGTAATGCTCACACCTGGCCCAGGCTTGTTCCCCACAAAGTGCACTGTCCCACCACTAACACAAGATACTCAAAATACTACAGCATAATACTAGGAGAAACCCTAAAAATGAACATCCCAACAGGTATAATTTTGAGCACTTCAGTATTTTTGTACTTTATTAAAACACCTTCATTTTACCTTGTGCGGCTTGGTGAGATTCTTAAATACAGTCTATCAAAACATACAATACCTTTCAAATATCTCTTTTTCTGTAAAAATGTCTAAGTGTCCAAAAGGAGAATCCAGGAGATACAAATCAGCATCCTTGTACACTGCCCTGAACAGAAAAAAATGGAAATTACATTAATTTTTGCATCGCTTCTAAATTTAAATGAATATAATTTAAGAAGAATGCCTCAAATCTTTTAAGGCTTTCTACAGCATCAGCATGGAGCTGGAGTTTAACACGAAATGTGTTCATAAGACACTGTTCAATAAACCCTTTTCTTGCTGCAGACCACATTGCAAACTAACTCAGTTTTCTATTAATTTCTGTGCAATGAAACAAAGCTATCTTTTACACAGGTTACCCTGTGTAAAAGAGATCTGTTTATAGCCTGAATCTGACAGTCCCCCAAGAATGTACAATGACCATTTCAGTGGGAATTTAATGTCTACTATAAAATCTACTGATGCCTGAGGGAATATTGCATATATGTAAATAAACATGTGAAAAGACTTAGGTCTCAGCACTTAATTTCAAAGGTACTTTAAAAAATGGTGAACAAAATCAAGTGAATTAATGAGGCGTGGTCTTTCAAACATTATTTGCAATGGGACTTTACAATACTTCGAGTTGAAGACATCAAAAAGGATCTTAAGCTGTATGTACCTGGATATGGCTCACTGAGACTTAAAGCTCTGGCTGAGGGTTTTTAAAAAGTAAAAAAATTTGAACAGAAGTTCAAAAAGACCCCTGCCTTCCTCTGTGAGAATGAAAATCATTATGCAGCATCACTCAGTGTATAATTAGTAAAGAAATCCAGACAGCTGCATTTCTGTATTTTTTTAAGTATGTTAATCAGTGTGAAAATATTTAACCACCAATATCAGCTCATGATCTTAATAAAACCAGCAACTTTATTGAAAAATCCTCTAACATAATGGATTTCACTGACCATACATTATGATGTAGTGGCTGCACAATAACAAAAATTCACACGGTTCTGGGTGCTTTTATCAGCAGGAAATTTGCAGGGTTTTATGGCTATAATTTGTGTGTTGCACTCAGTAGCTACAAAGCTGCTGGCTTTAGGGTACCAGGCTTTAGCAAGATGGCTCAATTCCAGGACATGCACTGTGTTTTTCCCTTGGTCCTTGCTTTCCCTGGTTGCAGCTGCAGGCACTGACAGTGCTCTGTAAGAGACTCACGCAGTCTCCACCTGCTTCTCACGACGGTCGGTCGATATCACTTCCTTCACGGATTCTCATTTCACTTGACCTTGCACAGACTACACCAGATAAGTTTATGCAGCCAGTCCAGGAATATAATATCCAGTTTATCACCAGTTTATTACCTAGGTACAACTCAGGGCTGTAGTCATAAATTTACACCTCTAACTTTTCAGAGCTTCATCTGCAACCCACACCTCAATACCCACACACCTTGTAGCACACTGAGCTTGGACTGGAGCCTGAACAAAATCTAAGACAGTCGCTGTCTTTATGACATGTAATTGTTTTAAAAATTACTATTCTACAGCTGACAATAAATACATAAGTTCTGTGACCCTCCAGGAAACAAGCTATGACCATCTGAAAAGTGACAGACACGATTATCCATAGCATCTAGGAAACAGCCAGTGTAAATGTTGCAGTTTAAATAAAAATCTGAGTTTTGTAGTTTTGGGGCCACATGTTTTGAAAGCTTTGCCTGATCTTCCCCTCCTCTTTCCTCTTACTGCATAAAGCAGGACCATCCATATGCCTCTTCAGTCTCACAAACCCACAATGAAAGATTCTCTATTTTAATGATCCCATCTTTTAGCCTCGTACAGACATGCACATTTTTCATGGGATGCCAGTGCAGATCACTACAATAGGATTTTACTTCTCTGTAGTGTTTCTGGACATGGGAAACAACACAATTTGCACTTGGCAAAATAAATGGGGCCATTTACACATCAGAGCTGTCATTACTGAATTTCTGACAATAGCTAAGTGATTCTGCTGAAACACATAGCTAATTTATAAGACAAACACCTATGCTATTGTTCTGTAGACCTTCAGAATTACTTACTAACACTGGAAGGTCAAACAGGAAAGGCAGTTATTCATGCGTATTGACTAGTCTCTGCTTACTATTTTTTCTTTTTCTTATGCCAGAGAGAAGCCAAAAGTGTTAGTGCAAAATGTTTTGGAACATGGCCGTTTTGGCTTTTTTTTTTTCCCCTCCATTTACCTGCAGACAGGCAGTATGTCATTGATCACTATAAAAACCACTTTGAATAAATGTCATAGCAGGGAAAGATCCTGGAATATTTATTTGTATCTTTCTATGGGTTCCTTCAGTACATAAAAAGCTACACTTAAAGGTCTGAATTTTCAAAGACATCTTGCATCAGGGAGGGAAACATCTTATGCTAAGCCATAGCCTTTGTCTGACATCAAACTTTTAAAATTCAGTAAATTAATATGCTGGTGTATGATAAACAAAACTTCATAGCACAACTCAGATTTCTGACAGTAAAATCAAGTTCCTGATATACCAGGAGGATATTTATTTAGCAGGACATAGTCCATGTGTATTTAAATGCTTAGTCATAATACATTCCATATACATGAAACAGTACGCTACTTGAAGAGCAAAATACTCACCTTGCCAGGGAGATTCGTGCTCGTTGACCTCCACTCAGGATGATTCCACCTTCACCCAGCAGTGTATAATCTTTGTCTGGGAACTTGGAAATATCCTGTTAAAAATTTTTTTAAGCATCAGTATTTTCAATATCCAAGAAACTCAAGCTACAGACTTGATGGAATCATAGTGTATAATTGTCTACAGACAGGTTGGACAGCAGTTATAAAAAAAAAGTTCCTTCAGAGGTTTATTTATTTCATTTGTTTATGTAATCAGAAACCGTGATAAGAGAAAATGTATCATTCTATTGCAGAAAACAATCACGAGCTCCAAGATCTTAAGAAAAAATATTTGTCTGAACAGTTACTCTCCATAAAAGCAAGGAACGTACCTTCATACAATGTCAGTCCAAGATATTAACTGCTCAAGTGTTCTTGCTGCTGAAGTTAGGGAAAGCAAGAAGTAAACTATTTCTGAGCTCTTCAAAACCCAGAGAAATACATACTTCAGGCAGGTTCATTAAAAAAGACTTGACAAGCGTTCCTAGCCAGGAATGCTCATGGTTTGAAAAGGTTTGGGAAGCAAGTTTCGCTGCTTGGGCTGTAAGTTATTTAGAATTCATGACTATGTTAAAAACAAATCTTTAGCCAGGGGTAAAAGCAGAAAATGCCATTTCACTCTCATATGAGATTCAGAAAGGAGAAAAGGACACTCTTATGTCCCACTGGAACGGTTAGCCAGAAAATTTCTTGAGAGAAGTATTTAGCGCTGAAATTGATGATCCATGTAAACCGCCAAAATTCATGGAAGTGGAGACAAGGAGAATGGCTCGTGTGCCTGAAGGCTGCCTAGTTTTTCTACATCTAGAATTACTCTAACAAAAAAAATTAATTCTGCCTTCAAGCCTTACCTGACCTACATCCATAAGCCAATACAGTGACACTACTGTCACAGTGGTGGATGTAGTTTTAGCTGACTTTTGCCAAAAACACTGGCTGGATGAGCTTCCTGTTCCTCATAGCATCTAGGCTTCCAGGGGATGCAATTTCAGGGAAGTTTGACTTGCAGTTTGCCTGCAGTGAGTGGGAATCCCTGACTATGCCAGCAGCTCCCAGTTCCTGTGCAGCACCATGCTGCCTGTGCACACCTTCCTGCTCCCACGGCAGGGATTCCCTTGCAGCCAAGGAAGTTGACTGAGGCATCCAGTACCACACAAAAGCAGCTCCAGTGTTGTCATGCACCACACATATTTTCCTTTCAGTGCAGCTCTGGGAGAAAAAAGGGTGGCATGCATTATCCCTCAGAACCTGAGCTTCTGAGGGTGATGTTTAGGCTGTGCTCTGGCAGGGGTATCCTGTTTTGGGGTCTTCTCCTGCAGGCAGCCAAGAGGCAGGCAGTCTGCGTGCCCTCTGCAGCACCCACAGAAATCCTATGGCTTACAGACTGGAAGTCACATGAAGCGCTTTCAGGCCAATACTACCTGGTTGAGCTGCTCTCTGTAAGTTTGTATTTCACACAAAGTAACATACAATACAATTTTGATGGCCCCTGCTGTGATTCTGATGGTTGATCACTCTCTGTTGGGCAGCCTATTGGCATTCCAGACCTCTGAGGTTTTGCAGAATAAATAAATATATAGAAATCCTTCCGAAAAATGTTTCCTTCTTCCTCCCCTGCAAATTGCCCTGACCTCAGGAGCAGAGTGAACAATGCTGTTCAGGTTTGGAGCAGTGACAGATGAAGGGTCCAGCCACTCAAGAGCTAGAAAGTGACTGCCTGGTCTGTCAGGAAATGGGAGATTCTCACAACTCTTTAATTTGATAATAGCATTTACTTCCTGACTTAGAGGATTCTGACCTTAAAATCAAGATGCTCTTATGCACGGAAAATCTATTGCAGGTGATTTTTAAATTATTCTCACTTTAACTAGTTATTTCCCTCTACTCAATAGAGTCACACAAAGCAAATCCCTGATGTTAACATAACAGCTCAAGTATTTGCAGAAAGAGGAATGTGAAAAAGTGTCAGGATCAGTTTTAAAGAAAAATTTTCTGAATGTGACAAAATCACCTTCCTATAAGTTATGAAGTATTTAGAGAGAACATGTGAAATTCTGGCATAAAATGTTTTTTGGCATTTCTTTGAGACAACCAGATCAGATCACTTGTGGTCTCATCATGTATGCAGGAGTCATGGTACTCATCTGTAACTTCGGCATTAACAAATGGGTTTGTATGATTAAGTATCCAGATATCCAAGCTGACTTAAGCTGTTTCCCATTTCTACCAGTACTGCAGCCTGTAATGGTGCTGGTGCCCTTTCTGTTTCCTGATTCCACTCTTTCCCAAAAAAAACTGGTGAAGAACTGGGCCCAGCTTGTCTTCTCCTGCAAACAGGGTAAAATCCCAGCTCTACTGAAATTCATTGCTTTAAAGATTGTGAGACTTCATCAGATATATTTCTTTGCAAGTGTGTCAATATGGAATTTTAATCAGACTTTTAATGAGTTCCCCTTCTGCTCTCCTCTACCCTTCACCTCAAGATAATATATGGCATGGAACAGACAAAGAACTTTTCAGGCTGTAATTATAATAATTAAAAAATGTTTAGTAATTTCTTTCAAAGGCATAAACAAAGTAATGAAGTCCGATAGACACACAATGTTATTTGTTGGAACACGCATGACCTATTGTAATAAAGTACATAGGGCTGGTCCAAATACATCCTTGCTGTCATTTTATGCAGGAAGTGAAATCAAGCCAGGGACAAACCTAATGTAATGATGCTGAACAGAACAAGACTCAGCACATGCATAAAGTATGAAGAAGCCACTGAATTTTCTTTAACATATCTATTCCTAAATGCTTAAAATGAGAAACCTGTTGGTAACTATTCATTTTAATAACATATTCTTTTTAATATCATAGATTATACCCTTTTTAATAGATATTTGCATTTTTTGCACTGAAAATGCCATATTCATCTACCTCAGCAGTAAAGGGATGGCCCTCATAATACCTTTGGGCTTGGTAAGGAGGAATGCAGCCAGGATAGTTTCAGAGTGAACAGGAAATATGATCTTTTTATTAAAAAAGGAAACCTCAGAATGGACTTCACACTCCAAGTCTTTTCTGTAAAGATTAATTGTTATCAGACTCATTTGATAAATCATTAGCACCAATGAAGATAATAAAGCATGACAAAAAACAGTCTAGAAGAAGTTGCTTAATATGTCCAAGGTCACTCAAACTACTCAAGTGGTTTTAATGATAGAACTTAAGTATTTTATTTATGTGACTTTTTTTTTTCTTCCTTAAATTTGTCCTTAGTTATGTGGGGTTTGATCATTTCTCTTCCGCCTTCCCTCATAAAAGACAAAACAGTCATGAAACTGGTGGAAAAGAGCAGCAGTCTTGACTCTACATTTCATCTTCATTCTGTTTCAGTTCTCTATTTACCTTCTGTTTTTATTACTATCACCTCTACAGTTATCTCTATGCCCATCCTTTTCTTCATTGCCATTAACATTTCCTGTGCTTATTTTCACAGTTCCCAGAAAATACCCCACTGTCATTGCTACCGCAGTATTCCCTTTTTCATCATCATCATCTTTTGAATTTTTAAAGTTTTGAAATCAAGACTTGTGTTTCAGGCTCATACCTACTACAGAATACTTCTATGAATTTTCAAAACGTGAAGAATTTTCAATAATTTCTTGTATCCTGGCTTTTAGGTAACCAGCCTGAACAAACTTGAATACTCATTTTCCTGGGAATTAAGCCAGAAAAACATATTTCTTCTAAGTATTTCAAATAACTTTTAAAAAATATTTTATTTAAGTAAGTCTCTTCTCTCTCCCTGGTGATTCTGTAAGCCAAAGCTTTTTTTAGACTTTAGCTGAACCCCTTATGAAGGATCCATGATCCAAAAGCATAAGCTTTGTTTTTGCAACAGTTTGTGACCTTGAACAGTGTCAGACTCACCCAAAACTCACATGAATGCTGGCAAAACTTGTTTTCTTTATGGCAAAATATTTCCATGAAACAGAGTTTTGAAATGTGAAGTAGTCAGTACACTGCATTTGGGTAGGTTAAATGCAGAGTAAGAGAATTAAATATGATTCCAGAAAAGACACAGAAGATCCAAGGTAATCAGTCCAGAGCCTTGTACCTAAGACAGGGAAAGGGGTGGGGAGAGCTCTCTTGACAGAAACAGTTTTTTAACTAAATTATATCAACAAAGAACATTGCAGGGGTTGTCTGTTATACATATTTATGTGGTCACCAACAAACTTCTTCAAATCAGTGCATTTGGGAGTTTGTCCCTGATCGAGATGTTCCCCTACTACAAAGAAACCTTGCTAGCCTCTTAACTTCCAGTTCACCCAGAAAACTCCCTGTCTGCAGCTTCACAGCTGATCTGCCAATGATTTTGGGCCAGAGATAAGAATTTCAGTTAGAGGAGTGTGTGTAGGCCAGTGGATCACACCAGTGTGGGATAGAAAAGACATAAAGGTAGCCAGCTTTGGGGCCCATATGTCTGAGATGTAACAGTGGTAGTGGCAGGTTTGATGCAGTGCTAATAACACCAAGGTTGTGGCTTCAGTCCCTGGATGGGCTTAAGAGTTGGACTTGATGATCATTGTGGGTCCCTTCCAACTCAGGATATTCTGTGAATCTGTGACATATTATGTGGACTTCTGGCCTGAAGGAGGCATTTATACTCTTTTAGCTGTTTATATTAGGATGTGATAAATTTCACCTCGACATGCCAGTGGCTTTTCCCAGCTGTGAAGACAGGTTGAGTCACTTGCTCTCACTTAATTTACACCATAGACATGTACCTGATTAGATAATCAAGCTACCATTTAATACCCTCTTGAAGAGAATTACATACCACAAAGCACTCTGTTCTGCACTTGAACACTTCATCGTTCCTCTCTTCCACATACTTTTTAATCTGCCCATTTGCCTTGTGAAAATAAGGCTCAAAATCATGGCACAAAGTATTTCAATCACTGACATAATAACTACTCAACACCTACTAATTTAGTCAAATGATTAAAAAAAAAAAAAAAAAAAAAACCAAAAAACAAACCACAAAAAACCCCAAAACAAAACAAAAAATTTAAGCCAAACCCAAACAAACCAATCAAAAATCAACCCAAAATCAACACACATAAAAGGAGCTGCAGCAGTACATGGGATGCAAGGATGTGTTTCTGTTTTGGAGCATCTTTGACACTGTAGTGAATTTCTCCCCCGAGGGTGGATACCATCTTTTGCAAGGAGACATTGAACACACAGGAACAAAAACCTGGGCTTGGCCTATTGACTGTCTCTTTCTATAGTTAATCTCTCCATAACCTAGCTATTAGATGAAAATTAATCTCCTGCACTCTCAGTAAACCCAGCTCAAAACCCTACAGAATCTGGCCACAAACTTCTTTAGTACTATTATATAAATCAATTTCACATGGAAGCACTTCCTCTATTTGCATGCCACGTTAAACATTACATTCACAAGCAGCTGGTGTGTCTCAAATCAGAACATGTGTTTACTTAGAGAGTGGTAATCTCTCAAAGGTAGTTTGCCATTATGTGTTTATGGACTCTTAGGTAACTCTTGAAGGATCAAATGAATTAACTAGGTGGAAGAATATCTCACATAACAAAAAGGTAAAACTGGAAGTAATGGAAGTATGGTTTCAAAACTCATGAACTACTGGACCCACTCAAATGTGATATGATCCTTGATTATTTTTAAACACAAACAACTATAACAAGCCTGCTTCTGTTGTCTTGACTGGAGGAATGCCTTCTCTTAGGATGAGTTGTTAAATGTTAACAGCGTTTAAACATGAAAATTCCTGTTTCAACTGTCCAGACGTTTTACCCTTTTAACTTATCAAGTGGTAAAATCAAACAACAATCTGATACCCTGCATATAGCAGGCTATTAATACTGACTTTTCAAACTAAATATCTGAAAATCAAGACACATTCCTTTCCTATTTTTCATAGCATGAGCAAAAAGAATTTTGTGAACCCACATACCACCTACAAACTAAATCCTACAAATTCCCATTAATATTCATGTTATCCCTGCCATTACATTAATACAATCTCCAATTAATATAATACTTAGGGATGTCACACTTGTAAAATTACTTCAAATTTAGAGACAAATTTCCACATACATACAAACTCAGGAAGTTTACATCTCTCAGTGGCTTCTACAACATCCTTGTTTCTCAACTTGATGTATGAGGCAAAAGTTCAGACTCTCTTGCTACAATTTTTTATTATGAAAGTGACGAAAGGTACTTAATAAAAAGAGTAAACCACTTTGTCAAAAGTGCTGCTGAGGCAGCACCAATTCATCTTATCTTACTTTTTGAATGCCTTTACACTTGCTTGTGGGGACTGCCTTTAGAAAAGGAGCTCAGAATCCATACCAATTGCATCTTGTCTGCTCTCCATTATAGCATGCCAATATAAGAATTTAGAGGTAGATTTGAGGTAAACTCAAAAGTACACTTAATAAAATAATTCACTTCAAAAAACTTCTAAATAAAGGAAAAATGGTAAGGATTACTGATCTGTGCTGGAATAGTTTAACCTATTTAACCTATTACTTAACCTATGAAGGTTAAAACCTTCACTTTCTTATTTGCTTAGTGGGACCTTAATTTTAGAGGGCATATTAAATTGGGCACACATCCTGCTTTTGTGCTTGCTAAAATAATCACTGTTTCTCAAGAAAAGGAAAAGAGAACAAGAAGGTAGTGGAGAAGGAACAGGTAGCCCTTTCCCCATACATCTTGAAAACTTTTTACTGTGATGTTTTGCAGAATGAGTTATATAACTTAAATGTATTGTCATTCCCTTGAAATCAGCATCACACAAAAATACGGGTAATGTCTACAAACAACATACATCTCATTGCAGTCATATTCAGTGTGTGTCAGGCTTTCAGAATTCATTTCTGCCAATACAGCTGTTTCTTTTAGATATCAAGAACAATGATGAAACTCTTAATGACAGTGACTTCATCTCAACTCCAAAGCACTCTTTTTTTTGTTCTTTCACCTTTTATTGCTTTTTTCTTAACCTCTTCCCATTTACAAACTGCAATAATGAGAATAATGCTGTAAAACAGATTTTCACTCCTTTGATGCCCTACTTACTCTCAAAGGAAAAACATAATCAAGAAATGTAATTGCAGTCAAGTTCTGAATAATTTTACATACATAAAACAAGCTGCAGTACAATAAAAATACACATAAAAAGATAAGTTCAAAAACTATCCTAGGCATACTTTCACTGATGCACGTAGATGCAGTTGAGAACCCATCTCATGATTCTTCAGTATTATGTACCTATATAGTGACATCCTGAAATTATGAGAAGCAGTGGTACTTATCTGACAAACTTCCCTCACTGAGCCTTCGGCACATGACTGTCTTTCATTATGGAGCATTTCCACAACTCAGACCTCGTACACTTAGACTGGGTTGCCCTGTGGTGTCCCTTGCCCCTGCTCTCCTCATGTGCCAGAGAACACTACAGAGAAGAGCTGTGAGGACCAGGGACCAAGAATGAAACCTATGACACTACTTCTGTCACATGTGTCATCAAGTGGGACTACACTCCAAGGAGTACCATTAAAAGATATCCTTCCCACACACAGACTCACAGAACTGCATCTACTGTAGGACAATGCCCTGTGTCTGAAGGCCCATCAGTCACCCACCCGTCTCAGGGGCGTTGGGTGAGACAGCAGCCACGCTGTGCACGAGAAAAAAGCACACTTGAGAGACATGTACACACTAATTTAGCTTGTCACCTCAGGCACAGACTTACATCCTAGTGCATTGTGCCCTACACAAACATGCTTTGTCAAACTATCTTGGCAGAGTATTTATGAGGTATTCAGGTCTCCAAATTTTCTTTTTAATCTTCATCTTCTGTTTCACAGTACATCGTGAACAGGTATAATTGCACCAATGAAGGGTAGGTGAATTGCACCAAGGCAACAAGATTAAGAAGCTGAAGGGAGAAATCGTTTATGAGAGTTATGGAAGTACAAATGTAGCTACCTGAACTACTTGGACTAAACAATGTCCCACTTCAGTGCTCTAAATTCCTATAAACTTATGTAAGCTCATAAAAGAAATAAAAGAAAATCCTTTTGTTGCTCATAGTTTCGTTGCTTTTCAGTAATGTTTTTTGTGATTAATCAAAATTACCTGGAGGAGAAAATTTTAACATTCCTTTTGATGGGTCCGTACACAAATAGAACAAAATGTAAAGCTGTGAGAATATCTTTTAGAACAACATAAAAATTTCTTCCGTTCAAGAAAAACCTACCAAAGCAAACCTGGTATTTAGGTAATGGCTAACATAACTAGATTTTCAACTCTACAACTTTACAAAATCTAACATAAGTCACATTCTAACCTCTGAATAAAGATCTGATTTCCCATACAGGGAAAATTCTATTCTTGGACATCTAAAAATATGGAAAGCTCTGGGAAATATTTACTTGCACTTTCTATCTTTCATAGTTATTTAGAGATAAATTTGCTTTGCTTACTTAGCAACTCTTAAGAGGCTCTAAGTGATACCTGCTTAGTAAATTAACTACAAACCAAATCAAAAAAGTCAGACAGGAGAATGTAGTACTGACTTTTGTGAAAATTCTCATGCACCCCAAATTTCATTGTGGGTCCCTTCCAAATATCATTTCCATATCTCTATAGACCTAAAACAGAGTGGAGAGCACCTTCTATGACATCACTTGGCTTCAGCAACTTGTTCAGCTGCAGACAATGACAGAAAGACTCACTGTCTGTCTGGAAGGCTCAAACCCACATAAACAGTGTGACATGACCCACACAGAGCCCCCTGAAGTATTTTATTGGCACTAATAAAGAAGAAGGGGAAAAATTTATGAGTTGGAAATGGCAAAGTAAAAGGGGGTATATTATATTTATATTATATATATTCACAGGTATATTTTTTATCCTACTAACACATCTATTTGCCTGCTGGGTCAAAGAAGGTATCTCTGTATTCTGAAAGCATTTTGGAGAGTATGGAGCTTGGAACTAAATCTGACTTAGCCATTGTTAAGAGCTCTATATTAACTGACTTGGAGCACATGGGCAATAAGGAAATAAACTCTCTTGTATCACCAATCCTTGGTTTCTTGAGGGCTCCACATAACAGCTAGGCTCAGCAGGCCTGTTTTCACGTGGAATATATAACTACCTAGGAAGGTTGCAGAGAAGGGGGCAGAGTGAACTCAGACAAAACTGCTCTGGTTTCTCCTTTCTGAAGAATGAGAACAAACACACAAACTCCAATGCAAAGCACTACTATAATAAACACCTAGAAGGTCACACTGGGCAATAAACAGTGAATTAATATTTGAAATCCATCCTTCAATCTGCCATACTGAGTTTTGTTTGGTAACTAACACATGAAAGCTAACAAGAAAGCATAATAATAGCAATAAGGTAGTGCATTTGGCTTCCTTCCAGACTATTCTGCCTTCTCTTCAGGCCAGCCCAATTTATTCAGTCCAGGAGGAAAAAAAAAAGTGTAAGTATCAAACCTGATCTCAAATAATAAGCCCTGCTAGGAGGTGAAGCATATCATTCTGCACAGAGCTGGACCAACACAGATCAAAGCTGGCTTGATTGAGCCTGCTTGGAGAACAAAGGAGCTGCAGCCTGAGTCACAGAGCCATCCCATGTCTGCTGAGACACCAAGCTGTCCCACCAGCACTGAGACACTGAGCCACCAGTAGTTACCTGCTGCTTCAGGAAGGGCCTGGCTTGGGAAGCCTACTTGAGCAAGTTTTGAACTGCTGAAGCCAGTTGTTTCTTGGAGCTTTGGCATTAACTGTAACTTTCACAACCGGAGTTAAGGACAACTCCACAGAAAGCCTGACATAGAAGTTGCTCCTGTCTTCAGGAGCTTCCAAAAAGATTTCCAGCAAACCAAATCAAAAATCCAAACATAAGCTGAAATGGTCAGAAATGTACAGGCAATATTACTTGATCACTTAACTATACCCTTCTCTGAGATAAAATGCAGTAGGAACCTTATTTTTAAACAGACTGGCTATGGTTTCTTGCTTGACTTGTGCTGAGGAAAAATATGTTTCACTATGTGGCCAAAACAAAAACCCCATTCAGCACAGGTAAATATATAGTTTTCATCTGTATATTACAGACAAAATTTTAAGCCATAGCAAATTTTGCAAAGGTCTCAAATGCTGGCTCCTTTTGTATCTTGCTATGTGTAAAATGTACTTCCTATACTACCCTCTGTCAACATCAAACACATAGAAGGACATTTTAATGAGATTGTACTCATTGTGGGCTGCATGTCACATAAGGATTGATCCTGCAGTTATTTCCAGTGTAAGAACTTTTAGTGCATACAGAGCAAAAATCCCGAATTTAGTCAAGATTTTCTGCTAAATAATTCAGATTTCTGCCACAAAGCTCCAGTTATCCCTAGAGCCATTTCTGAAGTGCAAAGAAAGGAGAAAATCAGGTTTATTTCCAAAACTGTAAGGCAAGGCTTCTTTATGTGGAAGAAATATGACAAGAAAATTTAGGAATAATATATTTGTACATAATTTCTTCAACATCGGTAGGTTTACTCAGGTTTTTAACTAGCAAGGAAGGCTGAGAAGGCAATACCATGTAATATCTGAGCCAGCTTACTTAGCTTCTGTTGTGTAAACTACCAGAACTGTCAATGTGTCTTCCAAGCAGCTGGCAACAAGGTGACTTGCAATTCCACAAAATTGGGATGTCAGGCTGAGATCCTTAAATCTCAGAAAATTCTCACTTGCTTTAAGCCCCATTCCCATACCTTTTCTTTGGGGTTTTTCACTTGGTTTGGGTCACAGGTCTTAAAAGTCCTAGATGACTAACCTCTTCTAGTTGGCAGGCTTTGATGACACTCTTGTACCGGTATTCATCATAGGATACACCAAAAATTATGTTTTCTTTTATTGTTCCAGGCATGATCCAGGAAACTTGAGGTGAAAAGGATATCCTTCCACTGTGTTTAATTTTACCCTGTGAAGGCTCCAATTCTCCCATTATCAACATCAGAAGAGAAGTCTGAAAAAACATTAACACTTGATTAATATATCAGAGATCTGTACAACAAAAAGAAATGTTGAACAAAGAGTCACTCTGCTAAGTCACTTAAATGGCATATTTGTCTTGTCAAGTGTCCTTGTAAGTATTGATTTAGTGCAAACTGCAATTAGTGGAGATTTTCATGATATGTGTGATTCTGAAAGGCCTCTAATATAAGAGAAACTTAATTTAATAAATGATAAAAATTGTGTAAGATGTCTTGTTAGAAAGGCAAGCTGCTGCAAAAGTATGTCACTCTAATGAAGCTATCAATAACTTTACAAGGTAAAAATCTATCTGTGAAACACATACAGATATAAGGTACTAGTATTTATAGAAAATTCTATTTGATTTTTCATATTATCAGTGACTATTTTGTTTGTTCTTTGTACAACATAATTCACGTTTATAATTTTGCTAGTGCTTATAACTATTTTATCTGTATTGCCTTGAAAAATGCAATTTCTTTGTTTAAGTATATACAATTGTTCAGTATGATATGAATTTTCCTCTGTAACTGTTAACTCATTTACGTGAATGCATGACCTAAGTATATTTACTATTTCCCTTCATAAAAGAATTGATTGCAATTTCAGTACTGACATGTTATAATTTCAAAGTTAATCAGTAGCTTGTAGTAACCTTGTCACACATCACTGGCTACTAGATCAAAGAATAGAATTGAGAAATACACGGAAAAATATGTTTCAGAGCCATTGTAGTGGTGTTCTTAACACTAATAAACAGTCAACAAAGTTGGGACGTAACAGCCAAAGATCTAAAAAGTCTGTCTAAGTCACAGTTTCATGCTGTCAAGAGGTCCTTTTGCAAGTTATACAATATACTGGGGGAGTCTCATGAGATTCCTTCCCTTATACCAGAATCTGACTTTTCCAAAATGCAGAAGAAGAAGTTCCCAATCTTGCAAAGGACAGCTGCTTGGTATGTTTTGTACACTGGATGTTAAACCACTGCATCTTGTGCCATATGACACAAATTAGAAAACAAAGCAAAACAGAAACAAACCCCATCTAATACTGAAGCACTATTAAAGGGCTGATGTCAGGCTTCATACCTCTTATAGATTAAATAGTTAATACAGATAAAATTGTGCAGTCCGTTTCACAGGCCTGACAATTACTGGAATATACCAACCTCAAGCACCATGAAGGAACCCTTACATTTAGAAGGTGTAAGGGCAGTATTTTTGGGGGGTGGGAGTGGCAAGAAAACCTTATTTTTTAAAATTTTTTAGTATTAACTTTTTGAGTTAATATTATAGGCCTTTTATTTTTATTGCCTTGGAAAGCGCAAATTTTTTGTATGTATATACTCACATAGACTTGAATGTTACCTGAATATTCCTCAATTTCCTATGTAGCAGAATAAAGGAGATATACATACATCCTTCAGCATTTTCTAGTTCAGATTTCTATGTTACAACTACCACCATTAGCAATAGCAACAGATAAACTCTTCTGTTAATTCAGAAGTATCACAGTAAAATTCACCTTAACACATCACCTTGAGGACAATCTCTTGTTCTGAGTCCCTTTCTCTCTCTTGTGGAGATCATTAGTGAAAAATAAGAAGCCTTGATCATACTGAAATTGATGGGTCCTTTGTCATTGACTCCAACAGACCAAAGATTTTACCCCGTGAAAGTAAAATAAATAATCATAATATTTTCACCTATAATTTATTAAACATGAGAAGCATAATGAACATTTGTTTTAACTTTCACATCTCCTCAAAAAACCAGGGCAGATGAAAGACTCATCAAGACTCATCTAATTACTTACTGTTCAAAGTGAAAAAGACTATCGCAGTTCAACTCATTTTATATTAATGATGTTAATTGGATGTGTCATCTGCAAACTAAATGCATTGATAACATTTTGGGGTACTAAAATGAAGAATAATCTAAACCACAACTTTTCACAGGAAACCACCAATTTCAGCAGCATCTCCCCAGGCTCTCACATGGGTCTCAGGAAGCCCAAGTGAGGCACTACAGGAACCAGAGCTAAGTGATCAGGTACACCACATGTCCAGGACACACATAGCTGGATATATTCCTGTCAGCTTTGTCTGGTTACAAACCATCTGGTGTTCAATTTTTTCCTTAAAATGTTAGCAAAGCAGGGCAAAAAATGCTTTCTAGCACACTGAGCCATCATGATATCTATTCTATATTCTTCTTTTTTTTTTTAAGCACAGAGATTCTCACCATGGGCCTTAACTTTAGGCTTTAGTCTGTATCACTCCTGTAAAATTTCCTTTTACTTCCAATGGGAAAACATTTTGTCATTAAATTGCTATTTCCTTACAACTCTGTAACCTTCTATTCCAAAAAATATCCAGAAAACTCTATCTCATATTGTCCATAGTATAAAATTTCAAGTAACTATTTTAGTGAAACTTGTAGATTATCCATTATTTTTTCCTGCAGCCATCATTTCCAGAGCAAGCACAGGACAGCAAGAATACAGTAAAATACAGGTAACAATACAATATTATTCCTGATAGTTATTAGGACTCTTGTTGAATCAGCAGAAACAGAAATACCTTGCCTGCTCCAGTAGATCCAGAAACAGCTAATAGCTGTCCCTTCTCAATCTTGAAATTTATATCCTGAAGAACAGGAGAAGCATGAAGAGGAAAATTGCTGAAGAAGAGATTGCTGTCAGTGCTAGGAGCTTTGCTGTTGTTGTTTTCCTGGTTTGCTTTTACAAACAGCTCTCCAATTCCCTGCAACATACATGGATATATAATTGATGTACATAAAAAACAAATAAAACATGCATAGGCAGAGATGTATATCGTACTATGGATTTATGAAAACATATGAACTTACTTTCCTCATATCACTTTGGCTATCAATTAAATATACTTTTTTTTAATGTATGCATAGGACTTGTACCAAAATTTGTGGACACAAACAAAATTTGCTTATAATAGAACTGTTTTCCAATGTTTATACATGCCATGGCCTGATCCTGTTTTCAGACTGGCCTAAGTCAGTAATAGCTACTTACTGCAGGCCTTAACACCTATTAAAAGGTTTCTTCCAAAGTTTCTCAACTGTGGATAATTTGATATCATGCATTAATTACTTGCTAAGTATTCTTTACCTGCTGAGAGCTGAAGCTAGTTAAAATGAAAGAGTGTAGGCTGGTCTTTTTAGAGAGCATCATGGCAAAAATTAAAAAAAAAAAAAAACCCAAAAAAAAAAAAACCCTCTGTGTTTTAATATAGTTTGGGTAAAAGTACCAACCTCATCCCAAAAAGCTGTTACTTTGTCCAGCTCAACCCCAGTGGTTGTTAGATTATACTCCAGAGCTTTATATTCTTTTTTCAGCAAGAAATCCTAGAAACACCATGAAAGCAGATGAAACAGTAAGGGACAAGGTCATATTGCACAAAGCAGTCCATATTTGCCTACACGGAGCACTAATACTTCTGGTGGCACCTTTACACTACAGTGCTTTCAGCAGAGGCATAAATATAAATCACACAACATTTTTGGATGCAGAAGGAAAGGTTTTTGAAGCTACCAATTCTTTCATTGCTAGTGAAAAACATAGCCATAGAGGTATTTGGTTCTGATTTAGAAAGAATATCAAAACTTGGCACTTGTTTTGGTTTCAGGACTTCTATCTGGCAAGATCACCCCTCTGAGTTTAACCCTTTCCAAATAAAGCTTTGGTTTTGGAGTAAGATGCAGAAGGTTGCACTCTGGTAAACAGTGAAACAAAGCAGCTACATGCTGGTATCTCCCTTTTCCAAAACTGCAAGGGTTAGAAGAGTTGGAATGATCTCTCTACCAACAAAAATAAAAGGTAGATAGTGACCCTGGCAAATGCAGCACTGATGTAGTGTAATTTCAAATGACACAAGTCAGCAACCTGGTGTGCGTGTTGCCTTCTAGGATAGCGTTAGGAAATAAGAGTAAGCCTGTGCTAATGTAGGAAAGACAGGCTCTCCATTCCATTATTTTATTAAGGTTATATAATCTGTAGATATTGTCTCCTCCAAATTCTACTTTTTTAAACTATGTGGAAGCAAATAGATCTACATGGGCAACACAATGGAAAAACTAAGCAGACTCTTGGGAAAATCGGTTCTCAACAGTACACTTGTACAATTTCCAAGTAGAACAAGAAGAAGGGTTCTGTTGGCATAACAATTAAGCAGCTGATTAAAAGAGCAGGAACTGAAAAACTAGAAGGCAAGACACACATGGTTTATTAAAAAAAAAAAAAAAAAAAAAAAAAAAAAAAAAAAAAAAAAAATAAAAAAAAACATTTNAGCAACGCTTTCATAACAAAGGGGTCATCCAGTGGAGTTCCTGGAGCAGTGATAGTCAGAGAGAGCACACTGATTCTAAAATATCATGGTCTAAAAAACATGTGAAAATAAAATAACCCAGGGGATATACGTGGCCCAGTCAACTCTCTAAACTGATGTAGAAATTAAATCCGAGAGATATATCAGTGGTTTATTATTCTTATTTATGTTTCTTAAGATTAGTAAAGGGCCTTGGTGTTCTGGGATTCTGTCCTGTCTAAGGGGACTATTCTGAACCTACCACAGATGATTATTTAAGGATTCTGGAGCACCCATTTGCTAACATCTCCAA
>WEIU01000383.1:178598-191537 GCA_013389925.1 Aegithalos caudatus | reverse complement strand
TTACACTGAGCAAGTAATTTGGGAGAGGCACTGGATATGGAAATAGAACAGGCAATAATCTGAAATAATACGTACACATTTCATGCCTCTTCCCAGGGAGTTAGTGATATTCATCATTCTCAGCACAGGGACCATATTGCATGATTCCTAAGGTCTGCTTCCCCCTTCAGACTTTTGACAGTCATGTATTGGGTTGATTCCAGGCTGGTATAGCTGTGCTGACAGAAATTCCTAATCTTCAGACAGTTATATCATCAAACTGTCCTTTTCATAGGGATGGGTGTGTTTCTATGGCAGAACAATGCCAAGGTAACTGCACCCACATGAGGAATGCTTTACCTATCCATCAGCTTATAAATAAAGTGATCCAAGAAAAAACTTGGCCTCAGTTACCACACCCCTGGGGTGATCTGTGTATTATCAAAATGAATATACAGTTAAGGTAGTGATAAGTGTTGAAATTTTTTGTCTACAAGCCTTATCTGAAGCTCATTAAACTTAATTGATTTTTATCAATCTGGTTGTGCACAGAGCTCTTTAAGGGAATCTAAGTTACATCAATCACTATATTTGCATTTTCTTTTAAGCATTTTCCCTGCACCAAATGGTGAAAAAACCCTGAAGTTTTAATGAGAAATATTACCTGCTTTTACTTCATTGCAAGAGATGATAATTGCAGAATGTGGAGGCATTTGAACATAAAAAGAAAAAACCCAAAAGCAAAAACAAACAAACTTGCAGCTTATCATGTGCTTTTCCTTTGCCTTCTTGTCCAGAAAGAAGTGGAGCAATTGCTTTAAGTGTTTTATCATGTAAAGAAAGAAATACACTTTTCAAGTGCACTTAAACTCTGCCTTAGAACCTCTAAACACCTTAATGAAAAAAATTCCAAACAATAAAGATACATAAAAAACTGAAAATAAATATTTAGTTTCTTTCAGTTTTATAAACCATCCATCCCTGAGCAAACTCTCTGTAGTTATGTGACAACTCAGTAATGACATGCTCCATGACTTATGGAGTGAAAATTATAAGTAAATCCTTCAAACAGTTCAAAGAGTGATTACCATCCAACTCATAACTCTTAGATCATAGAATTCAATTTCAAAGCTGAAGCATTCCATTAATTTACCCATTGTTTTTGGTCAGCAGATTGACTAGATTTGCATCATTGTAGGATCTTTGATGCTTCAAAGGAAACTGGTTAAAAACTATTTTGTGAGACTATTATTTGTTTCCCAAGATGGCAAAACAACCCTCTATCTCAGTTCCCTTTTGATTACATACAGGACTTGCTGCTTTGGGATAGATTCATGACCAAATAGAAGAAGTAGAAAGATGAAAAACTTCTAAATACTTACATAATTATAGTGTGTATCATAGTACAGATATAGTCTTACCATAAAAGAGGGAGAGACAAGAGTGGGTTTGTGCTACATATGAAGTAGTATTTCCCTCAAGCACTGAGATGCTATGATTATCTATATGAATCTTTACTTGTGTTACTGGAATTTGCAAAGTCTCGTGCTCTTTATTCCCACAGTGGTATCTGGCAGGGATGTAGTGCCCATTGTAGAGTTTAAGAAAAGGGATGATTGAAAAGATGAGAAAGTAAGATTTTGGTGAATAAGCAGGTGTAAAACATTTGTTAAGCAAAAATGAAGTAGCTACAAATGTTAAATGTAGCTACACGATATACCTCTGTCTGCAAAAAAACTGGTAAACTATGGTTACCATGCAGCAAGAAATAGTTCTGCTAGTATAGATAATTCTCTTTGAGGATGCCAATAAAAGGGCTCCTTCAGGCCATCAGAATGCCCCCCCTAAGGACAGTATTTGGCATAGTTATTGTACTATAGCTTTCCCAAACATCTCTTCAAGTATAAAGAAATCCCCAAACACCTTCTTGTAACCTAGTAAGTATCAGGGGATAGCAGGAAGCAAGCTTCCTAAGTGTGATGGCTAAGATAGATTAATTATGGATAGAAAAGTCTCTGTCTCTGGGTATTTACATATAAGTTCAGCCTCTCTACCACAATTTGTTTGACAGCTGAAATACCTGTGAAAAAGCTTCTGAACCATCACAGCTACAGCAAAACCAGTACTAATTTTGAATTCCCTTTACATGATGGAGTATAAACTATTGGAAGACTAAATATTATGACCAAGGAACTGATACTATTTCTGTTATTTTCATGAGTCAGTCTTTTGAGGGCACAGATTTTGACTCTTGCTAGTATACCTGATAGGAAAACTTGATGTAAAACATACTCATCCAGAATTAGAATCCTTTGCTGCTAAAACCAACCGTCCTAAACTCATTTGGGGAAAAATATAGCCATGGCATTAGCTCATGCAATACCAGAGGAAACTTGATTCAAGTGGGAATGAACTAATTTTTGAGCCATTCACCCATTTTTACCATATTTTTTTACTCTAGAAATAATGTTAACCAGTTTTTAAATGAGTATGTGTCTTGTAATAGAAACTGAATATTTTCCGAAAACTAGACCTTAACCTGAGCAAAATTATTTTTCGTTTTAATTGATGTTTAGCTTTTTACTAGTTGTTTTATGATTTCTGGAGAAAAATTCAAATAGCACAATACTTAGAACTTAGGAATTAATCAAAAACTGTAATTTTCCTGGTACTGGGTAACTTTTTCAAAATCACCTTGATTATGTTCTGAGGTTGTTTGACTGCTTTTGGAGATGTTGCCCACTGATACTAAAAATGAATTCATGTTTTCATTTTCAGAGGGCTTTCTCTCATTTTTTATTACTTTTAGTGTACATTCTCTTTACTTCCCTTTACAGTGCTGCGGAATTATCTAGGCCTGGCCTAGTTTTGGCAAGTGCCTGCCCATTGATAAGATGGAGAAATGAACTATTGTTCCAGTGCTGATGATGCAGTATTTCCAGGCCAAACTAAAGCAAAAATAGACTGGAAAGCTTTTTTTTCAGCCCAGTTTTGAAAACTCAAAGCATTTAGGCATTTTGGTGCTCATCAGACTCTAAATCGCTTCCCCAACCCAAGGTTTTGACATATACCATGAAGATGTAGTTAGATAGAAAACTATTCAAACTATACTATGTATTCAGACTTCATTTCATAAAAGTAATGTTCAGAAAGTAGAACTCTGTCAGTGCAGAAACATGAAATAATTTTTGAGATTTTTGTTTTTAACCCTGAATTCAGTATAGAGTGTGCATGGGTGTGATAGCAAAATGGCACAAGGATACTACAAACATAAATCTGTAAAAGGTTAGTGAAGCTAAACTAGTGAAAGACATTGAAGCTAAAAACAAAGGAGAGCAGAAAAAAGTTCTCCTTTACAAGAGTAGAAAGTGCTATTGCTCACTTCTGGACTAAGAAAAGGCAGCCATTTTGCCCTTTTGAGGAAAGTATGAAACAAACACACAAAGTTGTGATATAACTCCAGTATGTCCATCAACCTTGTCTCTGTTGAGCCTGACAGGCAGCCTCTAAGACCTGCTGAATTTAAAGCAGAAAGAATTCAGCTGCATATTTTGATTTCTTTTACTTTAGGATTAACATGTCTTAGTAAACTGTTTTATGCATTTGTAGTGTCTTCAGGTGTGAGTTTCAACTAAAAAGTCCTGCTGGAGATAGGAAAGGTCTTTGCTCTGCCACAGAGAGAAACAGAAAGTTGTTAGGCCTTAAGAAGGATCAACACCTCCTGAGATAAAAAGGCCCTGTGAAATCCTGATCTCCGGTATAATGTTCTCTGCTGCTAGAAATCACTTTAGAAGTTTTAGTGGTCAATAAGCAGTAAACCTTAAATGCACCCGAATTCCTCTTTATGCATATCATAAATCTGATCTGATAGCAGAGATCAGGATGTAATGGGCCTCAGGAGAAGTCCACATTGCAGCAGCCACACATCCTGCTAAATTACACACTGAGCTTAGCCAGCCTGGAAGGGGTCATTATCTGCTCAAACAGAAAAAAAACAAAACAAAACAAAACCCAAAGACAAGCAAACAACAACAACAAAAAACCAAACCCTGCAAAAAAACCCAAACCAACCTTGCTAAAGAACATTAACATTCTGCATTATCTCTGTAAATATTCTGAAAATTCAGTTTTAATTTCATATTCTCTTTGTCTACAGTGATTGGGGAAGGCAACAGACTACAGTGTTTGGAAGTTGCAGAGTAAAAACATTTTCAAGAACATTAAAGAGTTAGGAGCTGAATTAAAATTTTTATGCTAACTTTTCCTTTACCTGATTTTTCAGAGTAAGGAAAATAAAATATTTAGATCAGCTGGGATTATATTTCTAGTTGCAACTGTAAATTCCAGGCATCATACAAATTACACTGAATAGGCTTTTTATGTGGACTTGCTGCTCTGTCTTAATCTCCTTGTGGATCTCCTCCTGCTGAACTTATGACTTTAATATTATTTTTTGTATTTAGTTTGGAAGTGACATAAGTTAAATTGAATGAAGGACATTTAATTACCAGATCAAGTGTCCACACTGTCATGTAATATGGTTGAATTAATGTATTTAACTTGCTTAAGTTAGTTTTTCCAAATGTCCCTTAATACAGTATCTGTACCATTTTTTGTAATTATCAAGAATTTTAGTAGAAGTTTAAACACTAAGAATTATAACATAAGCAATGAAAAAATCCTGTGAAAATTGGAATGGTCAATAAAGCATATTGCAACACAGCAGAGGACTTAAGCAGACCATCTGTATATTTAATCAACCTTTCCTATTTTGAAGAAATGTCACAGCTATGTTACTGTTCTATATGTAGTTACTTAGTTGGACGGCATCAAGATTAAAACATTTGTTACCAAAAGTCCAAAGACCAAAGCTAAATAGTTATTTTCACATAAAACCACAAAAGCATGCGCTTACGCACATGGAGGTGGGGAGAGTCATGGTTTGGGTCACTTTTAGCAATTCCTCACTGCATTCAGTTTTTCCTGTTCATCTCAAGCTTGGTAGGAATTTCATCAGTAAACATTTAAATACATTTCCATGTTCACAGCTAAGACCCATATTTCTATTTTGGCCAAATTATCTTCTGACATAATTCTGCTTGCCAGGAAGAATTAGATCTTAAGTTTGTTTTCTCTTAATGTTTTGCAGAACATTATATTTAGATTATATTTTTTGTAAATACCAACTCTAGCTTAAAACTTAAATAGATTATATTGTAACACTTCTTATTTAGGAACATTCAAGAGCATTCCATTACCAAAGAGTTGTTCAAAACTTTTCACAAAATATGGATATTTGATGGAGAGCACATAACCAGCAGATATATATATATATAAAGAAATAATCTAAACTCAGAAGTAAAAATAAAAATACAATTTGCATTGGCTGCAGATAATTGCTACCTTTTTGGTTTTCATCAAGAAAAGCAAACATATGGGCCACATTACAAAATTGTTCAGGGACATATGGTATTGAATTGAAATGGTAAAATAAGTGATGTGGGGAAATCCATGATCCAATGTGTCAAAATGTTTCAGAAATCCTGGTGCTCTGCAGTCAAGTTTTCTTTTTAAGCATGGCAGGATGTTTTGAGTTACGTAAATTACTGGATTTATTGGCAGCAGTTTTATAGTGGCTTGATCAAACCCCCTAGAGATACATTATCCTGACTGTATAGATCTTCTCTGTGCCAATATGAAGGCAAAGAGAAATATATATCAAAGGATTTTGTCCTGAAATTTTTATAACTAAAGCTTATTTGCTTCAAAATAGAGTTAGAGGAATCAGGGAAATCTATTGCTTGATAGGGAGATTCCACATTTAGTAAAACTTTATAAGTTTGATCTTATTTATAACCACTATGTACAAATATACTGGAATTGTAATCATCTGTCCATGGGAGTGTTATCATCCATCTGCCACTGTTTCTGTTTGCATGTACATAGCCTGAAAGAACAAGACAAGTCCTTATTTGTCTAAGTTTATACTTCAAAGATGCTACAAGTTATGCAAGCTTTCTTTTCCTCCCACCAGGTGAGGAAAATAATATTCCTATCTGAGAATAAAAGGTCTTGACTCTAAAGTAGTTTTGTAGAACCTTCCTAATTTAGAAACCTCCTCTTTTATACATGGATGGTAAAGGTACACATTGATATCAATTGTTTTCAGTCCCTGGAGAACAATTTAATCAAATATTATGTATTGAATTTCAGCAAAATTCTTATAAGGTAGAATACCAAAACAAAACCCCTGTGAATATTCCATAGAGCAGAAATAATGCTTGCATCTAAGTCCTCAGATCTACTGCTTCAGTCATCTCTTTTTATTTCTAGAGATAGTCATTGCACTGCACTTTAAGATTTTCTACACAGATAGTCAGATAATAATGCAATCACAGAAACATGGACATTTGGGTTGGAAGGAATCTCAATGATCACCTAGCTCCAAGCCCCGTACCATGAGCAGGGACACCTTTCACTGGAGCAGGTTTCACAAAGCCCATCCAACCTGGCCTTGAACACTGCCAGGGATATGTCATTCACAGCTTCTCTGGGCAACCTCTTCCAGTGCTCACCATCCTCACAGGAAAGGACATCTTCCTTATATCTAACTAAACCTACTCTCAATTTGGAGCCATTAAATAGACCCCTTGCCCCATCACTACATGCACTTATAAAAAGCTCCTCTACTATTTTCTTGCTGGCCCCCTTTACACACTGGCAGGCTGCTACGAGATCTTGATGGAGTCTTCTCCTCTCCAGGCTGAATTCCAACACTCCAACAGGTCCACATCCTTATGTTGGGTGCAGCACTGGTGGGAGTCTCATGAAAGTTGAGTAGAGGGGGAGAACCACCTCCCTCAGTCTGCTGGCCACATGTCAAGGAGGAACTACTCCATGGTTTTGCCAAGATGAGACTGAGCAGCCTGTAGTTTTCTGGGTCTTCCTTATTTCCCTTTTTAACAATGGAGGTTGTTTTCCCATTTCAGTGGAACTTCACTGGACTGCCATGAGTTTTCAAACATGATAGATAGTGGCCTAACCATTTCATTTGCCAGATCCTTCAGAACCCACAGATGCATCTCATCAGGTCCCACGGACTTGTGCATGTTCATGTTCCTCAAATGTTCTTGAACCTGATTTTCTTCTATTGTGGATAGTTCTTCATTCTTCTAGTCCCTATCTTTGTTGCTATGACTCAGGCAGTATGACTGGAGCATGTGCTGGGGGAAAACTGAAGCAAAAATATCATTAAGCACCTCAGAATTCTTCAAATGGGTAATCAGGTCTCCTCTTTCCTTTTAGAGAGGGTTCACATTTTGCAAAATGTGAGCTGAAAATGTCTTTTAAATTAGATTCATCCTTGTTAAGGCCTGTAGCAATACAGTCTGTTCTTATCATTGATGGAATCACCTCTAGAAATCAATTTGCTTCACTTAAAATTAACCCTTAGAAATGTCTGTCATGTTTCACTATATACAGGGAGACAGCATTGAATTGAAGGCCCAAGAAAAAATGCCTGTTAGGTATAGTGAATATCAACCCTTTGGATGTGTAGTCTGGCAGAGTGTTTAACTGTTTATTTATGTATGAATAATATTTAAGTGTGCCATTGTTCTACTAATATAACACACTATAATGTTACAATGATAATGCATTCTCTAAAACAGATTATTTCATCCACATTTCTTGTGTCACCCCCACAAGGAGAAAGATAAAAGGATATATTAACCTGAAGCAGAAGAGAGAGTGTTCTGTGTGCCCGTCATCTGTATGCACACAGTTTTCCAAGTGGCTTGGCACGACTAAGAAAAAAGCATTTCTGGAACCTTAATCCAAAAGCAGATCCAGTTCAGCAGTAGATACTAGTTTAGCTTAAAGCCACTGGATTAGAATTTGGATGGAAACTTAAACATCTGAAATAAGAGGTGATTTAGTAGCTTAGTGGAAACCGACACTGGCTGCTTTAAAGTTCTTTTTGTCTACGCTCTTAATGTCTCTCATGTCTCAGATATGCTGTTATTAGAACAACTATATTGCCAGATGAAATAGCAACCTTTTGCCTAAATGGTTACTTTTATGAATGCTTAGTTTTATGCAATAGATTATCACAAAACAAGGACTACAGGGTATTTCAGTGATGTAAAATGATTTTTGTGTGAAGAATTGTCTGTGCAGTGTATCAAAAGTTTCAATATTTCTTTCAATTTTTAAGCATGTAAGGTCTTTTACAAGCAGCAGCTTTTATTTAAAAAATTAACCCCCTTCTGTGACTTTTTTCCTAAGAAGCAATTCCAAGAAAAAGTAGAGAAAACAGGCATCTTTGTTAGCTGCCTAAAAAAATTGATGTTTTCAAACGAAATCCTTTCATGTGTTAGAAAGTTTTGATGAAAAAATACTCAGAGCCAACAAAGAATTCAACTTTCCCCTGTTCAGCGTCTGAGTTAGCTGGAAGGGGAAAAAGAAATCATGACAAAAGATCACTGAAGCAATGGAGAAATTATTGCTTGTTGCTGAACAGAAGCATTATATGCAAGGGTAGGGGGTGGTTAGCAGGTTTTTTTGTCCTCATCTCCTCAGAAGAGAAATAAGCAACATGTCTAACAAGTTTGGAGAAGTCAGGCTTCTCCAAATAGAAGGTTGGTTCTTTCTTTATGTGTTACAAGAAAACATTGTGAATCACCATAATTGAGCTAGCCTGACATTAAACACCTAACATTAAATTTAGGCCTGGTATGAATCTGCTCAATACCACTGGTCCACTTCTTAGCTTGGTCACCTCCAGAATATTTTAAACATCTATTGTGGAATTGTTTTAATTCCCTGAAATAAGAACTTCCCTTTTCTTATCTACAGCAAGAATGACAAGATTCACAAGTCCCAGAACTGTAATTCTTGATGGTCTAAATGTGTATTTAGCTCTCTCTGGTTTGCAAATCTCTGTATAAGCATAAATGAAGAACAGTGATTCAATTCCCTTTTGTGTGTGCTTTATAATGACCCATCAGGAAAAGGCAGCTTAAGGTTAATTATACCAAACAAGAATGAAAACATAAGACACTCCCTGTTCTCTGGCCAGGCTTGAAGAGAGTATCACACTCATTGTGTTCACAGCTCCTGCAGCTATTTCTGTAGACATTGCGTGTCAAGTGCTGGCTACGTACAATGTATCTTGAGATGGGAATGTTGCCTTGCCTAGATAAAAATTATTTAAAGGGATTCCTTTTACCCAACTTCTGCTACCAGAAAGTTACAGTCATCATCTAAGCTGGTCATCTAGTCTCCTCAACAGTCAACAGGAAGAGATGGCTGCCTACAGAAAATGATTCACTGCAGACACAGGCCAGGACAAACCATTCTCTGGACATGGCCATGCCCCTCCAGAGATTGTTAACTAGTTCATCTTGCTGCCTAACTATTAAATTGCTAAAATTAGGTGAGATGAATCCCACACAATGATGTTGTCAGGACTAGATTAAATTTCCTTAGGACAGGTCTGAGCAATGAAACTTCTTTGTTTTGTCATACTTGGCAACTCTATTATGAAGCAAACCAATCAAAACTAAACTCCCAGAGATAATGATAGCAATGAAGACATCCTAGGCTAGATGTGAATACTGGCTGCAGATGACGTGTGGTACCCTTGGTGCCCAGGGGGCTTATGCTCTAGTTATTGCTGCAATCACATCTTTGTTTTGCTGTGTAAACAAAAGGTATGTCTAGGTATACAAAACCATTTCAAGTTAGCTTTTCTGCACTGAGCCAACCAAAATCTGTGGAGCATCAAAACAGAATTAAGGTGCCAAATTTTCAATACTTAGCCCTGTGTTTACTTGTGCTCCCATGCAAGTCAGGGAGCATTTTATTTTAGGATTTTTACTGTTTTCTAATGCTATGCTATGTAACGCCATCCTCACCTCTTCTTCAGTCACCTCTCATGTAGGAACTACTGAACTGTGATGAAATTTAGCCCAGAAAACTGAAATCCATGTTGTTTTTTTCTGACAAATTGCACCATGCCCTGTCTTCCTGGGAAGCTGAGATCATGGAATGACAGAATAGAGAGAATAGTGACAGGAAAAAGCTTGATGCCAAATTAAACCAGTTCCTACTTCTGGATCAGAATTCTTAACAGAGAAAGAAAAAAAAAGTTTTCCTGTGGAGTCATGCCTATGTGTAATTGCAATACTTTTTTGGAAGACAGTTTCATAGCAATTCACAAAGTTTGGAAAGGTTAAGTTACACTGAGGGCTGGTTTTGTTCAGCCACTAGAAATCCATCAGTTGTGTTTTAGGAAGGATTTCCTGCTTCTACTGTTCAACACGTGCAGGACCCTGATGTGAACTTTTGTGTCACACTAGAAAGTACTGCTGCTATTCAGGCAGGTCTGGTACTTTGCTGATTTCTCTTTTTTATGAGTCAAAACAAACAAAACCCCCAAAAGTTTGCTTCAAGCTAAAAAAATCATTATTCAAGGAATTTCTGAAAAGTAACTGTTATTTAACTGACTGGGTAGATAGCACCCTCTTTCTGCAGCAGATGAGGGAGTCTTCATGAGAGAAATATAGTATTTGCAAGTCTGGAGAATTTTATACACTAAGCAATTTAAGATGATAAAGCCCCTAGCTGTTTGCTCTGCCACCCTACTAGAATTTATCATCCTACTGTCAAATAAGGAATAGGAAAAGAATGAATTGGCATGAACCAGTTCATCCAAATAAAGAAGCACCATTTAATGGTTTTTGGCATAAGCATGAGGTGGACAGCTGGAGGCAGAAACACTATAAAAATCTTCCAGAGTAAGGTTATCCAAGCTGATCTGTTAGCTTCCCAAATGGAGAGCTTTCGAAACATATTTTTTCTAAGTGTTTCAATCATAGAAATGGAAACAGGCTTCATTTGAGGTGCTTACCATTAGGCTTTGTGATGATAAATTGGAACTTTGAGTTCATCCTCAATAAAAGAAAAAAAAAAGAAAAAAAAAAAAAGGGAGTAGAGATTGCAAAGAAAGCCTTCAGCTCTTCTACAGGTTATGAATGCTGTACTCAGAAATATTTGACTATTAAAATACTTTTATTATTTACAGCAAGAAATAAAAATTTACAGTGAGGGATCACCTCAATATTGCCTGAAGTCCTACTGGTAACATTATAGTGGCAACAGTCAATATTACCAAATAAGATGTTAGATTTCACCTATTTTATGCTGAAGACATGGTAGAGAAGAACTGATTTTATGGCATTTTCCAGAGGGTATAAAATTGCCAAAATGTAGACTAATCTTTTGGTGACTCTTCAGATAGAAGTTGGAGCTACTTATTCTTGAAGAAGATAGGCCTTTGGCTCTGAAGTCAAACAGTCAAAGGAAAATTAAAGAACTAAAAGAAACCTAGAATTTCTAGAATGTATGCCAAGTCCACAAATTTGACTGGGGCCAAGACTCTTGAAAGAACTTTCTTTTAAAATAGTAATGGCTATTTAATAAAGCTTTCTTGGCAGTCATGTCACTTCACTGCAGTTCTTAAAGATTTTCAAGAAAATGTTCCATTTAGGCCTTCTTTTCTTATTTCTTTTTTATGCCACTCATGTGTGGGAAATGTGGCAACCAGCTTGAGCTAGAAAAGTAAGACTTGACATCCATGGACAAGCTCAACCACTACTTAATTTCAGACCAGATGTTATTGATGTTTCCAGGCTACTCAAACCCACTTGCAACTCAGGTTCCAGCATAATCTTAAGCTGAAACGTCAATTGAAAGGTAAGGTAGTAAAAGAGGAAAAACTGGAAGGACACATCAGATATAGCTACAAACCATGTACTAACCTCTGGAAATGAAAACAAAAATATCAAGAAAATCTACACTAAATGCAAGACTAAGATGATGAATGGAGATATATAAGTATGTAGACTGATATCAGCTGAGAATCTGGCCCTCTGCAATGTTTGTACACATAAAAAAGGTTGTGAGTAGGCCGTCAAATTGTCATATAATCTTCTGCTGTGCCTGGGCAAACCAGCTGCTGCCATTCACTTCACACATTTTCAAAAGAGCTGTTCAGAAAAACAGCTCCTTCTCTTTCTTGGGACACGACTCACCCAGACTTACATGTGCAAGGGAACTGGAAGACCAAGTTACAGGCAATACTCTTGTACCAGTCTTCCTACCTAGGGAGCAATGCCCTCAGGAACTGTGCTTTGAGAATTTTTGCAGATACTCCTCTTTAGGTGATGTAATTCTGCCCTGCCCCTCATTTGGGGCTATGTTGCTAAAGCAATAACTTATCCTTAATTGTCTTGGGTGAGCTTGTCAACACCAGACTTTTTTTGCTTCTTGTGTGCTTAACAGATGCTCCTCTCCGTCTGTAACAGCATGAAAATATTATCAGGATGGATATGCACAAACATATGCTCAGAAGTTATCTCAATAGTTCCTTATATTTTCCACTCATCTCAGACTTTTGAACCTTTGCAGTCAGTTTTGCTGAATTCCTAGAAAAAAAATCATATAAATTACAAAGAGCTTTTTGTTGCCAAGACATACTTTTCCTCTGCCAATTTTTTTTTTTTTTTTTTCACAAATGGCAGCATGAGTAGTTGGGTTTTTTTGGGTTTTTTTGGTATAATCATAGTCCTTTTAATTATTGAATCATCTATACCCCTCCTGGATTCTGAATTGTCATCTTCCTTTTCAGAGACAAGAACAATTTCCTGAACATAAGAGCACAGATATTTATTGCTGCCATTTTTTTCACAGCACTATATTTCCTCTCTTCAAACTGTTTGAAAAATACTTAAGCCCAGGAGTAAGAATATATTTTTTAGATTAACTACTTATTAAGGAAAAAACCTGACTTAGTTGGTGAAACAGGTTTAATTTCAGCAGAAGAATAGTGGTTTTAATGAGATTTCCCAAATAATTCTAACCAAGACCTTAAAGAGGTCTTAATTTTTATGAGCCTCA
>WEIU01000383.1:163732-174263 GCA_013389925.1 Aegithalos caudatus | reverse complement strand
AAAAAAAAAAAAAAAAAAAAAAAAAAAAAAAAAAAATGGGAACCCCTGCAAAGTAATTTGTGGCCAATCTGGAGTGGTTTTGGTAGGGAAAGGGAAGCTGATACATATAACCGAAGTGCAGCAGAAAAGGTAATTTCCCTCACTAAATTAGTGCTTATAATTTAAAATTTTCAATTTTTCCAAATGAGGATTTCTCTCTTTTTAGCAAAAGAGCAACCATTTAATGCATTTCGGATGTGTCTTGATCTATAGTCTACCTGTAACTTTCTTCAGCATGCTTTAAACAATCATTAATACTTCAAATTCCAGGACTCAAAACTAGCAACAGGAAAGGAGGTGCTTGAGGGACCCCATTGAAACCATCAGCTTACCTCTTTGCATCAGGTGGGTTCAATAAGAAGAAAATAAGGAACCTAAGGAGGATTATTCACATTCAGGATATTCAGCCAACACATTTCAGCATTTTCTCTCACCTTCACTCTGAAAATTAATTTTTAGTTAGGACTCTTTTAAATACACATATAAAGAGCACCAAGACACATTTCATTACTTTCTTTCAAATATTATTTTACTTCTGTGTAATATTAACAAACATTTCTATACCATTTCTGCATTTAATTAACTTAGATTCTTAGTGAATTACAGGTTGTATTAACTCATTATATTTTCACCTGGAGGTCTTTGGTCTCACACTATTAAAAACATAAGTAAGAAAACCTTGACAGCTGAGAAGACTGAAACTATTGGACTATTACCTGTCAGTTTTTCTATAGTCATTTGTGACAGAGGTGATTGAAAGAAGGCTGCAATAGACTACACTTTTCCTTGATTTGTTTGCCATTATTTGAAATTTGGGCAAGAGAAAGGCATTGAACAGCATCTCTTGTGTCCAATTAAGTAAACAATAAGAAATAAGCAGTCCTTGTCTCCTTGCACATTCTAGTTTCAACACAGATTCATGAGATGTGTGCAGCAACAGACACGTTCTCAGGCACTTTTGCATAACTTGCTTCAGATGCTGTCCCTGGCAAGAGTGTGAATAGGTTTTTGTACTCCATCCCTTCATATGTTGCCAGGTGCCATACATTCACGTACATATTTTGGATATAAATGGTTGTTCTTGAAAAATGACCACAACTTTCTGGAGAGTAAGATCAGACTTTATTCACCTGAGCTACTGGCACTTTGCAAACAACTCTGCTCCTTGAAAAACTCTATTTGTCTTGAGGAAGCTCCACTCCCTCAAACAAAGCAATTATTTCTCACAGAATTATAGAATGGTTAAGGTTGGAAAGGGATTTAAAGATCATCTAGTTCCAACCCCCTGCCATAGGCAGGGACTTCCTTCCACCAGACCAGGTTGCTCAGGGCCCCATCCAGACTGGCCTTGAATACTGCCAGGAATGGGGCATCCACAGCCTCCAGGCAACTTGTTCCAGGGCCTCAACACCCTCACAGTAGAGAATTTCCTCTGTATATCGAACCTAAATTTCCCATGTTTCAGTTTGAACCCACTACTCTTTGCCCTACCACTACAGTTCCTGATGAAGAATCACTCTCCAGCTTTGGATCATAGATGTCACAGATGACATTTGTCCCCGAAGAATCAAAGAGATCTCTCTAATGAGTTACAATAATTTAAAACAAATCAATGAGAAAAATCAAAACCTCTATTTCTCCCTGGCACCTCAATGAGGCATACCATGAGGGAGGAAGAAAGGGCTTTTTTCCCTAATTTTCTGCTTTTCTTTTTAACTGTCATTCCTCAGGAAATAATAACGTGACTCATTCCTGTATTTCAGTCCAACTCACATAAACATCTTTCACACGTACCAGGAGATTGAGACTCTCTACCTGATGAATAAGTAGTCCCTTCTAGACTTTTGTTTTCATTCATGTTGGTTGGTCTTCTCAGAATGAATGATTTTCAGATGAAGCACAACCCAAAAATGAGAATATCCTTCAACAGAATATTTCTCTTCCTTTTCCTAAAATATTTTTATCCTGTTTGTAATTCTTATTAACTTACAAAGTCCTTTCCAGAAACTGACAGAATAGACTATGAAAACACAAATACATACACGGGTGATACAGATACAGACAGAAAATGATGCAATTTTTGAAATCTTAAAAACTGTAGAAAAATGCAGGTGGGAAATATGTCCTGAGAACGGAGCAGGAAAAAGTCTTTTCATGGAAGTCTGGTCAATAAACCAGAGGGTCTTCAGAGTATCTCCAGTTTTGGATGGCACAGAGTCACAGAGGGTAAGATCCTGGCCAGATCTCAGCCAGTAGCATGACTCCCATTAGCATTAGTGCGGTCATGATTCGATCCACAGTGCATATAAGAGACTACCAGTTCTTTTGTGCTCCTGGGAAGAAGAGAGGGGCTGCACCTAGCCTAAGTGATGCTCAGCTCTCACATACAAGGTCATTCCAACCTTTGAGACTCAGGACAACTGCATTTGTTTTTGATTCATGTGGAAATCTGTACTGTTATATAGTTTCCAAAGCCTGTATGTGTCGCCGGCTAACCACAGAAGAAGTGGATTCCAGCATTTCCTCTGACATTTAGGAGGAAAGTCAGGCCAGCTCTGCATGGTTTTCAAAATCCCAGTCTTCACATAAAAGTTGTTTTGGGGGAAGGAGAGGAACACTTGACTGCCGCAGGCACAACCAGTTTCTCAAGAAGTTGTTCTGCTCCCTGCAGTTGGCCAAGACAGAAAACTTCTAAATTACTATATTCACCACAGGCACACATAAACTTTACTGGTTCAGAGGAAATAGCAAACCATGCCTGTGTCTCAGAGATTAAGCCAAACTTTTTGTTCTGTCTCTAAACAGAACATGATTTTATTTCATAGTCCCTTTTTTATACTTTTATGTTTTCCTCCTGGAACTTGTGCTTCCCTGTAAATTGAGCAGTCAGCTCCCATGTAAGGTCAAGTGTGCTTTACAACTCACAGTCTGTCTTCAGTGCTGACAAAACTTACTCTATTTCATCTTTGTCTTTGAGACAATAAAATTTGATTCAGGGACCAGAGGTTTTTCTGAGATCATATGGGATCAGTAGTGTTCAGAGCAATCTCAGGGAAAATAGATCATCTAGCCTGGGGGACAAAGGAATGAGATCTTGCCCTGGGCAGCCCTGAGATGCCCCGGTGATGTTTGCAGAATATGGAGCAGTAAGGATGTCATCTGGACCCTCTGGCCACACACATAGAAGGGGCTTAGGGATATATTCCACTGAGTAACACAGGGACAAAGGATTTGGTGGTGTTGTGCACAGGTGAGACTGTTTCAAATGAAGATGTTAATCTCCATTCTTTGGGTGGGCAGACTTCCAGAAACACATTTTAACAACCCCGACAGATAATTATTTCACAGATCTACAGATTTTTCTCCTGTTTAGACCATTCTTTCTAATTCAAAATGCTGAAAAATCATACTGTAAACCTGTATACCTGCAAGTCAGATACAACCTAACATGGGATCCCTTGCTCAGATCCAGCAAGGCCTGCCACTGCAATGTCTTTCAGCTGATGCTAAATGTTTCCCACTTCCCAGATTCTGCAATACCTGTATAACAGTCTTCTTGCAAGAGGGAGCCTATTTATTCATGTAGCATTTGGAATATGCTATGGCTCAACTTAATGCTATTTGATAAGGCTTAAGAGGGTCATAGGAATACTGTACCTGTATGCCACTACTTCTGCTTATGGTTGCAGCAAAGAAACTGAGAAAAGTAGATTTGAGAAATATTTTGTGTGCTTTGGTAGAACATTAAACCATGATTAATCAAGTATAACATTTTCTCTTAGCTGGTACTGGGTGAAAAAAACACTTGCTTTAGGAAGTGTGATTCAGGACTGTCCTGTCAGCTGTCCTGAGGGCTGCTTTGCAGATAGTCACAACTGCTGATTCAAGATTTCTTACAATTGTATTTTTGCCTTCCACAGGTGAGGAGGACTGAAGGCTTAGTCCTGCACTTTGAAAGAAGAGGAAGAACAAATATGGATGTGTAGCTGGAAATACAGTCTGAAAGACAGACTGCCATTTCTGCCATATGTAGTGGGAAGGATAGAGGTACCAACTACTTGTTTGAAGGGTTTGCTCTGTGTTTGTCTGTTGTATAAGAGAAATAGAAATCTCCACAGCTGATATCCCACTGGAGTCCCATTGGTATTCACCACCACTCCAAAGGCTGGCATCAGGATGGAGCCACAGCTCAACACACATTCAGAGCTGAGAACAGCTGTCCCTTACACTTCTGCCCTAACCACAGCTGTTACCCATCCCCAGCAGGAGTGGTTTGTGAGGAAAGAAGCACAAGGAGGACAGCTGCTGAGCGCTTCAAAATTTAAAGGCCCGGGCAGGGGTGAAGGGACACACAAGGGAAAATAAAGCACCACAACCCTGAACTGCATCCATATCTCCCAGAAGAGAACTGGAGACAAAAGAAGGGACACATGACTGCTGGGATCCCTGTCAGTGGAGAGTCAAATTCTAGCCATCATTTTCTTCCGGTTTCTCGCTTGGAAACACAGAAGTAGCCCAACAAATGCCCCAGGACACAAGAAAAATAACATGGATGCTTTGAGAAGAAGAAAAATAAATGATAAATTTCTTTAGAAACAACAAAGTAACACCCCAAGATCCTTACTTTGATCAAAAAATGAACAGGTGCATTCATCAGTTGGTTATTATAAACAAAAAGAGATTGGATTTACTCTGTCTAGGTTTAATATCAGTAATCCTTCAAACTCAGCTGTGGGCCTGGTATTTCTGAGTCTGAAAGGTTTTCAGCCTGTCAGTGCCTGATTTTCTTCCCAAGGGAAGATTTCTTGGGAGAATTTTCTTTCAAGGACAATTTCTGTAAATAACTATTTTCTTCTCATATTTCTAATTAAACAATATTTTTCTCATAACAACCCCGTCTCCCAGGTGTTGTTTCTGTTACTTAACCAATGGAGAGAGGTGTCAATTCTATGGACCAATAACGTGCCTTTTTAATGCAGCATGTTATAAAAAGGCTCAATGAATTGTAAATAAAGCCTTCTGATGTCCTCCTGCCTTTGAACTGGAGTCAAGCATCTTTATTTCATGTCCAGCAATGACATTCAGCTGTTTAGCATAGCCCACTTGGCCTGTAACTGACTTAGAATCCATTCAAGGACATGATCAAGGAATAAATGCACAGCATCATATGACATATTGAAGGATTTACCACTATTTTCAGTGTGACCTTTTCAAAGGAAAATTGTCTTGTTCAAAATATATTGGAGGGGGTTACTCATTGAACCACAGGAACAGGTACTGATTGGGGTAACACACATTTGGTAACAGTACAATTCCATTCATTTCTATAAACTAAATCTGTCTGGAGCAGTGTACTAATATGAGGTGTATACATTGATTTAATAAGTGTAGCTGTTACAAACATTTTCACAGGTGTATGTTGTTAGATACATGTCTGAGGAAGATGAAAATGGGTAAGATCAGATTAATCAAGATATTTTACCAAATTTAAATTACCTAGAGCCAGGCTAGTTACATTTGGAATTATTATTGGCATAAATTCAGTACATTATCCTAAGGAAAAAAAACTTTCACTCTTCAAACAGATACAGTCTGTAAATCAGACTGAATATTTGTTTCCTGTCATGTAAAAAAAAATCATTGCCTTACCATTAACTGTTACTTAGGAATTTCTTCCAGGTAGATTCAGTTCAATTAGTGTCATGTTTATCATTTCTTATTAATATTTAAAATAACCAAATTGATATTAATCAGTTACCCACAACTTCGTTGAATTAATTATCTGCTTTGTAGTTGTTTTATAAATGTCTTATCCTTCTATATTGATCTGATTTGTAAATATTGAGGTGATTGACCTCCATTCAAAATGTGCACTGTTAAATTCAGGGCCATACATCATGTGCTTCTGTTTCCCATTTTTTATCAGCAACACTTTTGATAACAAAAGGGCTGTGGATAAACTGGAACGAACTTTTAAAATTTGCATTAATCAGTAATGAATATTTTCAAAATTGTCAAATGTTCTACAGAACATGGTTGTTACAAATAGACACTGATGTAGGAGAATGATTAAATAAGCATATTCAAACACCATTTTTCTTTCATTTTNTTTTTTTTTTTTTTTTTTTTTTTTTTTTTTTTTTTTTTTTTTTTTTTTTTTTTTTGTAAAAGGTGCCAGGTTGTTCACTTGTTTTCAAAGACAGTAATTTTTCTTCACAAGGAACTGAGTTGAAACCATCCACTCATTTCATATACTAAACCACAAAGAAATGACCCTTCATTTTGCTCACAGCTCTATAAATTCCTAATTTTTTATAAAGAGCAATGATAAAGCTATTGAAATTAGTCAGAATGAACGCAAATAAATCAGTCTTCATTTCACACAACAAATGTTTGTGGTAGGAAAATTTAGGGGGAAGAAAAACAAAACCAGGAAGCAGATAAAACTTCCTGTTTGGTGCAGAGAAGCAATTGCTTTTTAGCTGCATATTTCTGAAATAAATATTTAGAAAAATAAAGTCTCTTTGAAAAAAATGGGAGTTTATTGCTGAAATCAGCTATGAATTTTTGTCTTGCTTCTTGACAGAGGCAGAACTGTGTTCTTTTCTGCAAGACAGGAATTTTACTGCTTTGAACTGCCAGAACATTTCATCCAGAATAATAGATAAATTTGTCGTTAATTCTTCAAAAACACATATTTGGCTATCAGGCAAAGTAATCTCACCATGCAATAACATGTCATTACCAGAAGGGTATAAACTATTGCAGACCTAGTTCAGTGAATGTGTATTTTACATGTACAGCTAAAATATATGTTATATGAGCATATAATGGAAGGAAATGTTTCATCTTTTTAAAAGAAGGTATTTATTTATTATCTGTGTATTTTAAACTAGGCATGATATCTCTGTTAGTGGATTACTACATTCTGTGGGCCTGATACAAAATAGGACACTGGAGACTAAAATTTAAATTAGGCAAGAAAGTAGTGCCTCAGTCTATGTAGGTAAACAACAAACCTTTCTTGCCCAGGGAGGTCTGCAGAGGCATGAGAAGCTTCAGCCAGGGCTGCACCTCTGCAGAGCTCAGCAGAGCCCCTCAGTGCCCTCTGTGGCTTGGGCCTGACAAGCCAATATGCTTCATAGGAAAGCTACACCCAAAGGAAAATGGTCCTTCTCCATGAAGTGTGCTTATCAAGACTGCGAGATCATGGATGAACTCTCCCTGCCAGGGATTGATGCAATACTTAAAAATGAATGGCAACAATTCTTGAGGGGGAGCCGTATGGGAAGGGGCTGCGGCCACTTGGCCTGTTCAGCCTTGGACAGACAGAGGGGACACCTCACTGCTGTTACAGCTTCCTCATGAGGGGAAGAGGAGGGGCAGGCACTGATCTCCCCTCTATGGCGACAGTGACAGGACCAGAGGGAATGGCCTGAAGCTGCGTCAGGAGAGGTTTAGGCTAGATATTAGAAAAAAGTGTCCACACCCAGGGGAGAGGCCACAGCACCAACCTGACAGACTGGAAGTGTTAGGACAATACTCCCAGGCACATGGAGTGACTCTTGGGAATAGTGCCATGCAGGGCTAGGAGCTGGACTCAATGATCCTTGTGGGTGCCTTCCAAATCAGCTTATTCTGTGATTTTGTACAATGCTGTGATTAGACATGTCTCCTATTCCAAGGCTGCTGAGCTTTAATGAAAAGCATTTTGCCTGAATTTCTGATGTCTTAGCTAAGTGCCTTGACCATTGGAGTACCAACATCGTAAAAGTGGTAACAATACCAAGTCTTCCCTCTTTATCTGAGTGCAGTTTCCACCTCCAAAGAGATGAGTCAACAGGAACTTCCCCAATGACTTTTTGGAGGTACCACCACCAAAGGTTTTCAAGATGAAGCTGGACAAGGTGCTACATAATCTTACCTAGGCTTCCTTTCCTACAAAAAGTGGGACCAGATGATCTTTTCAGGTCATCACAAGCTGGGCTGTTTTGTGATTCCATGAACCACTTAGGTGCCCAACTCATGATTACAATTCATTACCTAGGTACGCCCAGGAACACATCCCTATCAATTAGCTTAAGCTGTATGCTGCCTGCAATGAATCTCATTGTTGAGGAATACTCAGGGTGTGCAGTGAAGCTCTGTCTGAGCTGCAGTCCTGTCTCAAGAAGATCTTTAATCTCCAACATATCCCTGCTGGTGAGGAACAACCTGCTGTGTCCATGTACAGTGATAAGTAAGATCATAAGGCCTATACTTTTTTTTTTTTTTTTTTAATAAATTAAGCCTCATTCTTTGACACATTTTTTGCTATCACCTATGTCTTCAGAACCCCATTTGCAGCATTCAGGTACCTACATCTTACTGTCTTCAAATGCATTATTTAATTAGGCTAGACAACTCTGTGAAAAGACTTACACCTACAGGCTATAGAAAAAACAATATTTAATCAGAAATTACATCACACTTTAAAATATCAGAAGGATTTGCAGAGGAGGGGAGTGATGGGCAGGGTTGGGGGAAATTGCTGCTCTTTAATATTATTCTTACCATCCTCTCAGCTTTTACTGGAAGGTTTCTAGCACATCTTATTGAGGCAAGCATGCTATTCAGTCTATATCTGTGCAGAAGAAAGAAGGTGATCTTTTGCCATTTTGGCACAAAAGCCTTAGCTATGACAGTGCAGATAAAGCCACCTTAAAGGCAGCCATTTTGCTTGACCTGTTACCTAAGCTGAGGCCTGTCTTTCATAAGGCTTTTTCATCTGCTCAAAAGATCAGTCAGGTTGCAAATGAAGAAGTGTTTATAACTCAAATGTCCAAGGCTGGACCTGATTTAAAGGAATTCCGATATGAAAATCATTCAGAGTTCTGATTTCAGCTGATAAAACTGGGCTTTGGCTTTTAATTGCCATCTTAGATACTGAGGTGCAAACGTGGATTCAGGATGACTTTTACGACTGATCTTAAATATCCCTTTAGAAAGCCAGCTCCCCAGAAGGAAAGTTTCAGCATACTAAGGAGGAATTGAATTGTTCAGGACTTTCAGAATAAAACTGTGGAAACATTAAACGCATGCAAATTCATTCCATGTCCTGAACTCCTGGAGTCTCAGAGCAGACAAAAATTAGCATAACATTTCTGAGGTGAGACCTCTGTTAAATGCTTCCCAGACATTTCTCCACTGGAAAACTTCTCCAGTGATCAGAAGCAAATGGAGAAAAGCAAACAGGATTTGAGCATCCAAGTCCTTTAGGCATCTTTGGATATCCTAACTGTGGTGAAAACATTTTTCATAACAAACAGGTTCTAGAAAATAAATGCAATATATGTTTGTATGTGTAAAATGTAATGAAGCAGACCAATGCTAATTATATTACTTCCCTTTTCCTGATTGGATTTTATACTAGTTAAAGGAAACTCAGGTTAGGTGTACCATGCACCGTTAGCCTTCGACTACCTAAAATGCAACAAAGTGAAATATAATAGTTTGTTTGCAGCTTGTTTACATGACTGTGATGGTCTCCTAAATAAAATGTTTGACAGATAGCTATAATTTTAGAAGAAGAGACACTAAGAAATATTTGATTTCTTAAAAGATCTTAAAAGATGCAACCGTCAACTTGCAAAATCACCCCCAGAGAAAATTTTAAAGCAAGGCTCCTGTAGTACAAGCAGCAGTTGAAGAACTTAAACTTTTTGTGTATGACTAGCAATTATCTCCCATATCATCAGGTTATACAAAATGTCTTGCAATATCCAGGATTGTAACTCAGATCTTCCAATCTTTGTGCTCCTAACTTTCTTTGACTACTCATAAAACATAAAGATTTTGAACTTTAAGGCAGTAAGTGAAACCAGACAATTATTTATTAATAACATCCAGCTGGGAAGCACTTTGATGGCAGAAAGAAAACCTTTTTCAATATATGCATTGCCAGATTCTTTTCACAATAATTGAGATTGACTGCTCTTCTCTAAGGATCCCCCAGAGCATGCAGTAAAACACACTTTTCATTCAAGAGCTTGTCATGCCAACAAGTCTTGAAGTACACTTCCACAAATTCACAACACTTTTGTGCAGCTTTCATCTAAGTCAAACAACTCCCACTCAACCCTAAAATGACAACCTTTTGTTTTTGGGATGTGTGAAGAGTGAAACTGGAGCAGGAACCTATTCCTCCATGGATCTGTATTGCTGAGGATGCCCAGGAACTCCAAATTCTGTCTGCTGCTGTGTTTTGTGAAGTGCCAGACAATTGTTCATCCTCCAAAGGACTGTAGGCATGTTGAGCACATATTTGCAACTTGTGATAAGATTAGATATTTCACTGATAAATGTACTGTGGGAATATTTACTAAACTGTGAAAGATGATGAAATGCATGCAAACTGATCCTGAGTCATATATCAGAATGAATTCTATCACCGGTGTGCTGACATCATTCTGCTTAGAATGAGAACTGGTTTGTCCTCAAAGGAAAGGTAATA
>WEIU01000383.1:151298-163721 GCA_013389925.1 Aegithalos caudatus | reverse complement strand
TTTAATTGGAGTATATTGCTGTGTTGACTAGTGAATCAAATATTTCTTAAAACTTTATTTGGCACCTGGGCCAGCCAGCACAGCACAGCATACCCCTATCCATATGAACAAACCTTCTTATGCCTAAAAGCAGAGCTAGTTTCAATAAACAGAAATACTCCTTATTACTGTGTAGCTTACTAGCACAAATGTATTTCATGGGAGGTGGATTGGATCCATCCACTGAACATGCATTGCAAGAAACCTTAGTGGCACCCATGATATTAGTCAGGACAGAACTTAGCCAAACAGAGCTTATTCAGTTTCAGCCATGAACATAGTTGGCTTCCTATGAGAGGGTTGAAAGATTCGATTGCAACTGCTTTGCAGACCTGCAGAGTGGTAATTGGATACTCAGGGCAATTGCAAACATGAAAGACACCTTAATTCAGCTTGCACAGATCTACCAAGTTCAGACAGAGAGAGAAATGTGCCTTTGGATTCACTAACTGTTCTCTGACTCCATTATTGCTGACTTCCTTGCACTTGGAGCTCAAAACACATTTACACAGTGCTGAGCTTAGAGAGATGTCTTTGCTTCATCCATACAACACCGAGGCATCCCGTTGAACAGATGGTCTCCAGTCACTACATTTTTCAACATAAGTGTGCATATATCAGCCCACAGTCCCAGTTCCTCAGCTTTCCTGCCCTACTGACCTTTGTGTCCTTGTCAAGACAATGGACACCCCTAGAACACAGATCCTTATTCAACTAAATAAAGATCAACCCAAACACAGAAATCAGCTACAAATGTTCAGGATAGAAAAACAAGCCAAAACGTGCTTTTCTAATTTATTTTCTATATTTAAAATTAAAAACGCACTCAACATTTGTAGTCCATTTGTGATATTATTACTTCCTTTACTGTATAGTTTTAATTTGCTTGTTTTATGCTTTACCATTGTTGGCTGTTGTTGTCTCCTGCCTTTATCCAGATTCAGAGCAGACCTTGAAGTCTGCCTCACTGTTTTAGGAGAGAATTTATTATGATAGCTGCCATGGATATTCTCTGCTAGATGTTGATCTGTTTTAAGAAGAGATCAAGATTGGGCAAAAAAAATGAGATAATGCCTGTCTTTGTTTAAAGAGACTAACCCTCAAAGCACATTCCTATTACAAGTACACACATTTACACATTTTTGGGCCCAACCTCTGTGTAATTGTGTGGAGGAGTGCAGCCTTTTGGTCAGATAATGAATGTAACACATGATAGAGCACTGCAGTACAATGTTTTTTCTGGCATGAGTTTAGGATGACTGCAGTCATTAAGGGTGAAGCCATATTATTAAAGGACACACTCCCAGATTAAGCAGAAAAAAATCAAAATAAGCAATCTAGTTCATAAGTGTAGTGATACTGAAGTTAATTTAAAGGTTAGCAATTAGATATATATATATAACAAACATTATTTGCATAATAAAAGAACACCTAGGATATGCATGTGATATATATATATGTATATGTGTATATATATATAATAGGCTATATTTGCTTTAAAAGGCTATAGTACTTTCAGCAACTCTGATTAAAACCCAGTGCAATTGTTGCTGACTGTAGAATTTCAGCCTAATTATGGGTGATGAAAACTGTAGCAGTCATTGGTAAAAATAACAACCTGAGGGGCCAGGGATGAGGACAGCCAACTTAAATGTGCATGAACTCACAGTGGGGTGGCAAATGAATGAAGAGAAGCTAGAAAATACTCAAAGACTCTGTTGGCTCTCTTAAGAATCTTTCTGCATCCTGTCTGCCAGCAGGAGAACGTTCGTCCTACACCTGGCCGCCCTTGATGACATCTCAGACCGCAGGAAGGACCCAGGGACTCTTCCCAGGCTAGGAAGGAGCCTGGCCAAGGTAACTGCCACATGTTGAATAACAGCATCTGGGGGTGTTTGTCAGAAGTATTAGGGAGGTGTAGGTTTGTGTGTGCAGCAGCCCCTATAAAAAGTCATGTTCCAGCCTACAAGGTTTGCCCAATATTGGTGCCTGAAACAAATGGGGCTCAGTCACAGACCTGAACCCACACTCTAAGACTAAATAGGTAAATTTTTAGGGAGCAGCAGATACAGTCATTGACATATACTCCTAAGAAATTTTTGTCAGACGAGGAAAGCTAGTGGGGGCTTTTCCCATAGCAAACTGCATCCTACATTGCTTATCTCATGTGGGATTGTCTACTAATCTCAATAGCAAGCTTTTGTCAAGTATAGGCAGCCACAAAAGAGTCATTTAATTAAATTGTCCTGATAATTTAGTAACAGATTGAAAACATCAGTTTGCATTATTCTTAGATAAGGAGTGTGTTGATTTTTACCTTTCTATTTGATCCCAATGGTCACCAGTTTCCTCACAGAGAAGGCTACTTTCCATTACTACATTATATGCATAAACTTAAATGCATAAGCTTTTAATTCATATTTCTGTAGATGTAGCTGTAGATACCCCTATGGTATGTATACCCTATGCAGTAGTTGATATTTCTGCAAAAGAATAGAAATATGTGGAAATCCCTATTGATTTCATCAAAGCTCCTCAGAAAGTACATTAGTGCTCCCACAGAAATCTCATTAGTAGCTCTGCCCTTCATCCTGCAGAGACCTTTAGAAAGGTTCTTTAGAACCTTTAGAAATAAAAGTATTTTCTGCAATCCAGCACAAATTATGTCCCTATGGGAAGAGGGAGGAACAGATCGGCCATTCCTCAGTGAAACTAAACCAAAAATTTATTTTAAAGCTGAGCAAACAACATTTCTCAAGGATCTATTTCCTATGCAATTACTTCTACTGGGAAGTACTTTCTCTCTCTGTCTCCTAGGATTAGAGAAGGTCTAAAGGGGTGTTTAAAAACAATTCCTATTCTGAAAAGACTAGCAGTACAGAGTATAACTTCAACTTTATTTTCCTGTGATGATAATAGAGATATATTTCTTCTGTTTTTCCAAGATGTTCCATGACAGGCTAGGAAATGGAAATCTTACCTCTAATCTCAGTCACAATCAATAAACAAATATTGATCCATTATCACAAAACAACTACTAAGTAAGTTAATGTTCTGAAACTTGATTTCCAGCACCCAAGGTCCTTAGTACCCTTAGTACAGCTCAAGAGACAGATAAAGCAGTGATGGGTTCATTAGATCCTCTGAGGCATGGGGACTCTTAAAAAGTAAGTGCTTTTTTTTTTTTTTTTTTTTTTTTTTTTTTTTTTTTTTTNTTTTTTTTTTTTTTTTAATAGGGTAATATTGGCTTAAGAGCTTCAGTATTTTACTTAGGTTTAAATCAAAGATTTCCTTTCTGTAAGTGGTCCAAGATGCATGTTCAATTCAAAAGCAAAATCTTTTGATGTCAAAGAGTCCTGAGTTAGCTTTAATAATGCATATAGTGAGAATTTGCTAATATTTTTCCCCCAAAGACATGAAAAGTTATAACAAGATAAAAAAAAAAAGGTAGTACTTCAATAAGCTGTGATGTCAAAAGCAACTCTTTTCGTTCTAGTTATGTCCCATTGAATTTGATTCTCATTTAAATCCAGGGCAAAATTAAACCCAGTTTTTGATGAATGTACAGAATAATACCATGTTGAAACTGCTGAGAAATTTAGGCAGGAAAATTGAATTATAATCATGTTGGAATTTGGACATTTGTTTAGACTAGCATTTTTGCTTATCACAGGTACCACTCACTTCCTAGTTCCTTTACTTCATGATTAACTTCTTGGATTGAGCTCTTGACCTAGAAATCATAATTCTCCTGCTTTTAATGGTCTGCATCTCAACACTTGAATTTTGAGGTACATAACTCACAGTACAGATAAGCAGATAGTAAAAACATTGAATACTATTGGTTATCCCCTAGCAGATTTACATTGAGACTTGCAATGATCCTCTCGTCCATTCTTATTTTATTTTTGAACCAGGTCAAGCTCACGCAAAACTGAATGCAGGGTAATGCATGGGTTTAACAATAATAAGGCAGTGGTTGTGAAAAAGACATAAAAAATCAAAAGCTAAGGCCCCAGCAGAAGTTGTTTTTTTTTTCTTTAAAATCTTGTATTCCTGATATGTTATATGGCTGACTTATAGTTTTTTTCAGTCTCCAATGTCCAAATCAGTAGCTGGAATGGAGACTGAGTCCACACCAGGAAGTGATGCTAGGAGGGTGGGTGTGCCTGCTTACAAAGCCACAGATGCTTTTAGGTAATAAGGAAGGACTGGAAATTGTACAGACATACAACAATTCATTCCTGTTCCTTAGAATTTATTACAGAAATGTTCATATTTGAGACTTGGCATACACCCTGTTAACGATATAACAACTTCCACTATTGTTTTACAACAATAAATACTTCTGATTGTAAAAAGACATATTTTACCAAGAAATTCCATGTGGTATGACCTGCAATATTTCTTGAGAGAAGTGTCACATACAACATCCTGGCAGTTGCTGCAATAGTCATTCATCTCCATGAAAAACATCCAGGTCAGGTGAGTGAAAATGAGAAACCTCCTGGTTTTTTAGAAGAGCCATATGGTTCATTTTGATTTAAGGAACAAAACTAGAAACCATGGTTCCTCTCCTTTTATTAATAATCTGGTTTCTGGCACTGTAATAAAAAATTAGTTATCCCATTCCAGGTCAAAAAAATTGATTTCTTTCTTCTGGACATATTCTGATATTGGACTTGCCATCTCAGTTGTAGGACAGAAGATATTATTTAACATCTTCTCAGAGAATGCAGTAAATGTGAGCAGGAAAGAGGAAAGAGGTGGAAAAGAGAAAGGGAGGATAAGCAAACACAATTTTAGTAAATACTTTTCAAAATGTTCTGTGATGCAGATGTGGGTTAAATTGAAACTGGTCTTCATTTTAACATGTGGTTGAGGTTGAAAGTGGATTTTCATACATGGGGCTGTGTTTCTCTCTGTCGTCTTATTAGTATTTATTGATTTTAATTTACTTCTCTTTTCCAGAGCTAGTGGAGCTTTCCAGGGTTTTCCCTTGCATGATTGCCCATTTATGCATGGCCTGCTTCTCCCTTTTATTTTACAATGTGCTCTTAGAAAATAATAAATGCAGCTCTGCACATCTTTTCTTATCTTCCTTCTAGAAATAAGTATGTCCAAAATCTTGGCAACAGTAGTCCAAGGATAAATCCCCTTGTTTGACAGGACTTTACAGCAGTAACTGCTTTCTAATAGCCAGCTTGATATAACCATTAATAGGCAAATCTTATATACTACCAAGAATTCAGGAAAACCTTTTCATCAGAAATAGTACAGACTGCATTTTACTGAAAAATACCTTTGTCTTTAATGAAACAGGGACAATATTGCAAACAACTTGTGTTCCAATTTCTAAAAAAATTGTCTTGGGGATCAAAATCAGAGATAAATATGTAGGCATTTGTATTAATCAGCTTCTTGCTGCATAACAGGGTTGTCACAAACATCAAACTCAGTATATCCAGGGAACCTGTGTCAAGAAAATAATAACTCCATTCTAAAAGAACAGATATCACATCTTCATCACTTAATGTCAAAATATTTGAATTAAGAAAATGTAAATATTAATGGATTAAACTATCCTGCCAAATTGCAGTTGGAGAGTGTTCCAAGTAGGAAGATGGTGAATTTCACCAAAGAGAAAGGACTTTAATTAAGGACATTTTGGGTTTTTTTTATTTTGTTGTTTTGGGTTTTTTTATAAAATTTGTTTGTTGAAAATTGAAGTTTTATGCTGCGTATAATCAATTTCTGGTAGTATTTAATTGCGCTAAAGTACTAGGAAAATTTCTGTCAGCATTAAGATTATCCTGCAGAATTTATACACATGGAAATTTATTCTCAAATAACTACTTTTGATTAATTGTTTTCAATTAGCTTCCTGTGTAGGTGCTGTTATAGGAAATATGTGTCTAATTTTGAATGTGGTAGCTACTACACACACTTTAAATGTCTTACCCCAGTAGAGATTAACTTTCTGTGTAGACAAAAGTATACTTTCTATTTCATAACACTTAAAAGTAAACCTAATGTCACAATCACAATACTTGAAGAGGGTAGTAATCCCCACCATGAGAGATGGAGTTGGAAGAAACAGAAAATCTTTGGTGTGCACGTGCTCTCCTGCGGATCTGATGCCTGAAATCTTTCCTATATTTGCTTTCCCTAGAAATTTTATAATGCTTTTTGCCTTAAAATGATAAGTACAAGACCACTGCTATGTATAAACTCATTTCTTTTCTTCTCTTCATAATGAAATAAAACAAACTCATGTTAGAAGACAATGGTTGTTTGCTAAATGATATTTGTCTTATTTTGCTTGTAAATTATATTTAATTTCTATGCAACAACCTATATCTTTTTATAGGCTAAGAAAACTGATTGTGCTTAAAAATGTGCTTTTCTATGGTTTGAAGACTCTGATATTTAGCCTTTGAAAGTTTCTGAATGTGTTACTTATCATTGTCAGTTAGTTTTTCCTTTTACTGTGCCTTGCAATGATTCAGAGCAGGGGATATAGACCAGATTTAAATACTTAGCATTTTACTAAGGGCATCTGGCTCATCCAGTAATATTTAAATATAATCAAGAAATTCTTGAAATACTTTAGAGTTTATATTTCAGGGGAAAGGCAAAATAAAAATTCCTTTGAAAATAAAACCAAACCGACATTGCTGGTATCTGGACGCTATGTCTCCTCCCTGCTTCTTCTTGCTTTTCCTGCTGCAGAAAGAAATCTATTTGGGGTCATCTTAGGTTCCTGTCCTTTCAGCATGACACTGGTCCATGGATCAGAATACTATTGTGAACTTGATTTGTATTTCTGTGGGCATTAAAATGTACTGATCTGGCAGAAAGTTCAGCAGAAAATTTTATATATCACAACATTCACAATCCAATTTTAATTCTAGGACATAATTCCTTTCTGTGTTTATTTAGAAAATTTAGTATAATTTTGTTCTATTGGTTGGTGGTTTTTTTTTTGGTTTTTTTTTTTTTTTTTTTTTTTTTTTTTTTTTGTTTTTTTTTTGTTTTTTTTTTTTTTAATTATCGAGTAGATGTTGGTATTCATAATATATAATTATAAAACTTCAGCATAGAAGAATAAGAGAATATGTGTTGAGGATTAATAGCAATTCGGATGGCCTGTTGAGAGTCACCAGTGTAATAATCTGTGTTCTGGCAGCACAGCTGTTGTCATGGCCCCAGGGCTATACAGCATCCATCTGTCCTTATGCAGAGTTCCTGTGGCAAGTGGGGGCTTTTGAGGGGGTGGAGTGTGATATATCTGCCTGTCTTCAGCTCCAGGTGCCAATGCTCAAAGATTGCTCCTAAATGAGTAGCTCTTATAGAGTGATCTGAATAAATAGTTACGTTCCATCCAAGTGGGAGGTCATTTGATAGACATCATGGTGCTTCTGAGAAACCCATGTGTGACCCTGGTGGACACAGAAAGTGATGATTTTCTTGTCTCATTTGGTGGACAAGTGGCCACACACCACTCTGCTGGAACCTGTTCCTTTGGAAGGAGCAATGAGTATTAAATGATTTGTGGTTTAAAGAAGTTGAAAGGAAGATACTCTGCAGGTCATAGAGGCTTATACTCTGTCACTGCATCTTGGATCTGGATCGGTTGCCTACAGTCAGGTTCTGATTAGAAGAAAAACATTAGAACTGGAAGGTATCTCTCTTCTGCTGCAGAAATCAAGGTTTGGTTGCAAAACAAATATTTATTTCACTTTCAGATTTGTGATTAAAATGCCCTGGAAATAACATTCATAAAACTCTGTCCTGTCCTGGAAAGAAGAAACACAGAACAGGAGCCTCTTGGGAATACTGATCTGCAAAGGGTATAAATGGATTTATGCAGCATTATTTAACAGCTACTGCCCGGAATATTGCTAGGAGCCATAGATCATGGTTGCAACATTAAAAACCCTGGAATGGAAACAAAATTTCAGTTTTGTTTTCCTCCAGTCTGCAATTGCTTTATTCCGTCGGTGCTGTTTTTTGACAACTCTGTGTAAGCAATGCAAATATTTTGCCTGTGGAGCTCAGAAGCATCATATTATGTTCAAACTTTATCCGGGACACAGTTTTTAGAGATAAGAAACGCCCAGCCTTCTTCCTCCCTCCCTGACCCCATTACTGGAAGACAGCCCTAACAGCTTTGTACCTTAACATTAGAACTGGAAAGGACTTACTCCACCCACCAAAACATGACAAAGACAGGATATATCTTTAGTACATCCAGATAATTCAGTTGTGTTTAAAATAGTCAAATGAAAAGGATTCTTGCATATGCCCTGGGAGACTATTTCCCAGTTTAACAAGACTGTTTTATTCTGATTGCAATTTTGTTTTCCACATTTGGAAATGAGCACAAATGACCATTATGATCTTCTAATCATACTTTTGCCATAACACTGCCCATACAACTTTCTGAATTAATTTCTGTTTCAGTCAAACTGCTTTCAAGAGACAGAGACACAACTGCTAACTTGGTGAAGCATTCCAGTTTATTGTTTTTCTTTTAAATGTATGTTTGGCTTCACTTTCTAGCTACATTGCACCACTAGTAACAGATGTCACTATTTTTTTTTTTTTCTGTTTTATTCCACATTCTTTGTTTCCTTTTAAAAATAATTATGAATTAGCCACTATACTTACCATACTTGAATTACAGATTTTTGGCTGTGTAAATCTTTGCAACCTATACCCACAAATCCTGCTCTTTTTAAGTTTTTAAAGTAGTATATTTCTGCCTTTCTACTCCTATTACTGGACTAACTTGTCAGAGCTGTAATAGCAACAGGGAGATGTAAATCTCTGAGGAAACTTAAACTGATGGAGTTGCCATATCCAAGCAGATCACTGTTGGACCAGGTTTCAGTCTCACCTTGTACAGAGGAATGATTATTACTTCCTGTGCCATTATCTCCAGATTCTGATTCTGCAGTTTTGTTTTTCATTTTTTTATCAGTGATTTCTAGAGCAAAATCTGCTAAGTTTCTAGTTTCTTTTTCTTTAGATACTGCAGTCACACAGTACTGACAACCTGGACAACCGAAGCATATGAAGTGCTTACAGTATCCCATCAGATTTCTGCATCAGATGTGGGAGATTGAACACAATGTTTTCCTGGGAACCCTTGGTTCTGGGTAAAATCTTCAGTAAGCACAACCTTTAGGTTTTTTATTGGAATATTGATGGTAGAATGACTTAAATAAGGAATGAGTGAAAGACTATAATATGCTGCTATATGTTATTCCCAGACTGAAAAGAGAGTCTGGTCAAAGTCTTTCATGATCTGTTGCCATGGTGAACAGGGATGTCAAAAACAGTGAGAGGTCTCACTGACATTTTAAAAGCAGAAATGCTTTCCTGATCTTCAGTTATGAGAAAGTACAAAGAAATAAGAAGTTTGTGGTAAAATTAAAGAGACTTTGTTTCAGTTTTCCAAATTTAGAAGTAAAATAGAGAAGACCTGTGGTTCTTTAAATGAGCTGACGTGTTTTATGGATCAGCCACTACCATGGGTAGATCTGAGTCACTCAGGACCAGTGCAAAGTGCTCTAGAAGTTTACTTCAGTCATGTTCTCATAGCCCTAGGAGGAAAGAGAGCTCAGGACATCTCCAAAAAATGCCCAATTAGGCAGCAAAAATTTTTGAAACTGACTGTTAGAAGGCAAAGTCCCTGTGTTGTGTTTCCGCACCCCCAACACCCACAGTTATGAGTTTTATACGCTTTATGTTTAAGTTTTGCAAGGTTGCAAAAAACTTTATATGTTTTTTTGGTTCCCCCTCCCCCCGACTTTGGATCTTCTTGTTTCTTCAGGCAGTCTATTCACCTGCTTTGGTGGCCTTCATGAAACTCCAAAGCTCCTTCTAAAGCAAATAGAATAGTCATTAAACAAACACTGATGTAAAAACCTGCTTGATATTTATAGCTAAAAGAAGATGTATATAATGAAGTCTGTGAAAGAAAATAATCTATGCCAACAAAACTGTCTGATGGTGGACTCTATGTTTCTTTTCAGGCTGCCATAAGGGTGTTCTTCTGCAGAGCTTGTTCCCCCACAGCAAAACTCACCTAACTGAAAATTCCATAAAAACATGGGACAGACACAACTTTCCAATAAATCTGATAGCTAATCAATAAAAGGGACAGAAAAACCTTAGAGATTATGTCCTGTGAAAAAGCAGAAAACAGCAGCACTTTAGAGTCAGGTCACTTAAAGATGACAAGTAAGCAGCAAAGTTGTTACTTTTATTCTTGAAAGAAAGGAATAAAAGTCAAATGATAGATGGGAGTTGTACATCTTCTCAAAGGCATAAGGAAATTTTAATGGTTTTTTAAGGGATCTGGGATTTTGCCATCTCCTGTACTTTGTGCATGAATCACATTAGAGGTCTGATCTTCAGTAGTACCAGATATGAAAAACTACAAAGTTTGTTTTGTTTTGTTGACTTTCTGGGACATGTTGTTAGTAGCAGGTTTCATTTTGAAAGATTTAGCAGCCTGAAATTCTTAAACAAACTAATAAAATTATTTGCACTTAATGAGAGGGGTGTCAATAACAAATAGTTACATGCTGTGTCAGACTAAATTCTTGAAACTTCAACCTCTTTATATTGTTTAGATATGACAAAATCCTTACAATCTTTGACTTAAATTAATTTTATTTCCATTATCTTATGATCCAAAATAAATTTAGCATTGCAAGCACAAGCTTACAGTTGCAATTTTAAGGGTTTTAGGAAATTTGAGGAGATGAATCTAAGACCAACTGTTAAAATTCTTCAATATGAATTTTTCATTTAAGCATCAGGAGCACAGATACAACTAAAAATATTTAGTGTAGAGAAAACACATACCATATAAAACATATTGTGTTTTTCACAGGATTTTGTTTGTATGTGTTAGTCTTTGTGTATGTGTCTATATGAAAAATATTTTCATAGATCTAAAAATATACAGAGTTGCAAACAATTTTATTTCATGGAAATAAACATCAACAGCAGCTCTCCTTGCTGGCCTTAATACAGACATAGCACATGTAGCTCATTTCAACAAATGTGATGGATATTTATTGCATTAAAGATGTTTTATAAAGTCCCAATTCCAGATATGATGGTTTCTGCTATTTTTCCACAGGCTTTTTGAGGCAGCAGCTATGTTTCTGCTTTGATTTAAATATTTATGCTTTCTCAAATTCAAGATAAATACCTTTTTTTGGTCAGTGTTGTTAGTTATGTTTGATGGCATTGAGGGTGTCTACTGAACAAGCACATGCTGCTCTTAAAACAATGGTTTGTCCTAGAAACCATCTGAGTCATCAAAAATCTCTGCAAACATTTCTTCACTTTAAGACATAATTTAACCATTATCAGGCCACAAGAAGAAACAAGAACTTGCTTTCATGTAATATAAAAATAATATGAAAGCAAATCATGAAGGGTCCTGAATTTTTGATTCCGTGAAGGTTCAAACCTCAGGAATAGAATTCTGAAAGACAGAAACCAGCCCTAATGCAGAAAATTGTGTCCTTGGGAGTCTGTTGCAGGAGATCAAAACTAGCAGTCGTGTTAGACCCGTGCTGTGCTGTTGCTAAGCTGAAACAGAGAACAAAATCGAGCACACCTGAGCGGCCCTGTTGGCTCTGAGCAACCACAGACTGATGCATCCGTTGATCCGTTCCTAAGTCTTTCCACATAGGAATGTAGGTTTCTACCCTTAGAAAGTCAACCTAGCAGAGCCTGTCAAGTAAACAAATCTGCCTGCAGCTTCCCGGTGCCAGCGCTGCATTAAACATTAGACATAACAACATTCTTTCCCTAGACAGCAAAATTCCCAAATGCTCACCAGCACTGGGCAGAGCTGGCCTGGGTCTCTGCACCATTGTTGCAGAGCTGGAGCTGTGAGAATCAAGGAGCCCAGCAAGGAGACAGGTAGGTAGTGGCCTCAGAAGCTTCTATCTCTTCAGCTATTCTCTGGGTCCCATCCCACGAAAAAGCAGAAAGACTCTTACTGGTTTCAATGGTGCTTTGAGCTGCAGTAATTTAATATTGTGGAGTGAAGCCTGCAATCATTTCATCTTTCCAACTGCTCTGCATCTAGCAACAATAATGTTTTAGACCGTAAACTCCAGGATACGATCTGTGTATTCCTCCCTTTATGGGTACCACTGAGCTCCCTGCCTGTATTTAGCACATAATACATTGTTTTAAAGTACTTAGCAATGATTAGTAGGATAATAATTTCTAAGAATAGGCATACTGTCCACACTGTACTCTGCCAAAAGGATTGCAGTGTTAGAAAAATTGCTCCTCTGATCTGTCAGCTCTTGATACAGTCAGAAAAAAAAAAAAAAAAAAAAA
>WEIU01000383.1:131667-150485 GCA_013389925.1 Aegithalos caudatus | reverse complement strand
TTTTTTTTTTTTGCCCCTTTGCTCAAATCACGGTTACTATAATTTCTAAGCAAAGATTATTTTTCTGACCAAAAATCATGTCATGCAGTGATACCCATACTAACAAACCAGCCTCTTTCAGAAATAAAATAGCCATGTTAGGGCAGTGCTGCCAGCCCTGTTCTGTGCTAAGTTGTTCAGAGTTTCACAGCTTTAGTGTTTGATTACTTTCATTTAAACTGATGGTTAATGACAGTTGATAGATCAAATCTCAGTGTTAGTACTTTGAAATTTTATAAGATGGGGTAATGGTCATAATGATTTAATGGATCAAGTAAATTGTTGTTTTATTTTTAGTTTTCTTTTTTCCCCAGAATTAGCTGATTTATTCACACTTGACTGCAAACTTGCCCTTGAATCTATACCCTATTTTCAGTGTCTGCCACCTCAGGCACACTAAAATTCACAAAAATCATTTGATATGTACAGTCCAGCATGGCAAGATTAGTTGAGGACAATGGAGCAAAATAGTTCAGAACTGTGACACACATTTTTCCAGCTAACAAAACGAAGATATGCACACTTGCTACAAGAGAACAGGGTTTTTAATAGGTTAATATGATGGGCTTGTATCAACTTGGCCTGTATTTTCAATATCTCTGACAAGGCTAATCCACTTTCTCAATATTACTGTTCACTGAGGTCAGCCGGAAATATCCCTGGACCTTCTCAGATATTTGTTTCCCCCTCATTTTTCCTTCTAAATACTTTTTCCTGCTCACTTTTCCAAACACTAAGCATGCCTTCAACAACTTTTCCCTCAAACTGGGAATACAGGTGGCAAAACAGGGTCCAAGCCACCTGTGCTCACAGCCTCAATATTTTACCCATTGGGTTTTGTCTGAGCAGCAGCTATGTCACTTCCCTTGGCTGCATCCTGAGCCCGAACAGGACTTTGTGATCAGAGAGACACTGACATAGTCTAGAGCTGCTCTCACCTTTGCTGACCTTTTATGAAATGGTCAAAAGAACACACACACATCTACCAAACTTTATCAGGTTCATATGAAATTTGAAGTTTCATATTGCAGGTGAATTAATATTCTTCACAGACATATCTTTTAGTTGGGTACATTTTTTGCCAAATTCTAATTTTGCCAGAGGTTATTTATGGAAATCCAGTAGTCCCTCTTTTGGGCAGCATCTTGCCATCTTGTCCTATTTTGTCCCCACAGAGGTTAATTACAAAATAGACCAGTCAAACTTAATTTAGTTAGGCTTTTTTCATGTACTAGATAACCCCTCTCAATGTTACATGATGGAACCCCAGATTACTACAGTTCTGGGGTGTGATTTCATGCTTATCTTTAAAATGTAAAACCAGGCATTTGAAACAACCACTATCAGAAATAAACAATCTTTTGTCAGAAAGGTTCTTACTTATATGCAAATTTAACTCTCAGGCATCTTAAATGTTCTCCAGAGTTTCAGCTAACTGCATTTTGTTTTACTTTAGGGGGAGAAGGGCGCTTGTTTTCAACAAGTCATCGTATATCTGTTATGTTTACCAAGAAAGCCTCAAAAATGTAGCCTTCAGCCTGTCTGAATTTGTAGAGAACAAGAAATTACAAGTCCAAGTGTGAAAGAGTTTTATTTCTGCTTATACTAGACCTGATGGCAACAAGGACACTTTAAATGTCAACATTTCCACTGGTCATCAAAGCATAGAAATAATGCAGAAACAGCTCATACAAAATTAGGTACTTGCTGCATTTGAAAGATTACCCCTTGTAGCAAGTCTTCAATCACAGACTAATTAAGTGGCTGCCAAGTAGTACTGCAAAAGGGATACAATTTTTTTTTTTCTGAACAAGGATTCAAGACTAAAATAATTTACTAGTAAGTGTTTTTTTTAAATGCCTAATCTTTCTCCAGTTAGGCAAACGTCTGGGAAATTAGCACAAGACTGCAGTTTGAAGTGTGTTTGTTTCAGCACACCTTTAAAGAAAAATTTGACATTTCTCTGACATCAGTTTTATTTAAGAAAATTTGCCTGATAATTCATTTCTTATGAACGTTCTTCCGATGCTATTTTTCACCATTACATCATATATCGGGTTGATTAAGGCCACTGAAATTTTATTATTAGTTTCTGCACATAGAGTCTTGCCAAAATAAGTGCTTGTAAAAGCTTTCTTAAATTACCGACATTATTGAACTTTAAGCACAATTTGGTACTACTGGAAACTTTTTAAATCAAAACATTTGATGATGTACAATTGAGTTGCACTCAAAGTGCAAGTCAACTATATGTACTGTACATTGTATTCTTCTTGCTCCACACAGAGCTTGCAATTACTTGAGTGTGTAAGAAAGAAATGGGAATATCAAGCATCCCTCTGCTGTGCTAAATAATGATAGTTCTGCTGAAACACAGGGAACCTGTATGATGATGTTAACAACAATGGGAGGAGACCTCTCCAGCAGCCATTAAACACCCCAGGAAAAATGCAGCATTGCATCTCTGGAGGTTGCCAAACACTGCAGAAGTATTCAGGTAATGCATCTGGATGGGAAACAGCATATCTTTAAGTTAAACCTACACAAAACTGCAAAAGCTTTGTTCCAGCAGGAGCCTTGGAATAAGGAATGTGATTGAGTTTTGGTTATGATCAGTCACACGTGGCATACACAGAAATTAAACTAATGTGGGTGTGAAGTTTGGCCAGTCCAATTCACCACTCCATGAAATAACAAGAGCTAAATAGGTGCCCCATCAATAAAGAGAGAAACATTCCTCTCCAGCAGGTTACAGAGTGTCTTTAGACGGCTGCTGTTCATTTGTTGTGCCCAATTATGAGCAAATGTGATACCCCACAGACTGCTTTTCTGGAGAAAGGTGGGAAAATTTGCTGAACAATTTTAATATATTGTTATTAAAGTTAACTTTGCAGACCTAGTGTTTTATATGGTAATGGCTGCAAGCCAAATAAGTGATTGCTGTAAATGTGTCAGTTAAATAGTCCAGAGACAGGTCCATATGTGCTCTATAAAGAAACTAGTTAAGCTGGCCCTGATCAAAACCAGAATGATTGACTCAAAACTTCAGGAGCTCAGAAATACAAAGACTGGTTAGAGATTTGAAACAGGTCTGAGCATATTTCTATACCTGCTGTGATTCCACTCTCCCCCTCTGGACCACATCTACATATACATCCTCCAAATATACACACTATCTGTCCCCAGATGCAAAAGCTCATATTTGTTTGGTAGACCACCAGAGCATTTGGAGATGCTACTGTCACTGCAGTTGCCACTGGTACAGCAATGGTCAGAGGCCCTTCTGCAAGCTTAGTGAAAACCCAGGCACCTCCACAGAGATGTTGCCGCTGTCACCAGCTGCTCCAGGGAGATGCCACAGGGGCCTGCCCTGGAGTCACATTGCTTCCTCAAAGAGCAGCACAACAGGGGAAGAGGGCAATCTTCAAAGCAATGTCCCACACACACAATAAAGGCATCAGTCAGACAACCAACATCTCTGCAAAATTCTCAAATAGTAAACTCTGATGGCAAGTAGTTCAGACAGAGAGTACATCTTAAGTCCATCGTGTTTCCTCCAACAGAAATGAGAAATTCTACAAAGATGGCCTTGCTGTATATTCTGAGTCAGCTTGGGATTCAGTCTCTGAAGTGTAGTAGGAGATAATATTAACTGAAAATAGTTGGGTGTCGTTTCCAGGCGTAATTAGTTTACCTCATGATACAATCTTCAAGAGCTTCAATGTGTTACTAGTTTTCAGCCACAGAGCATGGCCTTTTTAAGCAGTCAGATGATGAAAGAGCCTGTGCATTTTTCTTTTGTTGAACAGCAGAACTGACTTTGATATACTTTAAGCCATTTGTGCTGCAGCATTTATTTTCACAATTTTCAGACTCTGCTTTTCAAATTACAGTGATCACTTTAAGGTTAAAGTAATTACCTCCTGAAAACAGATTATTTTTGTTTCAACTCAGCACAGAAATGAAAAAACACAGACTGAATCTATAATATTTAGTATTACTAAGCATCAAACAAATTCCACAATGGTTGCAAAGCACTAGTACAAGTCACAGACTTTGGACTAAGCAGTTGAAGTTCAGTTTCCACAGACACTGAGGTTCTACCCTGACCAGCTGGTGAGAGACACTTTCATGGTGAGCATCTTAGCAGGAGACCTCGATCAACCTTTTAGCTTGATAAGCTCTTTTAAGGACGAATCTTCAACTTTCTTACTCTTTTATGGAGAATAGGCAGTAAAAACAGACTGCAGAAGGAACAGAAGTCAGGAAAGGGTAATGGTGGAATTAGTGCATCTTTAAGGATTTAAATGTTTCAGTGCAAGAGTAGAAAAGGAGAGTTAGAAGGTGACCTTAATGCTGGTCTCAGTCGTTATTGTGGACATATGCAAAATGTCTTCTATCCACTGGAGTAGTTCTTTAATCAAAATAATGAAGAACTAATTAAAATTCTATGCATCCCCAACTGGTAAGAAAATGTAAGTGAGAAACGTTCTCCTGTGTCATAGTACCTACAAAACAGTGTCCTGAATAAGCACACAGCAGGTAGGTATGGTTCTTTGCTGGCCTGTAGCCTGCTTGAATTGAAGTTTTTTGAATCATTATGCATCCTAAATAATCTGAAGCAATAAATTAAAAAGTATAATTGGGATTCCCTTCATTAGTAAAATAGCACTATGCAGCAGGAGTTACAAAGAACATTCTGTCGGTGTGCTCAGAATCCCCAGCGGCTAAATAGATAAGTAATTTCTCCCTTGTACCATTCCACAGTGAGTAAAGTATTGCTCTTAAAAAAAAATAAATTATTAGAATAGAGACACGCTTGACTTTTGTACTTTGTTGGCATAGGTTCAAGGGCCACGTCTTTCGCAGCTATGAAATTAGCAGCTCCTACAACTATAGACTTGTGGCTTGGCTTATTAAGATTTCGTGGAACTGCAAAGTTTTTCCAGCAATGTCTCTCTTTGTGTTCATTGATTATGGTTTCCTTTGAGGTACCTCCACATTTTTATGTCCATTCCTTTAGTGTCTAGTCTTTCTTTCCATGTATTTACTTAGCTGCGGTCCCTGACATATTTTCCTTATTCTGAAAATTGACTTCTCACCCTTGCTAAACAGCATTTTTATATGTTTTAAAGCAACTTCAGATGGTGTTTAGGTAGGTTCCAGAATATATAAATTATGGAGTTCTTTCTTTGTTTTCTGAATTCTAGAAAAGACCAGTCCTGTGTTTCTGACACTGCTGAAAAAACAACAGCAGAAAGGGCTGTGTTACTCTTTCCATGTTTACTTCCTGAACTATTTGGGGGTGTGTATAGTGCTACAGTAGTACCGAAAGGCCTCCGCAAAAAGGTGGTTCCTGAATTAAAGAGCACATAAGTGATTGTGTCAGAAGTCTACTAAGTAATGTCAAAAGATATAACAGAAGCTGTAAGATGACAGTACCATGAAAATTAATGTAAGGGCAGTGGCTGAAACCTCGATTCTGTTATGTGTATCATCTCTGGCTACAATGAAAGCTGCAGTTCCCTTTTAAGGAGAATGGCATCACTGAAGCAATATGCTCGTAAAAATGCTAACATGGTTCTTAAAATTATTCTAAACAGATACTTTTAGATAAGATATGGAAGCATTAAGGCTGTTGTGCATAACAGTGGTGAGGCTTTATCTAGAGTACTGATACAGTTCTGTTTACAAGGAAAGAACTAAATTATTTCAGCTTGTTTAGGTGAGCAGAGACAAACTTTAGAGGGACTATGCATGCTGCCTGAAATGTACATTCTTGAGAGGACAGACATAAAGGAGAAGGTAACTATTCAACCAGACAGCAGTAGATTGTGGGTGAATATAAAAACAGGACAAGCTGCAGGCCAGCAGACATTCCCCAGCCAGCACACAGGGAAGATTCTGCAACCATGTTGGCAGGACCAAAAACAGCATACTGCCAGGATGGAGCTGGGTAAGTTTGTGTCTCATTGTGAAACCTAGTGCTGCAGCAGCAGATGGAATTGCAGCCCTGATTTAGAAAATTAGACAATAGGATGTCTCCCCAAACTTTTTTTTCTTTGGTTCCATAGGTAAATTTTGCTCTCAGGAGCTCCAAATACAATTCCTTGCACATCCCTTCTAGTCTTGTCCCCAGTTTGTGCAGAAATCCTCCAGTGCTTGAGGGGTGGTGAGACAAAGCACAAAAGCATTTGAGGAAAAAAAATTTCCACTGATAAGTAACAAAGAATAGTATCAACAATTCCTAAATGGAGGAGTGAAATAAATTTTTTTTTCCTAATTTTGTAAGCCAGTGGGAAACAAGGATACTCAGTATATCATATAACTTTTCAGTGTTTTGAAAATTTAGCATTTCCTAAATAAATAGATTATTTCTGTGGTTTACAGTTCAGTCTAGGTCTGCTGACATGAAAGACAATGTTTTCATGGATGTCAGCAACACAGGAACAGGATGATTTTCTAAGTGAATTATGTACCTAATGAATCAAGTGGTTTGTCCCCGTCATTCATTACAATTTGAAGCCAGATGCAAGGTTTCATGCAAAAATATGATTTCTTCTCCTGTGATAAATGCCTCACATCTAAACCCTGAACTTTTTCATGAAAAGCTTTGTAGTTTTGCTTTTAATCTTCAAGTTTTTCATGGAGAAGACAAATCTTGAATTCTCTTGTTGGTTTTTCCTATAATTTTCTTTTCGTCACTGAACATATTGCAAGAAATTTACTCAGGATCCTTCCTCACAAAACTTAAGTGGCCCTCATCTGCCTTCTCCTCTTATATCTATTTACATGGAATAAGTTGTGTCATATGGAGTGCATCAGAGTTCTGCAAAAAAACATTTCTTTTCCTGTCCCCTGTACAAAAATTCCATTTTTGTACAAATGGAATGTCACTGTCATCATTCTTCAAGTGAGCTTGTAGAGCTCCACTGATGGTTGGTTATAAGATACAGAAATCTCCTCATATAACATAATAACTTCAAAGTAAAACACCCTTTTAAAAAAGGCTTAAAGTTTGGCAAAAACAATTTTTGGGCTACACTGGCCCAGCACACAGACTGGTTTTCAAACTTTGAACATGTGTACTGATGCCAGTATACATGTTCTGGCAAAAGACCCCAGAATATTTATGCAGTTCTACTGCAGAAAATATTTTTTGGGATTTCTTAAGACTTTTTTAAAGTTTTTGTTTTGTCAGGAGCACCTACACATAATTTCCTTCTCTTGATTCTGAAATGCCCACTATGAACGGTGATACTATGAAGGACACTCTCTCAGACTCTCAATCACCTAAACAGTCATTACCCCAAGAAAAACCGTATCAATTATCAGTAAGTAGCAAAGAGAGACAATCATTAGCATGGACATACATATATTTTATTAAATTGCTATATTAGGCCTTCAGTTACCTCTGCCTGGACCACTGAATGCTGTTAATGAGGAAATTTAACAACCATATGAAGGCCTAGACTTTAAAAACCTGGTAGAGGGGAGTTTCTTTGAAACTAAGAAACTGTGCTTGGAATTTTTGTTCAGGTCCATCACTGCTAGTTACTACAGGTCCAAGGGGCCAGTATCCGTCAGGAAGAGGCCTTTGCAGAAGCAGGAGCAGAATAGCTGGGACACTGTTGCCATAGCTCTACCACTCTGAAATGGTTTCTTTTCTCATCCCAAAAGAAAAAGATCCTCCCAGAAGAGTGCATGATCAGACACTAACCAAGAACTACAGAGGATATTTCTGGCCTGCTTGCCTCCTGTCAGAGAGCGTTGGCTCCTATTAGAACATTTGTTTCAAGCAGCACCAACATTTCAACCTTCTACCTATCTAATGATTAATGAGGTTATACTCAGCACCCTGGAAGCAGTGTTTGCTTTTTATAAAATGGTAAACCTTTACAATACCTGTAATAGCCTAAGGGTGCAAGTAGGGTAGTGAAGTTCTATACAACATTTAAAGGAATAAATACTATGTTTGCACAATAGTAATAAATAAAGGCCAAGGGGAAGAAATATCTGAAAACCATAGGAAATATCTTTTGGAAGCTATTAATTATTTAAATTGTTCTTAAATTCATTTGAAGAGGTAGAGCAGTATTTTTTCAAACCAGGGTTTACAGAAGTTTCCATTACCGCTGGATTTTTTACCTCGAATGATCTGTATTTTGTACTTGGGAATTTTACAAGACTGACAGCACTTCCCATATGAATGGACAGAAGGACAGAACACTATTTTTGTGATGATCTTGGTCATCTCAGCTAAGGACATTACTGACAGTTCTCTACACTACAGGTTTAGGATAAGGAAGACCTACAGCACAGAAGCTATTCTATCATAAAGCAATATTTCCCCAGCATGGTGGGAACAGCCCAATCAAGACATAGAAGACCTAGGAGACCTCACATCTGAAGCAGTATGGTTTTTCCCAGGAAACAGTAAGGTTTGTTCTAGTCTCCTCTTTCAGTGTCTTTCACCTTCTTCCTTCCTAAAGCAGGGAGACTGTCCATACCACTTCTCTTCTGAGTTAGTGGAATTCAAGAGGAATCCTGGTCTCCTTGCAACATTAGGTTTCCTTCAGAAGTTGTTAGCTTTTCAAAAGCAGTCTCCTGCATCTCTTTCAACTCCAAAATATGTTGCAGCCTAAACAGCCCCATACTCCCCCATTTTTCCTGGCATTTCTTCAGCCTCCTCACACTACCCCTCACCATGTCCATCCACCTTCAGATTTCCACAGCTCCAGGGTGTAGTCCCCTCATGCACCCAAGATTTTAACAAGTTTGTACTCTCCTTCCTGATGTTTCTTTACAGCTGTTCTTACTTTAAACTTACATAGCATTTCTTGATTATGGGCTCCATCTGGATATTAAAACATCCCTACAGAATTGTCTTCAATGGAGTTGAATCCCTCATAAAAAGTAAAAGAGCAGACAGAAGTTATGCCTTACAAGCCCAGAAGATATGATTATAGCACCCGCATAACCCACACCTTACCAGCCTCACACACTAACTCATGAAATTACCACTAATTACTAGTTAACCAAGAGAGTAGCTTTAGAAGACTTGTGGCTGGCTTTTGTAACTTCGCTTTCCCTCTCACACAGAGACTTTCATTCTAATCAGCACAGAGCCACAAATAAAATCAATTCATACTAAGTCCCATGAAGAACAGTACATCAAAGTGTTTTTTTTTAACAAATATAATGGTGAAATTCCATTTCTATAAGGAAAAGAAGAAAACCAATCTTTTCTTGTCTGTGATAATTCTAGATTTACCACTTTGCCTTTAGTTAGAATTATCTCCTGCTTTGTTCTGAAGAGACAATTCACGCCAGCAAGGAATCTGAGTATTCATAAGCACAGCAGGGTCCTTCAGGTTGAAAGGCATTTCTGTAGATGTAAAACACACATTAACAAGAAAAACTATGTGTATAAAGTCAGCTATGAGCAGAGAGATTTAGCTGCAAAACAAACAATTTCTATTAAACTCAGTAAGCTCCTATAAATTAAAAATTAAGGACTTTCTCTCCTAAATATAGATTAAATTGGCATTTTCAGCAAAAGGCAGACTACTTCCTGAATTTTTTAAGAACAGCAGTGTTCCAAGGAAGAAGTCATCTTGGCTCATACTGATTTCATCTGAGTAAACAGGCTGTTCTGAAATTTCCCCTTCTTTTTCTTTTCCAGGAAGGCAAGGAGTTTGGTTCTAGGTGTATAGGACTAAGCTCTTGACAGTACATATATGAACTATCTGCCTGTGCCAAGGGTTACCCAGCTCACCAGAGCTGACCACAATGTTGGAGGCAGCACTGGAAAAAGCACTGGGGATGGGCAGCTTCCAGAAAGCAGCTTAAAAACATTACTCCTCTTAACAGCATACTGGTTTATAACACCAAGTGTTGGGTTCCTGACTGCAGTCTTGTTATTTAAAACACTTAAAAGCAACAGTGAAGATGAATGACCATAAACTTATGGGTTAACTAGAAAATTATAATATCATTAATTAAAACAACAGAAATTTAAACTGTTGTGACTGCTATAATCCATGATTGCAATAGACAAAGCCTTGTGCCTCACTGTCAAATCACAGCCTAAAAGATAAATAATTAAGATAAAAATTTTGACAGAAACTATTTATAAAGCATGTCCCTACAGAACATAGTTCAGAAACATAATAAACTGTAAGAAATACCATTAGAAGGTTTAAGTACATGTACATTTTTTAAAAATTAAGTAAAATACACCTTAGAAATCCTTCCCATTGTTAGGGAGTTTAACTTGATGAGTTATAAGAATGTTTTCCCCATAAATCAAAAAATATAATTGACCTTAAAATAGATAAATATGTGAACTGATTACAAGTAACAGCTTTACCAAAAATCAAAATATAAGTGAGGAAAATAAGTTGCAGGGGTTCAGCAAAAGAAAGTAAGATAAACCTCTCTTGAAAAGCTGTTAAGAAGTGATAAGAGAAAAAATCTCTTACCTCTCTTCATTTCTTCTAACTATCCTATAAATCCAGCAGTGGAACTCCACTGACAAGTATCATCCAGTAGAGCCATCACCCCTCCAAATGGTCGGTGAGATGAGAAGCAATGTTTACATTAATGTGTTCTAACGAAATGCTGGAATTATAAACTGTTTCCTTGAAATCGTCTGCTATTGCTATTCCTTTAGTCTGGAAAGTATCTGGTCCAGCATAGTGCTTCTACTGATTGGATTTCTATGGCCCCTGAGAAGACATAATGGTGAGGAACCCACTAGATTCATTTATATCTTACTGGTCATTTAAAAAAAAATAGATAAAAATTACAAGAAACTAGGGATGAAAACCAGAGAGAAGGAATTTTTTCTATTTTAGGCTCTGCTCAACCCCCAGGAAAAAATATTCAAAAAAACTCACCACAGGAACTTCACATTTCTATTTCCTAAAAGTTGTAAACTTGCATGGGAGCAATTAGTTTAAAGCATGTGACTCTGTACAGCACAATTCAAACAGCACAAAACACTGAAGCTGAGAGCTAGCTTGCCATTCAGAAGACATAAGCCAAAATCTCATAGTTAATTTCTTGACATTCTTGTTCTTGTCTGAAGACAAAGTGAACTGAGAGAAGAATCGTATTTATATGTGGCATTTTTATTTAAGTAGGTTTGCAAGCCCACAGAGAATAGGAGTAGCAAGAAGTAGCACTTTCAGTAATAAACCAGACACATCCAGGATACAGAGTTAATCTACAAGAAAATCCGTAAGTGAAATTGTTTTCATATTATTTCAGGAAAAGATAATGTAGAATTCTGCTGTTTCAAAGAAAAATTAGTGATCTTTCAAGTAGAGAAATATTCTGCAAATCCTACACTTTTAGGACATCTGGAGATTCTTCATTCTTTCAATTCCCACTTTTCTCTTAAAGACATTATTAAAGTGTCAAATAAAAATTTCTGGCAAGCCCTCAGCATTTCATAACATATTGTATTATCATATATGATAATATGTTGCTAGGGTGTAAGACAAAAAAAAAAATATATATATGGAAAGACATTCAAATCAGAATAGTCAATACAAAGTGAAATAAAAATAGGAAAATTACTCTCTGTTCATTTGTAGTGTCCAGACAAGTTCACATTGCCCTAAGGAAATGGCAGGAGCTCCCTTGTGCTGAACGAAGTACCAAAGAATACCCTCAGAGGAAGGAACAATCATGAACTGAAAGGAAGATAAACAGATGTCCAAGGGGAAAAAAGTCCAGATCTGAGCTTTTGTTAACTTTTTTGATAACTCCTAAAATATGAGCATCCATGACTTGGAATAAAAAATAAAATAATTAAAAAANNNAAAAAAAAAAAAAAGAAGCTGCCAATCAACTTCCTAGATTTCGTAAGGTTTTTAAATAGTTGATGTTTCCGCTGCTATGTTTCACTCACTTGTCCTTTAAATCATTTCGACACCAGCATGACTCTATTGAAACCAGCAGGGTTACAACATAACAGAGCAGAGAATTAGGCACGCTAGTGTGATTTCTGGTTGCTAGACTGAAGGAAAAACAACTTTGAGCTTCACGCAAGTTCTTTTAATCACTACATGGTCTGAGCTAATCCAAAAGACATTAGGCAATTACCTACCATACATGGAGGACATCAAGTGAACTGGATTTCTTTTTTTCCAGCCTGGGACATTACTGAACTAGCACAACAAATAGCCTGGGCATTGTAAATCTCTGAGGAGTCTTGTAATCCCACAGATGTTATTAGCAAATTAGCAGAATGAGAAGCCAGGCTGAACCAGTGGGTTATCTTGCCTCCCCTTTCACCAGCAAATTTCAACCATTCTTCAAGGCCAGTAACTTTTGTGTGATTAAAGCATTCCCTGTGTTTCAGTTTGAGAATATTTTACCAAATCATAAACAGATCTGAAGGCTTTGAAATAAATTCATTAATTCCCCAGTGGTTAACTTCATGTTTTACATAATTATATTCTAAAAATTATATAAAGGCTTTCCAAGAACATCAATATACAGAGCAAAGATATATCTGAAAAATATGTCACATCACAGATGACTGTTGCATCTGCATTAACAGGAATTCAAGCCAGTAACACCTAGAAAACAAATGGCTTTTACTCTTAGCAAGCAATGTTCTGATGGAGGTGGGGCTCAAGCTTTCTTCTCAGGATAACACCAGGAGACTTCCAGAATGGCAACAGCAAAAAGTCCCTATTCTTCTACATTCTCTGAAGAAACGTGTCACTTCCAGGCAAAGTAACTCTCTGCAGCTGCTTGGGCTTCATGACACTAAACAGTAACTTGCAGTTCCCAGAATTAAGTCATTTGCTACAGCTGCTAACAGACATTTTCAGGAGTAGTCTGAGAGATCGACAGCTTTTAAATTTGTATGTTGAGGTTGTATCATTATGTTGCTTGACTCAATTGTTCCTAAAAATGAGAATTTACTCCTCTATTTAACCCACTGTCTATCTAAAGACACTAAATTAGTCCCAATGACAATAGACTTTTGTGCTTTTTCCTTTTTCCAGGTACTCTGTCTGCAGATATCAGAAAGTGCAGCTGAAGATACTGAAGTTATTCAACTAGCAGTACATTTCCAGTGCCCTGCAAGGCATTTGAAGAAGGCGGAGTATCTTTTTTTCTCCAAAATAGAGACTGTAAAGTGTTTACTTGTTTGACACAACTGTTTACATTTCACATACTCCACTATGGGGAAGCTGGACTTCTAACAAGGACTATGTGGTAGAAAGACAGGAGATGGCCACTCTTCACAACTGATCTGAACACTCACTGAATAAAGATAGGCTTCTGTCCTTCAGTTTGTACTTAATTATTCTGTAAAACAAAATCTCTATATCCTTTTAATATCCTTTGCATTACTTCAAAACTTGCTGGAGACTCACTAGTTCTACAAGCAGATCTGAGGATTTATGGCTACGAGGATGGTGACAAGTGGCTGAACAGGATGCACATCTTTAATCTACTTAGCAAACCCTACTCCTCAATTTATGGTAATAGTCATAATGCCACTATGCTCAGTTTTGATTAAACACTTTCTATGAGGCTATGTAAAAGTCTAAGCTTTTGCCAGGATTAAAGCAAACATTTTGAAAAAGGGTTTAAGTAACCAACTCACATGGTCTTTTGTAGGGACCACATTTATTTAAAGTCCCAAAAAAGAAATTCAGCCTCAAATTTGCCATATCTACCTTGTTGAATAATGTCAGTTTAGGAAGGTTTAGAGAAAAAAAAATACGACCGAAAACCAGGCAAGATAATAAATTTCACAAGTCATTGCAATGCAAGTATATGTGCCCACATTTGGTACTTCTGAACAAGAAGTGTCAGAAGACAGATCTCCTACAGAATCAGATTTAAAAGCCGGGCCCTGGCTTGTTACCCTCTGAGAAAAATCCTACACAGGCAGCCACTGTCGGCTCCTCCTGTGAGTCAAGGATGGACCCAGCAGTGGCTGCCCATACAGGACACATCTATATTTGATAGATCTGGAAACAGAGAAGGCCTTTAGGATCTTTTTCCTGCTTTCTTCCTGACATTCAACCATGGAAATAGCTGTAATTGGGAAGGAGAGGCTCTGTTTCCTGGAAGATGGCTAATCATAGCATTTTTTGGAAGCCAATTATTAAGGAACTGATGACATTTGTAAACTATGCTAAGGGTCCTTCAATATTTTTGAAAGCTGAGAGGTTTTGGGGATCAGCATGTCTTGGGTGAGGTTTGTTGGGGCAGAAAATGGGCAACAGTAGAAGTTTGCTGAATTTGAAGCACTAAGAGGTAGCAGCTGCCACCTGGGAAGGAAGCAAGGCCATCTCAGCCCCTGCCTTGCAGAGCAGAAACCAAATGCCTTATTGACTTTCTGACACAGTCCTTAATTCTCAGCTCCCAATGCCATTTCTAGTCCAAATTTTGGATCTGGATCGTAAAATCACAGAATGGCAGAGGTTGGAAAGGACCTTTGGGAGTCATTTAGTCCAAAGCACTACCACACACAGCTGGTTGCCCCAGATCATTTCCAGGTGGCTTCCAGGGATGATGATTCCACAACCTCTCTGGGAAACTGGTGTGAGTGCTTGGTCAACCTCTGGGTGTAAAAGTGTTTCTTGATATTCAGAGGGAATCCTGAGTTTCCATACATACCCATTGCCCCTGATCCTGTCACGAGGCATCCCTGAAAAGAGCCTTTCTCCATCCTTTTTACATGCTCCCTTCAGGTAAATGTTAATATGGATTGATGCAATCCCACTGAGCCTTCTCTTCCCTGGGCTGAATCCCATATCTCTCCCTGTATGACAAATGCATCAGTCCCCTCATCATTTCTTTGGGCATTTTCTGGAGTCTCTGCAGTACATCCCTTTTTCTCCTCAATAAGTGAGCCCAAAGTTGGACCCAGCCCTTCAGATGTGTCTCAGCAGTACTGAGCAGAGGGGAAGGATCCCCTCCCTTGACCTGCTGGTAACACTCTTCCTAATGAAGGACAAGGGAGGAAATGCCAAGGGGCCTTATCTTCACACACAGAGAAAAACTGATGTACACGTCATTGTTCAAAACTCTTCCAGATTCTTCCTGCACATTTCAGCACATGTTTCATCAAAATATCTAACAAAAGATTGCAGTCAAGAGCCTAAACTTCACAAAGCCAGGTCATCTTTTGTGTTCAAAAGACAATTCTCACTCTGCAAAATTAGCAACTTGAATTTACTTTACTGGTAGCTGAATGACTCATATGGCTGATAGTATCTCTCCTTTGATAATGTCAACCTACAACTCAGTTTGAATTTGAAACATTTTTAATTCCTTTTTAAAAAATTCTGAAGAATAGAAAAAGGTTGGAAGTTACGTGACAAAAATTAATAATTGTGAAAACAGCCCTCCTCACTGAAGTTTCAAAGAGTCTTTGTTCTTTGTTGGACAGTGACCCAGTTGATGAAAATGGAAGTGATGGAAATGTTGCATAATTTTTCTATTTCTCAAGACTTCTGGAAAAGAGATTACATTTAAGCACCCTTCTAAAACTCAGGATTATATTGCAAACCTGCTAATATTATTTTATGCCATTTGAGGATGATAGCCAGACTTATTTTAACTAAGGATCCTGTACAAAATCCTCATAATGTACCCCACAAAACTACCTAAAGGATGTTTTTATCTTTGCCCCTTAAATAACAGCAGAGGCTTAGTGACTAATCTAATTTGAGTGAAATCAATACTCGTTCACTTACAAAAGAGTCTCTGAGGGTTTTGTGGGTTTTGAGCCAATGAAGACCTAGAAATGGAAAAATGTGAGCATCTGATAAAGAGAGGGGCCTCAGGTCCTTGTTACCAGAATCAGCAGAAAAGGCCCTTGTGATAACCATTACAAAAGTAAGGAATAGCAGGAAGAAAAAGTGAAAGATACTTTAAATATTTAATATTTTTGGACATTAGTACTCAACTTTTTATGGAGGTTTCTCAATTTAGAAATTCCAAGTATTTGGAGATCAGCATCTTATATCAGTTTTCTAAGTAAAAGTGAGTTCAGATTGCAATCTCAAAAAGAAACAAATTTCTAGAAGGCTGCTAGCCAGGTGAATGTGTTTGTACTGGTTCCTGTGATATATGTTTCCTTTTTTTCCAAAGATTAGAAAGAAACCACAGACAGATTGTGGCATGTGTTGTATCAGTTCACAGCAGGACCTAAAGATGAAAATCTCTAGAGTCAGAGTTCATGACGAGCTCTAAGAATCCTTCCAGGTGTTTTCATGGAAATTGATATAATAGAGCACAGAGATGAAAGAGCAAATATATATTATTTTAAATCACAGCTTCAGGGCTTAAAGCTAAACTCAGCAGGTACTAGGAGACCCAGCATGGATTTCAAAGCAAATATACATCTAAAGAAAGCAGTTTTTCATTGGAGTCATATTTTACACTTAATTTGCTTTTTTCCTTTCTTTTTGCTCACAGTTTTCTCTTCCTATACTATTGAAAAATATTCTTCTGCTACTTCTTGTTAAAAAAAATCAGAAAAGGAGAAATGTGTTTCTGCTTATAGCCTTTTCATTTATTGTTTCCTGACTATATGCAGAATTCAGCCACAATTCCATGTACAACTAGGCAAGCCAACAGCTCACACTTGGCATTTACAAAGGCAATAGTTACGTAACAGCAAAAATTCCTGTGTCCCTAAAGAAAACAGCATTGTGAATGCACCAGTTCAGTGATGACAAAAGGACAAGGCTTCTGTCATATTCTGATAGACATATATACAAAAATAATGCATTAATCTGGATTTTTGTGAGAATATATAATTAATTTTTTACATAATGGCCTGATCCCTACTAGCTTAAAAAAGAAAGTGGAATCTGTGAGCCACTTGCACCATTTCTCACACTTTTACACAGAAAACCAAATATATATTTATACTAAATTCTCCAGAAGCACGGTATGTATTTTACATTGTCAGAGAGGTGGCCATAATGTTTGGGTGGTTAAACCCTTGTTTGTGTGTGAAGGAAAAGATTTCATAGACAACTATCTGGAAAAGTGTAATTATTGTTCAATTTGATTTCAGAGAGCACTTTATTGATATTTTTGGAAAACCCACTCTATGTCTTAGATCACTGTAAAGACTTCAAAGATACTTGATGTTTTTCATATGTATGGATAGTATCTGTATGTATCAATATCTGTTTGTATTGTGGACTTTTGTATTACACAGAGGAGACATACAGTCTAGAATTGTTTACAAATAACTATACAAATATTTATATCTAAAATATACAAATGTATAATCATATACAAATATTTAAATCTACTCTGTATATAGATATACAAAGTACATTTTTAAAACATTAGCTATTTCTTCTTTAAAAAGGGAACAAATAACATTAATTTCACCTGAATAGCTTTACACAGTCCAGTCCTTTGTTCAGTTATGAGCAAAACAACTTTACAACAGTTCCCTGGAATTTATAGATTTTTCCATTCACAAGTAAATTGTCTTAAAGTTCTTTAAAGAAGTTAAATAATTATGAATTTAATTACTAAGAGAAAAACTTTGAAAACACATTGAGGACAGAAACCATGGTTTTTATTGGACACTTCCCTGGGTTTCTGCTACCCTGGATGCCAGAACCACAGCCACAGAAAGAGTAATATCAGGAAACATCAGCTTTGCAATAGGGAACACAGAGCAGTTCTTTCCAATTCCAGCTTTATATGAGTAGGGCACTGAAAGAGGGGATTTTTATTCATGCACTGGACTCAACAAGGGAATAAATTTTGTTCTCTAATAGAATTCCAAGGGTACTTCCACTGCCATATTCTACTTCAGATAACTGCAAACTATGCTATACATAAAAGTACCTGGGTATGAGCAAAGAAATCTATAGAAAAAATATTGGCAAACAAATGTACAGAAACACATTGATTGCCCCCAGATGGATAGTAACTTAGTTGTGGCGAACCATAATCCTGCACACTGATTGTCAAATGCATCTAGCTACCAGGTAAATTCTATATAGGAGTATGTGAGAAATTGTAGAATAAAAGTAGAATGCATGCTTTACTACTAAGAGCAATAGAGATGGTGGCATTTTGGATGAGAGAGAGTGACAAAAACCTTGAGGAGAAAGGAAAAGAGAAGAGGGAAAAATATGAAAGTGGTTTGGTTTAGGTTAAGAAGGAAACCAAGAAATCAAAAACAAATATAAAAGCATGAACTTTATTATAATTTTTATTCCATACTACAATGGTACATATTTCTTAAAATCCTCCGACAAAGATTCTAAAGTGTTAGTGGTCTTTCAGGAACTAATGAAGGTGAATGGCAAGGCCACTGGACAGAAAACTGAGTTGCACAGCCTTTGTGGGACTTTCCAATGGTCAGGCACTGAAATGGTGACATGTGGAAATTAAAGCATGACTTTTCCATTCCAGCAGCCTCATCTCACTACTATACTTCATATAAAGTCATATAAATCTCAATCACAGGAGACTTCATATAAGTCTCTCTCCTTCTTGTGGACAAGCTGGAAGAAGCTGAGGAATGTAATAGAGCAAAGCAGTGCAATCTGTTGGGGTATTTTGAGTCATATTTGACTGTTTCATCATTTTTTTTAGGAAGATTAAGTAAAATTACCTGTACAAATATTCTGGCTTCAATGTCAGATGGATAGCTACAACTATGGATCCTTTAGACATGCAATCAATAGGCCAAGCAAAGTAGAAGCTACCAAAATCAGAGGTATCAAAAAAAAAAAAAAAAAAAAAAAAAAAAA
>WEIU01000383.1:114611-131649 GCA_013389925.1 Aegithalos caudatus | reverse complement strand
AAAAAAAAAAAAAAACTTTTGTTCCCCTTGTAAAACTGACTTCAGCATATATATACATAAACTTAGCATGAACATTAGACAGAAACAGAGAAACAGGTCTAGTTTTAAATTCAACATTTGTTAAATTATCATCTGTCTCCACTAAGCATCTCTCACTGGGCAATCTCCCACAGATGATATCTATTGTCCTGAGCTGAATGTAAAAACAAGAACAAGTTAGTCACACAAACTGAGGCTACCAGTGATGCAGCCATGTAACCCGAGCACCACTGCAGCCACACTTAACACAACAAACAAGCTCTGCTCAAATGTAGTGCTGAGCAGTGCAACCACACTAACCATTTCTGCTGACTGCTGCTGGCTGGGAGCACTGGACCACAGAGCTATCCCGAGTTTGTGAGCAAGACAAGCTGCATTCACACACTGAGAACAGTGGATTGCTGTAGCTAGCAGGAAGAGAGTTGGTGGTAAGGGTCAAGAATAAAAACCTCAAAATGTACCCTATATCTTGGAGGTTTACAGAATCATCAAAACTTTTTTCACTATTAAGTGAGCCAGATCAGTCCCCTGATTCCCTGTGGTTTGTCTGTCATCATTTTCACATGTGCCATGATTACTTTGTAAAATGTTGCCCATCTGAAAGCTAACCCCTTTATCTGGGGGCAAGCTGACACCACAGACTATAACAGCTCAGGGAACAAACAGAATCAGTTTTCATCGTTCCAATGAAAACCCTAAGTGGCCTTCCCCTCTTGAACTGTTCATGTGGAACAGTGGGCACAAGGGACTGTCAATTGCTCTCTGTATGTTGCCAGGGAAATCTCCAGAATTTTCTTCCAGTTTATCAAAGACCTTAATATCCTGTGCTAACCTATATCTGAACTCACATTAAAAAAAAAAAAAAAAAAAAAAAAAAAGCATTGAAAAGGTTAATTATCATCAAGACTAACACAGTGTATTTAATTTAAACACTCAATGCCTGCTGGATCCCCATTAAAAGATATGCCACGATTGTGACAGATAATATTGACTGCAATTTCCACACCCAGGACTGTGGCTGAATCCAATTTGCTATGTGCTTTTACAGCTATAAGATGTCGAATTGTAGCAAGACTTACTGGCATATCCATCAGGTGTATAATGAGCAGTCCTGCATTCAGCCACCAGTAGTATGTGTTAGTATACTTCATATTCTCAATTTACTGTGGCCTATTTCTATTGAAATAGGTCTTGAATATGTAGTTATAATGCTTAACTGCTTTCATAAAGTGTTTGAAGGTCTACAGGAGGAAAGGCTGTATGTCTCCAGGACTGCTCTACAAAGGCAAAAGGCTCTTTGCATGGGCACCTGTGATTGAAAGGGATAATTTCTGTGACTCAAAGCATTCCTGGGACTTCCTCACAGTTATGAAAAAATATAATCTTTTCTAGTAGTTTCAACAGGTAATCTGTGGATCCTGTTACTAAAAGGTAGTGCAAAGCGGGGGTAGATAGCTTAGCCACCATCTTAAACTTTTGGAATAAGAAGCTAATGCTGTAAAACTATGCTTTAGAAATCAGCAGTGGGTAGTCAGCCAAATTCTGAGCTCACTGATATTCCAAGTAACTCCAGTGAAGTAATGAATTTATACTTGGTCCCACAAATGAGATCAGCAATAGGCCCTCTCTCAACAGAGCAGACCCCAGCTGGTGTTATTGTCACAGCACTGTAAAAATTATCAGTACAGTTTATGTTCTAACTGTCTGTAGTTTGACTTACAATGACAGTATGCTGACAATTCTTTGCTACCCAAGTAATTTAGATCATCAAGATAAGCCATCGATCCCATCATACTTTTCTTTATTGTTTCTAAGGGTGCAATCCTAATTTAGAATGGCAAGTGGGAATCAGTGGCATATTCCTATCAGTGGCGTTGCCACTCATGTTACTGGTAGGAATACATGTGGTATGCCACAAACTCTTAGCTCAGCAAAGAACTACTTCTTATAAACACTCTCCTTCTCTCAGATGATTTTCAAGTTGCAAAGATGGAGCTTCACACAACCAGGAGTATTTCCTGTGCTTTGTCATCCCTGCAAGCTTACAGACAAGGTGTTCTGCTTCAAAAAAAAAAAATTTATTTTGGTTACTTGGATTACTGCCTGAACAGGAAATGATAAAGCAGATGTCAGGGTGCCAGATGAGTAATAGAATAATTTCGAAGAGTGATCTGAGCTGCTAAGAAGATGACACTTGAGAGGTCAGAGGCACAAAACATTCTCCACTTACTCTCCTTCTGCACTCAGAGCTCGAAGCGTAAGCTGTGTGTGCTGCAGCCTTGTTGAGCTGGCATGATCAGTGCAGTTATTGTTTAGATATATTCAACCATTATGAAGATCTTCAATGGTGCCATTTTGATGGGGGAAGGGGGTGGGAAGAATAGATTTTTTTAAAGATCAGAAAATCAAAAGCAGGAAGATGTATTGCAGCTAGAGAAACTGTTTCATTTACTGTTGGGCTGTTACAGACACCGAATTACCGAGTGGCTGAGAAACCATTAGCTACCTAGCTTCTCCACTGTGCACAGCCTGCACCACACAGCTGTGCAAACTTCCCCTCCCTCCTCCCTGCCTCCCACTTAGTGGAAAGCTGCAGTCAGGGCTGTACTGGTGCTAAGTGGATATTGAGTCATTATTTATGCTCCAGTGATAATGACAGCCCTTCTCTGTCTGCATGGGGAATCTTGCTCCTGTCCCAGTGCTAGCCTCCGGCCAAATGACAGGAAGATGCCTCCTGTCCCCAGAGGCTCCAGCCTAAGATGGCAGGGTAGAAGAAAGGTGTGTGAGTGGTCCTGCTGTTCTCTCTCCTCCAAACTGGGCAAGTGGGGCACACAGACCTGAAGGAAGCAGCCTGGATTCACAAGGAAAGTTTATGTATAAGTCTCAGTCCCCACTGTGATCACAAAACATCTTCAAACAGGAGTTTGCAAAATTGACAGCTCTTTACCCGAGTATAACTGGCCCAGGTAACTGGCCTGGGTTGTCTTTTCCGGGGCAATGGGGGCACAAACAAACCCCCATGCTGAGCAGCCAAAACCCAAAGAGCTTTGGAGGGCATGGAGCAGCTGAAAGTAGACCCCAAAAGATCATCCCACTCCCAGGGTTTGTCACAGCAGGCATGCCACAACACTGCCAGGGACGAGCTACAGCTGCAGTCAGAGGGCTTCTGCAACAGCATTGCCACAGCATTGAAATGCAAGTAGCAAAGTATTCGGTGACCCTGCTTTTAACACCATACATTGCAAGTTATCTGTGGACAACAAGTTGCAGTCTTTCTGGGGACGCTGTATCTCATACTGAAAGCTTTTTTTCTTCAGAAAGCAGGCTCAGAATATGTCTTCATTTTCTTAGCTAAAAAGTGTGTCCGATGTAGAGAAACTGCGCGGTATCAGGATCAAGCCAGTTCGCACAGTCGAACAAGATAAACTTTCTACGGAAGTAAGATGCTGCCACCTTCGGACCAAACAGAGGGTTAGCAGAACTCCCATAAAGGTAAAACTCGCTCTGAGAAACCGGCAGGAAAGGAAAAAGCAAGAAACAATAACGGTGTTGATGACGTGCTAATAAATACTTATTTACATTCCACATTCACCTTTGAATTGTAAGGAAAAGAGCGGAATAAATGCTTCCATGCTTCCTCGAAAGCTTAATGTCTACTAGTACCTCCAATCCTATAAAATGCTCTTTTCTTATAAATAAAGGCTTACAAAATACTTTAGAAAAAGCACATGTAGATTCTGTGTATTGACACTTTCTGTTGCAGTAAAAGACAATAGAAAAGAGGAGGAGAATTGCAGAAAACTATAAATGAGTTGTTCAGAACAGATTTGGGGTAACACGTGGAGCTCAATACGTTTTATTGTTCATTAAGAAAACCACGTGGATTCCTTTCTTAATAGGTAAAAATGGCATGAGTGTGATCAAGGAGAAGAAAAATGTAAAGGGAATTTTCTCCCAAATAAACCATGGAAAAAGCTGTTTTGTTTTTTTTTCACCCTCACCTCAGAGGAACTCCCTGAAATCCTCTGGTATGTGTATAATTTTTAGGGATCTGGCAGAAACTTGGAACTACTCATGAGAATGTCCTTTCTCTCAGCTTTGAGATATGACTGCCCTTCTCTGCCAGCTTTGTGGCAATGTGACTCCATTGGAGTCAGGATCTCAACAGCTTACCTGTCAAAAGAGACTTACATTTCTGAGATGAGATGCTGAAAAGTAGAGAGGGCATACAGCAAACCTAAGGAAGACTCTGACTATATTTACTTGGTTAAGTATTTGCACAGAGGTGGGATTTCTCTATACACTCTGGATCTATTAGCCCAGACAAGTCTCTCTGGTGGCTGAGGGCAGCTGTGCAAATGTGGCTGCCAACCTGTGCAAATCAGGCAAAAATGAAATCATCAGTGGTGTAGATGAGCTCAGTTGATGCCACAAGTGGTCAGGAGCTTAGAGTCCACAAGATGGTACTCACAGCACTGTCCAAAAAGAACCTGCTACCTCAATCCCAAGCACTGTTTCCCAGCAGGGTCAGAGCACGGTACTTAGCTGTAAGATTAAAGCATGCTGCTCTGTGGTTCAGCACAGTCTCTGCCTTCCAAAGAAACACAGCCAAGTTCCAATACTGGCTGTCCTTCTGAAAATCAGAAATATATCTGCAGATTCATGAGCAAGACCTTGCAAAAAGCCACATTTTTATGTGAACACAAATACATTTATAAACTGCAGTATTTCTTGTTAGCGGGGTTTCTTAATGATGACTTTAACTTGTTCTCAGACTTCAGTTATACTGAAAAAAGTTAGCATAGCAAAGATCAGGCTGCATGGAAGTCTGAACCAGTCTTTTTATGTGCAGGAACACATCAAAGGGCTTCAAGGGGTTTAATAATGGAACTATGACAGCCTGAAGAATAAACAGAATTTGAGTGGACAGATGCACAGGACTTAGAGCTTAATCTAGAAGTCTGCAACTTGCTGAAAGGAGCCAATATTAAAGTAATTATGCACTTAAAACAATTACTATTTATTCTTCAAAGAGTCATAGTCAAGTGAAGTAACCCATTTTAATTATTTCTGGTAATTGCATTGCATCCCCAAATTATATGCCTGCACACTCTTTGAACCAGNAGAAAAAAAAAAACACCACCCTGCCCCAGTATTTTTGCTTAAAGATTACCCCACATCTTGAATAATTCCAGTGTAGCTTATCATTTCCTGCAGGTATAATATAGGGTGCTAAACCTGAGTAAATCTGAGTAATTTTAGTTTCTATAGCTAGGGCAGAAGTCAGTTTAACAGTGAACAATTGCAAATGACTAAATTGTTCACTTACCATTAACTTTTGATAATCTGGAAAATTCTATAAAAGTATCAAGGCACATTTCATTTAAAGCTGTGGTAGCTCACCAGCACATAATTGCACCTAGTAAAATGACTGAATGCAAAACTAGGAGAGATCACTGTTCTGCTTTAGATAGCATAAAAAAGCTTTCCATTCAGTAACCTCAACATGTAAAAGCTGATTTAAAATAGTTCCCAGGGCACTCACAATTTCTACTAAGATGTAATCACATTATTCTTGTATAAGAATCTAGGAAGCAAATTCCATCATCTAAACCTACTCACTTGCTGGGACAATGGTTGGAAATTTACTTCTAAGTATACTTAACATAGTTTATGATCAATCTGTGGGGAGATTTCCACTTTAGCATGCATCCTGCCCATACTTATGGATGGAGGCTAATTTTGAACTTGCTTGGTGTATTTGCAGCAGAGAAGGCTCAGTACAAAACAGGGGAATGAACTCTAAATATTTACTGGATCATCTTAGAAGCTAGTTCTTCTTCATTACTTCTAGGTCTGTTACAGAATTTAATTAATATGGGCATAAAGCTTAAATATCTGATAGCACCTAGACATCTTTAAAATCTGTCATATCCTTATTAGGACTTATTTTCTTAAGCATTTTCCTAATATAAAATCCTTCAAGATCGACCTATTTCCAAATGTATTAGCAGATGCAGCCTGAAATAAACTCATAAATATGGACTGAAAACTTGCAGACAAGGCTATAAAGGTGGTTAATGTACAAAAGATTATTTGTGAAAATTAAAACTTCTCTCTCTACTGTAAATATATGGATTGAGGTCCTTATTGCCACAGTTATTAACAAGCTGTTGCAATGATTTCCAGAAAGTGAAGCCATGTAATGTCAGGTGTGCAGTTTAGGAACAGTTCCTTCTGTTATATCTTTGATTTTTGGACAGGAAAAGATTGCTTTTTCCTAGTGAAAAATGTGCAGTGATGTCATGCTCTAGAGCACGTGCTTATAATTGATGAATATAATTGCTTCACTACGACTGTGTGGACTTAGTAAGAATACTGTGCTCTTATTACCACAATTTCAGCCCTGCTATTTAGTCATTTATTAAGCATCCTTTGGGCTCGTTTCCATAGTTGCATAACAAGAAGAAATCTGTGTATGAATCCCCCTCCCAAGTAAAGATAAAAGTATTTGTACAGCATACCAATATCCTTTGCACACAATCGAGAAATCTGCATTTTGTTGTCAGCTGAAGGAAAGATGACTTCTGCAGCCTTCTCTGCTCTCCCTGTTTGAAGAAAAATGAAGCAAAATATATGAGTCTTGAGTTTCTCAGTTCAGAATTTCTGCTAATATCTTGAGCTGTCTCAACAAAACACGTGCATTAGGATTCAACCAAGCTTATTTTGTATGTAAAGAAAGGTTCAAAACAACCCATGTGTAAAACAAACCCTTTACTCCAAGGCCAGTAACTGATGCAGCTCAGTTGTTATCATTACTTCTAAAATGTTTTAAAGAAGGCTGGCAAATATCCTTTCTCTGTGAGGCAAATAACAAAATCTTCACCTACCTAAGAGCCACAAGACACATCCCACCCCCTTTAAAGTGGTGAAGTGAAAGAACTCCTGGAACAGTTCACAATTGGGACAGGGTAATGGTTCCAAAGGGCACTGCTGCCAGATTAGGTTGGGAGGCTGGGAATGCCACTACATCCTCATAGTGCCCACACAGTCTTTGCTGAATAGCACTTGTCTCATTTCTTCCATTTGTAAAAACAGAGATGTCTTAGATGTGCACCTGAACTACGTATGAAACAGGCTGCAGGGCAAAATCATGTAAGTGGACCTCTGTTTTAAAATAAGGGAAAGACTTGGGTTTAGGCTCAACTTTTTCAGTGCTTAGAAAATTATTTAGAAGTTTTACTATAAGCAATTTGAAAGACAGAGATTTCTTTTCTTTCTTTTGTTTTAAACAAACAAAAAATTTTTTAAAATATAATCTCAACTCCCATTTTAAAAAGTTATTTTTCTGCAGAATTCTTCTGGAAAAATATTTTAATGGACACATAGTTACAGACAAAAACCATGCATTCTAGTCACTTTATAGTCAGCTTTCAGACACGGCAATTTTTTGTCTTTACACATGTAGATTTTTGAAATTATTGCATTGTGATGACTATGGGTGAAATACAGAGGTGCTGGTTATAAAAAATGCATTGTGAAAAGTGCTTTATCAGAAGGTTAGTGGTTCCTGTTGCCCATACCCAGTGAACTTCTTTTGCCTGCATTTATAAGGCAGACATGTAAGAATTATTTATGAATAGAACCTTTCATTTTTTTTCTACTCCTGTGTGATATATGCTTATGCTCATGTCGCATCCAGCTTCAGAAGCCAAACATCATCCCAGGCCAGAGTTATCTTTTCAGAGTTTCTTATCAAAAACTGAACCTCATCAGCTGAAACTGATGGAACAGTACGTCCACCCTTGGTAGGTGAGAGACAGGTTTGTCAGGAAACTCCAGGAATATGGCCTTGTGATTCTACTGTTCCTGGCTGGAGAAAAACAAATATTTCCACAAGTAGCTGCCTTCTCACACATTCTGATGTACCGTCTGACGCCAGCAAACTTGACCTTCCCCCTCTCTAACACAGATAAGCTGAATTAAGGATCCAGAAATAACCAAACTTTATACGAAACATTAACGAATTTAAGTCCTTCAACACTATCCAGACATTCCATAAAATTTTTTAACTGCAGTCTTATCTAAAAAGCATAATTTAGGAAAGAGTTTGAATTTTACCTTGCTTTTTTACTTTATGGGAGCATACTTTAACATAAGATTTCCAAAATTACTCATGAAATTTCAGAGTGAAGAATGAATACTAACACTGTGAGGAACAGGATTTATTTTTTATCTAAGTCAATGTACTAATTGCAGGTTGATATTATGCAGTTATCTTAGCTGAACAGAACAGAGTTCAGCCCATGAGCATATGTCTACCAACCTGGTAGATATACATAGTTACTGAAAGAATGTTCTAGATCAATGACATTGATCAACAAACCAAAAAGTGAGTAATTAAATTGTTATTTACCTGAGGCTGCAGCCATGAGAGCAGTCTCATCCTTATGAAAGACATCAGCAAGGAAACAGATACAGATAATAATGGATGCCTTTTTACACCCGGATCCCTTTTTACTCTGGATCAAAAACTCCAGTCAGAGGCATTGCTTTCACTTGAATTTATCTCACACTCTCAGAGCTGGAGCTACACACACAGCAATTAGGATCAGAGTCCTTCACAGGATGTGTGCACTTCATGATTAACAGTTGATTTTTTAAAATAATTACATGCCTTGACTTTCTTAGTGGATTCTCAGTTTTATTTCAGTTTCTTACAACAAATTAATTAAATCATTGACAAATTAACAGATCATTTTGCTCCTCATTGTGCTTTATTTGACTTACTAAGTTTTAATAGCTCTTATTAAGCAGAAGGTACATTTTTTATTTTTATTCCATCCAGGAAATCTAAAAAGTAACCTCCATTTGTTTCATTTCATTTCAGTTTTAAGTCAGTCAGTTTTAAAAGTGAAGTAGGTGGGCCTGATGCCTTCTTCCAAACAGTATTAGGAGTGCCACACACTGCGGTTGTAGGAATGCTGGATGAATGTTCTTTGAAAGTTTTTGCGCTGAATCTGCAACAAGGCACAGCAATGGCTCCTTTCCAGCAACTCCCTATCATATTCCACTCTGACAGACATTTTCCAGCTATATCTACAGCTAGGATCTAACATGAGGGAACAAGAACAAAAAAGATTCTAGAAGATTAATGATCTTTGGCACTGTATCACCACAATCCCAGCATCAGTCACCATAAACAGAAACACATGAACAAAATCAATATATCATGCTGGCCCAGTCACTGAATATGCTTTCTATAAACTTCAGAAGAATAGCTAACTTGGGCCTCTTAGTACCACCCTGAAAATCAACTACAGCATATTCAAGAATCTTCTCAAAGTGCCCCTTATGATGGAGAACTTCCTCCCTCATGATCTGTTCCCACAACAAGTAGTAAATGCTCTTCACTTGAACAAAGAACCATTGCAGATGTTTTCTAGTACAGCTGATGTGTCTGATGGATGCTTGCCCCATTTTCCACTCAGTCTGCTCTCACAGAGAAGCTATGGGTGTGCAGTACCTGATAATGCTCCATACCTGGAGCTCCTCTGAGCAGCCAACAATCAACCTCACAGATGTCTACAGAGACCTCAACCTCTGCACTTCTGAGATGTCATGAAAGTTACCAAGATAAAGTCTGGACACACACCAGATGACTCTGAAATTTTCCTTAAAGCAAAGGCTTTTCTCCAAATTTCTGGTCTGTTGGACTCAGAAGTATGAATGGTGCTGGGATGGAATCCCATTTATCGACACCTAATGCTAAAAGACTTGAAAACAGTAATGGCTACATACAATTATATCTCTGAGCTGTGTAGCCTCTCAAACCCAGGCTAAAGACCCTTTGTCACTAAATGGGATAAACTTGCACTGCTGGAATGAACACACTAGGAAATTCCAAACTATGCCTTAGCAATCACAGATTTTTTTTTTTTTTCTTGCATCAAAGATCTTAAACCATAAAAGGCTTCTGACGTACAAGAAAAAAAGAAAACCTAATTAAATTGTATGGGAAGTCAGAACGATAGGTGGTCTAATTATTCCCAATTAACCCTGCCCAGGAACTCACACACAAGGTGAACATATACAAACAAATCTGTGTTGTGGACAGCTTATTCTACTTAAGACAGGGGAAACAGTGCAATAGAATTTGTGGCACTCTCGTCCTGCTACAAATTAAAAAAATAAAAAAATCACATATCCTGGACATTCCCCCAAACACACTTCTTCCTGTGATTCACCTTCTCTGTTAAACACTAAAACAAAATTTTCCCAAAGCTTCATGGTTGCTAGAACTGTCCTTTAAGATTTCCCCCTTCGCTATTCTTGACCCTCTTTGCCCTTCAACTGCATTGAGCTCTAAAACTGGAGTTACACAAAGACAGCAGTCTGATTTCATCCAAACAGATGAAATTATGGGCCTTTTATATCAGCACATTCTGGGCAGCTGCAGCCTTATCAGATGCTAATTCTGTGTTGTTCAAGATGAACCAAACTGCAAAGTCTTTTCAAATGAAGTTCATAAGGAGGTAAAACAATCAAGTTAAGCAAAACCAGTAAGGCCACACATTCAGCCATGCAACAGATCAGCTTCTGAGCTGTGTCCTTTTGTCCACATCTCACTGAAAATGGACTAGTGTACACCAAGGATGGGAAGTGGGATTAGGTGGTGCTCTACTCTGCTTAGTCAGGAGTTTCTTATCTGTCTTGGAAGCAAGCTTTTTTACCAAGTAAAGCTCATGATGACAGAGAATAAAATCCATCTAATTATATATTGGCATCCTGCCTTATGCATGTCCCAGAAAGATTATAAATTAATCTTGTAATGGCATGCTAGGCTTCAACAAGAATTAACAGCCTAGAAAGAGGGTGGTTTTCTTGTAATGTAGTAAAGCTTACCCCAGGGGAAATGTGCCTTTTTGCTGTGGGATGATAACTCAATTCTGTCTGCCTCTACTATTTATGCAGAAAGAGCATAATACACCCTGTACTTTACAGTAAACTATCCTTTGCTGGCAATTGTTACCTGTTACATAGAAAAGTCCTGTGTCATTTTAATTCATATAGAAACCAAAATATGCAAGTGGTATGTGCATATAGGTATTTATTTTAGTTTCATGTGCCTGAGACTAGGCAAATTGAAATTAAGCTAGAGGAAATTTCCACAAAGAGGTTTATGTGCTATCACCAAGAATACCTGACAAGCACTCAGCTGGAAACTTAAACTCTTAAATTCTCAGTTTCCAGAACTCCAACATGCACTTACATATAGAAAGAGACACAAAGCAGTAATTTCTCAGAAAAACAACCCCAAACAAACAACCTCCTGCCCCCCCAAAAAACAAAAACAAAAACAAAACCAAAACAAAACAAAACTAAANACCAGAAAAAACACCAGAAAAAAATCTAGTTATCAAGTCATTTAAAAATATTTATAGACCTTCTTTCAATTCTACTCAATTGCTCACAATACCAGTTCAGTAGGCAGACCACATAAAGGAAAACATAATTTGATTTTTTCCCTAAAGGAGTTAACTCTCAAGCATTTTTAGTGTTTGTGCCGTGATTGGTCTAAAGTTTAAGCATTTCCAGCAGTGATATTTCTCAATGCTTTTACAAGTGGACTGGATTGCAGGCACTTTAGAAATATATGTAGGGTTTATCAGCACACCTGCTCAAGTAACCTTCATATATTATTTTCAGGCTCAGCGTGTTGAGTATCTTCTCTCTAACCCCAGCAGGTCTCAGATTGCTGCCTGCTAGCATGTCCTCTGAGCCAAGCTGTGGAAGACACTTTGCTGGTGATGAACTGCTCCAATGAAGTTGTTTTTCTTTTCCCCTTGTTTATTGACAGGAAAATGAATAGAGGGATCAGCCACCTAACATCTTCATAGGACACTTTGCCTTCTTTCTATCTGAAAATAAAATTACCACTGACTATAATTGACACACACAGGACAAATGACAACTTTTTACAAGAGTTAATGCACTGACCTTTCACCATTACTGTTACTTTTTAAAATTACTGCAATGATATTTCAATAAAAGCAAGATCCTAGGGGCAAGACTCAAATCACCTGTAATGGCTCTGGTTTGCCATTCTCTAGAGAATAGTGGATTGCCTCAAAGCAAAGGAAGGAAAGTAAAGGGAGGAAAGTATTTGACCAGAATGCTAAAGGAAGGTGCTGTGATTCTAAATAAGTTAGCAAAAACACTTTTCTTTTTTTTCTTTAATCCTGGCAGCACTAAATCTTGTGGGAAAGCCACAGATACATGGTATTTGCAGGAACTATATAGTACTATTTTCCTGGGATAAAATCATAGTAGTTTTCCCTCCTCTTTATTGATGACTTTATCTCAGAAATTCCCCATACCTATAAAGTCTTCCAGTTTTCCAAGTGTTTATGAGACAACTACCTGCCAAACCTGTACAATTAAGTAAAATCATTGCTGGAAAAATCAAATACACAGTTTAAAGAAGACAGTGTGAACAACAAAATGAATACATCAATGAATAAATGAATGTACTCAAATCTGTACTAGGAATACTTTCTCCTTTCTTTCCATTATGAAATCTGTGTCTCCAAATTCATGTAAGTGAAGTCTAAAATTACCAGATTTTTCCTATAACAATGACAGAATTTTTTTCTGTACTCAAAATGGCCATAACCTAAAATGTTAGGTTTTTGCTTTGTAAGAAAGGCTTATCCCACTTGTAAAGAAACATTCAGGAGGTTTTTTTTGCATTGGACCAACAAAGTTTTTTATATCTAATCTGTAAGTTGCCACATTTTCAAGTATTACTGAATTATTCTGAGTTATATGAAGGGAAGAAGGAGGAGGACATATGGTCACCTTCAAATTTTTGTATATAGAATCGCCCTAGCATAAAACATAGATGAATCAGTTTTATAAAAAATTGGCAAGTTTTTTGAATACTCCTGCAATCATGTTTTGCCACCTTCATGGTATATATTAAAAAAATATATATTTTAGTGCAGAACTTAAAGTATTTATTGGTGGTTTTAGGCTACCTAATCTAATTCAAATGTAATTATTTTTTTCTTTCTGAGTCAGGTGATAATACCTCACGGAAAATTGTGGCTAGTACAATCAAAGTGTACCAAGCAGGTCACTGACTTGGTCATTTTATCCTGTAAACGAGGTGATGGAGATAGAAAAATGAGAAGCATCTAAATAATCCTAAAGCAGGGCAGCAAGACAGTGAACAGGGAACAATTTGTCAGTGTGCCTCATATGACAGGAACTAATAAACATCAAGCAGGTGGTACAAACAAGTAAAGGCAGATCTTTTCTCACACACAATATAAAACTGAAATTCATTGCCAGGGGGTACTGTGGGTGGGAAGAAAAATCCATCAAGGGCTATTAAACACTAAGATATCACCTCTGGCACAGGAAATCTCTGAGCCATAGATCACTAGAACCTGAAAACTGTGAAGGAGGGAGACATAACAAAATAAAATGGCTGTATAGCTTATTATTCTTCCATAGCCATCTGCTACAGCTGCTGTCAAAGAGCAGATGCTCCTTGATACAAAAGACATGTCCTTTATCTGAACAAGTGAAAACATCTTTATGCCATTATATATGAGGCAAATAGAAAAACTGTGTTAGCTGTATCATCACACATTTCCCCTTTCTGCATAAATAAATATACACACACATATCCATTTGCACGTGCACCTGTGTTTGCATATACATGTACACATTCCTGTGAAAGTGATAGCCATGGTTTTCTTTGGTTCCAGGTACCCATTCAGCATCGAGCAATGACACAAACTGCTCTCTTGGGAAAGCCTTAGCAATCCCTTGGTACGGAGACTGTGCCACTGAGACTCGTGTTACAGAGACTCATGCTCCAGAGACCCCTGAGCTAGCAGAAACCTCAACTTCCATAATGCTTTATGACAGTTTATTTTTATGTTATGCACCAGATTAAAAGAAAATAAAAACAACACACCAGAATCAAAACCAAAAAAGAAACCAGCTCAAATTTCAGCGTGCAGCTCCATAATCAGACCCACATGTGTGTTTTTCAGGGTTGGAACCTCTTGCTCTTCTGCACAGACATCCGCCACTAACCAGCTCCGTAAGGCATAATCTGGAGCATCCTTGTCATTACTGCTCCAGTTTTCTCAGGTCTCCTCACCCCTGTCTCTTCAACCAGGGAGCCTCATCCTCTCCGGCTCTAAGCCTTGTTCAGTCAACTTGTTCCAAGAAGTGTGCTGTTTTCCCTGTTCCTCTCCTTTATTAAATGTTTTCTGGTCTGAACGATCTGACAGACCAGATTTCCAGTTACAGATATCTTTCCTCTAATTCCCAAACCCATCATCTTTTTCTAAACTATGCCTCAACTGTGATCTTACTAGCCCTTTCTCCTCAATTCCTAGCCTGTCCCAGTCAGTTTTGTGCTCCACTTCTTCTTAATCAGGCTTTTGCCTAATCCCATCAGTTTTATTTCTTTCTTGTGTCTTCTCTACACAAGAATTTTTTTCCCCATTTTGCATTTAAATCAATCAAAGGTAATGTCCTTCTGCAGACTGAGTCAGTGGGCCTACGTAGCTGTAACTTCCCTTCCCTTGCTGAACGAACCAACTGGAAAATCCTTTTCTTGCCCAAAACAAATTTCTGCTAAAGAGGAAATACTTGTTCAAAATAATTAAGAATATTGTTACACAGTAGTTTTATGACCTAACAATGAATACCTGGGTAGGGTATAGCTTTTTTTACCTTTGTTGATGCATTTTGGTCTGTGACTTTGTTGTTGTTTTGCTTAGGTCACCAAAAGAGTGTCATATTGGCCCACTGCTCAAAAGGCTTGTGCTTCTTCTCTTTGTAGCATTTTCTGAGTTCTCCTTCTGGTACTAACTGATAAAAGTCGCAGCTCTGTCAAGGTATTTTGAGATCACATGTATCTTTGCCAATTTTGAAATCATTTATCCCCAGGAATTCCACCATGAGCCTCAGGCTCAAATTCCAGCTTCTGGCCATCCAACTTCACCAGCAGCTCCTCTTCATCCTTCTGTTGAAGAAGTCAGGCCTCCCAGTCTTTGCCATGACAGTGGCAGCAGCAATGCTCTGAGCACAAGAGGCAGACACCAAGCAAGAAGGCCCACTGCATATCTGGGTTTACCCTCTCAAGGCTGTTACCTGTGAGACCTGCTCACTGCCCCAACAGGGGAAGAGACGGTGGCCACATAACATAGGCATTTTAGAGTGCTGTGTAATGTAAAGAGAAGGTGAGAAAAGACTTTTGACTTAATTAAATGTGTTTTATCCAACCATATTCTCAAGAATAGCTGAAATATTTCAATGGTATGTTCTACACATGCACACACAGCACCTGTCACTCACATCTTTAACAGATTCCAGTTACTAGAGAATATTAAGAAGGCATAACAGAGAATACATAATACAAAATCAAGTTTGAATATGTCTTTACTCTGTTTTACTTTTGCATTGCATTCCTATCTTTAATTACAATGACGCACAACGACATATCTGTTGCACCCTTTTGCAATTAGCTGCACGTGGGTAATCTATTTTAGCATGCATATTGCTTTGTATATGCCACTCTAGACCACAAAAGTTATTTATGTGATAGGCAAATATAAATTTCATTCATACAATATGCTACAAATTAAGGGAAACAATGAAAAAAAAGTAGCAAATATCTACTAGCATATTAAGCCAACCAAATAGTCAGCCAAGAGCTGTCTAGATGGAAAGTTATATGCTTTTATTTTAGGTTTGCATTTAATTTAAACCAATACAAAGAAAAGAAAGGTATGCAAAACCTCATTTCAGTTTATACAAGGCTTATCTCTTTGTTTTATATCATTTAGAAATAAACTTAAAGAGAATTTGATCTTAAGGTAAAGAAAATTTAGCTCTTACCTTGTTCTCTACTTTATTTTAGATAGTGAGTTCGATATAGAACTTTATAGCCACAGCCTTCATTATACAAAATATGTGTAAAAAGTCTTTCCTATATAGTGGGCTATACATTCATGAATACATTCAGAAAAAAAACATGCATTTCACAATTTCTATCCAGTAAATGCAGTGAGGAATGCAAAAAGGTGCCCAAGAAGCAGAGATGTTAAGGAATTAATTTGACTTTAAAATTACAGCACAGTTTACAATTCAAATTATTTTTTGTAATAGAGGTACTAGTTAAAACAGTTTCTTTCACTTTTTCTTCTGAAATATGTGTTGTCTAAAGAGCACCACATAACTATATACTATGCACTATATAATCCACTGTATCATTTTCAGCTACCTCAGATTTAAGTGTATTAAAACAACAAATTTTGAAAGAAAATCTTTTACAATGTACTCAACTAACAAGAACATAAGTGAGTTTAAATAAATATAAATTATGAACAGTTCTTTACCATTTTCAATATTCACAGCTATTTACATTTTTCAATTAATAAACACAAACACCATATATACATAAAGCATGACAGAAAAATTCAGAAGGATGCTCTATGAATTTCTTATCTACATACAAAAAGGAGGATAAATGCTGTGCCAAGTTAAAATCTTCAACTAGTATTTTTTTTTTTTTTTAAACTGAGATTTTAACTTACTTAATTCTCAGCTTCTTAATTTGTTTTGGTTGATAAACTAAACACAGGCCTCACTTAATTTATTTGTAAACTCTTTGGAAACCCCAGCTTCTGTGTGAGAAAAGGCTTCCTCAGTGAAGTAGAAAAAGTATAATGCGATGAGGCTGATATACAAAGTCTCGCAAATATTCTGACTTATCGCCCTCTTAAGGAAATAAATATGTTGGTTAAAGCCTTCCCCTTCCAGCCCTGATTGTCCTAGGAAAACACATAAACTCAATTGTGTGACTAGCACAATCAGATTGTAGATTTCCTAAGGACCATTCTCACCTGCCAAGTACTGTGAAGAATTTTCTTAGAGAGAAACTTTTATGGAGCAAGTAAAAAGAAAAAAA
>WEIU01000383.1:88329-114575 GCA_013389925.1 Aegithalos caudatus | reverse complement strand
AAAAAAAAAAAAAAAGAAAAAAAAAAAATTTATTCCCAGAGCAAACCTATTTGCCTATTCATAATGCTCTCTATTTCTCAAGATATTCTCTCAGGAGTTATTCCAGGCTTTCTGCCAATCCAGTCAAAGAGCTTTGCAGTTCTGGGTTTGTGGCACCTGACTCAGTAAGAAACAAAGTGAATCTGATGCCACATAGCTGAAAATCAAAGCTTTACTCCAGGTCCACTGCCGGGGAGCCCTCAGTCTCACCTGCTGTCAAAAGGCCCACTTCTGTGAGAATCAAGGGAATGCTCAGATATTTAACACTTCTATCCAGCTTCAGATCTGTGCTGTCAGACTTGGCTGAGGTTGGTGTGTTCTCACTGAATGCAGAAAAGGTTCAGCATTAATATTGCTGAATATTCAAGTTTCCCACTGCTGATTTCTGAGATACAAAGTGGATATCTAAATAAGGATCTAGCTATAAATCTCAAATTGTATCTACAAAACAACCAAATAAAGGCATCCTAATTGCAGTGCAGGTGCAAGGATCTCAGTTTAAAAACTTGAGAGAATTATATCTAAAGAAGTTATAAAAACCTGTAGATATATGAATTAGTTCAGATTCTTTCTTGTCAGATCTCAAAACTGGAATGGAACCATCAAAGGAAGCATAACTGAAATCACCAGAAACATTCTTTCCTCACATTCAAGATAAACCAAACATGTGTTGTACAAGCTAGGGCCTGGTGTTGGCTAATGGACACAGCTTTGCACTGAAACAATTTTTCTTAGTGGTGATAAAATGTCCCACTGTACAGATGTCAAGTCTAGTGCTCTGGTACGACTCAAATTTGGAAAATTGCAGTACTCTGTTTTCCTAAAACTTTGTTTCCTTCACAGTAGTACTGTTTATTTACTATCCTATGATGCTGTATGGTGTCACTCCATGTCCTTTAACATTTTTTAGCAGCACCTTGACTTTAATAATGATTACTTTCAAAAATATTTATAGATCTTAATGTTATACCAACATAACCTGTTATGAACTCCTGTATCCAGAATTACCTTTCCACAAAACCAAAACCTATGACAAAAGAAATCCAGACTTGGATGTTTCCACTCTTGGGAAGGGTTTGGAGCTGCAGTCATTCCTCTCCCAAAAGTCCCTCGCTCAAGCCCTGGGAAATATGCTCATCAAAATCCAGCACAAGGCTGGAATTAGGATTCTCCAAGTACCTTATGATCCTGGTTGGCAATAAGCGCTATATACAGGGTAATCTGTACCATGGGATGTAGGGTTTGGGCTAGGCCAGAAGTTACGTGCTCCATGTCCTTAATTTTTACTTTTGACGGTAATGGTTCAACTGCAGACATTTTCTGTAGCAGAGTAAACAAATTTTATCAGTGCAGTTTTAAAGGACACAGTTTTCAAAATATTTAGTGGCACAGGCAGTCAATCAGCCTGCGCTGCTGGTTTCAGTGTGACTGCCACCCACAGAGATGTTCTGCTGTTGCATTACTGGGAGAGGAAGAATAAATAAGAAAGTTGCACAGCCAAGCTGCTTCTGCCAGAGCCAAGGCCAACCACTCACTTTGATAAGCATTCAGTCAGGACTTTAGTGTTTGCATTGTATTTTCTTTCTGCTGCACTGTTCAGGGATAATTGTGTTTGTATTTGTCCTAATGATGTGATTATGCATTGTGTTTGCCCTTTCCATGTGATGTCAAAGGAACTAATGGTATCCCCTCAGGATTAAACAAAGCAGTAAGCAAATCTTATACCAAGGTAGCTACTTCTCTGGGAATAAATATATCCAAAAGAGATTGGGAGAAAAACTCAAAAAGCCTGGCATCCTGCTTTACCTAGTGGAAATAACTGAATGTTATGCATGTAGGGTCTGGTGAAGAGAGTTTTGAGGGTGGAGAGGTTCCAATCTTATGTAAATGCTTAAAGACTAGTTTACATATTTATTTAGATAATAAAATAATCATGGTTTGATGTACTGAGCATCTGCAATTTTAATAAAATGAATCATTATCTCTAGATATATTTGCAGATTCTGAAAGTTTATTATGGATCTTTATTTGAAAAAGTACTTCATAAAGAGCAACAGTCTTCCTTAGCTTGGGAAACCTAAATTTAAATCTAAATATGCACAAAACTGAGTAAGTAACATTGACCAGACTCTCATCTTTCTTTCCTATATCAAATGAACTGGACCCTGTATTTTTATAATAAAGGATAACAGGAGTGCCTATTAAAAGGATTTTCATTGCCTTGCCTTCACATCAAGGCAGTACAGCATAAATGAACAGCTTCACAATTGAAGGGCTTGGGTTTTTTAAATTAGTGGCTATTCTATTTTTCTATTTTTTCAAGTGAACGGAAATTGACCTTCATTGTCTCTTTAGTCATTCCAGCTCAGAATCAAAGAGCAAGTTAATTATAACCATTTAAAACTTAACAGTTGAAGTCTTTTGATGTAATATCACATTCATTTCTAATTAACTGTACATATGTCTTGCTGAGTTATCCAATAACTCTTGAGATCTGTCAGCATAAAACCTTAATAAAAGCACGAGCACTTCAGGATGAAGATCAGACAATCCTTATATAAGAAGAAACAGAAGGTGATGGGGAATAAGTGTGCTACAGGAAGAAATCTCTGCCTTACAGCTCTTCCACAAAGTTCTTTAAAATATGGCTTCTCCTGCTGCTGCTGCATAGCAGCTCATTGCCCTGAGAGTCTGGATTGTCACTTTTAGCTTTAAAAGAAAAAACAAGATATATGTTAAAAAAAGAGAAATTTGTTCAAGTAAAAAAATTTCTTTCTGTGTCTATTTATGGCCAGTGTCCTAAATTTGGTCATTCAAAATCAGAGAAAGTCATCCCAGAAGCTCACTGGAATAAGCTAAAGGCAAGAAAATGCTGTCCCTCTCCCAGTGAAACTCTTCTCTCCAGTGATCAGATCTACTGGGTGTGGTGGGCTTGGTTTGAATTGGGTTGTGGGCTTGGTAATCAAAGTCCAGCAATGTGCTGGGCCTGTTTGAGATCTTAGTTTTGTTTCTCTGCAAATGAAACTACTAATTCATAAAGATTAGCATTATCATCATTATTCTTAACACCTTTCTCCCAAAAAGAAGTAATCTTGAAAAAAAGACTTCACATCATGATCCCAAATATAGCTTTTGTTCCATATGACATTTAAATTGGCAATGATCTAAAGAGGACTCAGGAAAAGATCCAAAGTCAAGGTGTGCCTGCCTTATTCAAAGCTGCATCTATCACAAAAGGGATTTTGTGGGGCTGGGCGGTTTTTAACTTGTTGTGGGAAGGATAGGAACAAGTTGATTGTCCACTCTTCTTCCCTTCAGCTTTTATCCCTGTGTGAGCTGGGACAAAACTGAACCAAGCGCTATCCCCAGCACTCCATCCTGCCCGCTGCCAAGGAATACAAAATGGAGAGCAATCTCTGCTCAGAGTAGTGACACTTAGGGCTGGAGGTTGTCTTTGTTCTACAGTGGTAACCATAAGCCAGGGTAAGAGTGATAGTCATGGAGGAATTCAGAGACCAGAACCAAATGGCCGGAAACCCTTTGGAAAGAGGAGAGGAAGTTCTACAAGAGGATGCTGGAAATACCAAACCATCAAGATCAGAGTGAGAAGAAGCAGTGCTGGTTTTCTTGATTGTAAATTGAATGCTCTTTGGAGGTTACTCTGGGAGAAAACTTTACAACACATCTTTGAGGAAGGCTCAGGACAACTGAAAAGATGTGAATCTACATTATTCTGAGGGATATAATTTATTCTGAGGGATATAATTTATCATATAATTTATTATGGGTTACTGCTACCATGGGAAGGATGAAAATCTCTACATACTGGATAACTAAGCAGTCAGGAAAAGAAGCATGGAACAATAGTAGGCACTATTAGAGAAAGTCCATATATTACATTTTCATGGATGGAAGAATGACATATCCTAAGTCACAACCTACTGCAAATTCTGCTCTGCTCATCTCCATTAAAATCAATGAGTAGATAGGAATGAAGAAACGCCAATCATGCTCTAAGTATATTTTCCATAATATTCCCAAGAAGGAGTTTTACTTTATTTGATTTATTGATAATCTGTTGCACTTAGTAGATAGGTGCATTATTTACTTGTCAATTCACTGGGTGTTTTGTCCCAATGAAAATTGGTAAGCAGAAAGGTTATTGCTGCCAAGGTCTGGGAAGAATCAGACAGAAGGACTTCTGTTGCATAATTCTGTATCCAGTTAGACTTAAAATAAAAGCATATAATTGACCACAAAAATTAGTTTTGTCTTCATAAAATCTTTCCAAAAAATACTGAGAGGAAATTATGTCACTGAGAATATTTTCTATTCAAATGTTTTTGTTTAGCTTCTTGTCATAGCCAACTAGCTGTCATGAAAGCACTTTCATATTTACAGTGTTTCTCAGCATGAATGATACCAAACTGTTTTGGGTTTGGTTTTTTTTTGTTTTTTTTGGTTTCTTTTGGTTTACTTGCTTTTTCAAAAGAAAAAAAAAAAAAAAAAAAAAACACCCCTGAAATGCAGTCCCTTTGGCCTGGAAGAAGGCAGGAAACTAAACAAAAGGGATACGGAAAGGCCATATAGCTATAAAATGAACTAAATCATGGCCAGTGCTTTAAAGCAAAACTATGCACCATAAAAGTGTGACCGGAATGAATGTAATATTCCATACAGTGTTTCTATTTTGAGGGTCTACACTGAAACTCAACTTTATAATATAAATTCACCTAAGAAACTAGATGCTGTTGGTCAATATAGCTCTGGGATGTATGAAACCTAATTTATCAGCTTTTAAGTTCTCATTGCTCTTGCCCTAACAACATGTAAGTTGAACTTGGGTTAAATTCAAATGCAATTCCACAATTTGAGCTGCCTGTAGTGCAAGAAATTAGTATAATTAATTTATCAGCATGCTGGCTATTTCCTCAGTGTAGCTATACCCAGTGTCTGATAAATAGATAGTACCATTTACCTTTCATGGGTCTGAGAAATTAATGGTGGAATATGCAGGAACTTTAGTTTTTTTCCCTTTTTTCAGCTCTGACAACAGCAGTCAAAATACAATTAATAAAAAAAAAAACTATAGCTATTTAAAGACTTCTATTTTCATTTTTTTTTCTTGCTTCTAATTTCCACTGGAAATTGTCCTCTCAACATTAGCAGAAATGCAATCCTATTATTTACTATGTCCAGGTTTAGTCCAGTCTACTTTAAAGGATTGACTATACATACATCAATAACTTTGGAAGAGTGATAGCCAGTTTACCAAATAACTAAAAGTCTTTTATAATAAATCTTTCCTACATGAAATGCCATTCAGGGATTCACTACCGATGCCAAGCAGAGGTCAACAGCTTCATGATTATAAAATCATCATAGAGTCATTAAGGCTGAAGAAACTTTCTGCACAGAAACAAGTTCTAGACAAAAATGCAACAGCTGCTCATTATGAAAACCTGAAAGATTGTGATGACAGGACTGAAAATTCAGAAAAGTAACTTGCATTGGAAAGGAGTTATCTAGACAGCCACTTACATTTAATGAATATGAAACCCCCATTTTTTGGGAAAAAAAAAAAAAAAAAAAAAAAAAAAAGAAGCTATGGGATGCTCATTTAACTCCACATTTTTTAAAGCCAATAAAAGACAAAGCTGGGAAAGTAAGCCTGGGAACCAAACATCTGCTATCACACCCTTCCATGGTATTCTTTTCAGAAATCTGATCTGAAGCAGTTTGGGTTTTTGTCTGTGTTACTTGACCTAGCAGGTTTTTCCAGAGCATCCAGACTCTGATGGTCAGAGACCACATTCTCCATTCCTGGATGAGTCTATCTGTGCTTCTCCACAGACCTTAGTGCTCATCTTACACAGTTTCCCCCCTTTTTAATATTTAACAGTCTGTTGTCTTTACAGGTAATATAATCCTCCCCTCTCACCCTTTTTGTCCCTGAATATAGTGATCATCACTTTTTGCATATTGAGTTACTTCTCCCAATTTTGACCAGTGCAGTCACAGCTGTCACCCCTGAAGAGGTGAAAATCACGCTTCAGAACTGAGAAGAAACAGAAGTCTTGGTATCCCAAAAACACCATGTAGAGTTTTTCAGAACAACCCAAACAAGTATGATGACATGGATGCTATGACCTTCCAGGAGTCTGTTAGCCTGGGTGTTGAAAAACGGTCTTTTATATATCTGTCTTTTTCATCTCTGTTTCCCAATACAGAAATCTGTACCCAGATACTAAAATTAATTTGCAAATTATTTCCTTGCCTATATTTTGACCAACAGTGTTCTCAGTCTTGCTCTCCCCATCCTTCTGCCAGCAGCGAATGGCTGTGTGGGTCCTTGGCCGAGTGCTGAGGCCAGCCCTACACATATAAAAAGTGTGCACTTCTGAGGTAAAACAAATTCCTCCAGTATGCCCTACACATATAAAAAGTGTGCACTTCTGAGGTAAAACAAATTCCTCCAGTTGTCTTTCAGGAACTCCAGTTGAAAACTTAAACATTTCAGGTTTGCCTTCTTATTTGTGTTTCTCTGAAAGGAGCCTGAAGGAAAGAGTTTCTGCCTTCTACAGAAGTAAAAGGAGAGGATATCCAGAAACCAGGAAATCTATTTATCGAGTACTGTCTGTTTTAGGCACTGAATATTGTCCTTATAGGGAGGGAGTCTCCTTATCCAGGTAACAGAAAGAAAGAAAAGGCCTGAAAACAGAAGACTGTAAAGGTAATATTTACGCCAACTGTAAGCAGAAAATACCAAATTTAGCAATACTACTTCAGACTGACTTCCAGTGGAGTGTCCATCACCAGATCAAAGACACCACAGATCAACAGGTCTGGTAGATAAGATGAGAAATGACAAAGCCTGCAATTCCCAGTGCAAGAAAGAGGAAGAAAAGGAGATGGGGGAAACAGCCTTGAAATTATGATCACATAAACTACATGTTTCCAAATCTGCTTGACCTTATAAAGTTGCTTCTAAGATGCCAGCATATTAGCAGTTATTTCTGAGAACTCCTGGAGTAAGGGGGGGATCAGATGACTAAGAAATGCAAAATAGTGCCACTCTTTAAAAGGAAATAAAGGTTTGAGCTGACAGAACTTCTGTTTCAGATTAAAAAAAATCAAAAATAAAATAATTAAAAAAAAAAAAATTACCACCTAGAAGAAAAAGAGGAGACTGGGAATTTTTCAAGAATGCATTATTTCAAACCATTCTATATTTCTTTTAGGGCAATGTAATAACTGACTTTAGCAAAGCATCTGTTTCCTACTTGCTCCTACCAAACAAATTCTAAAGTTCTGTAAGGGTCTTCCCTGGATGCAGTATGTTCAGTATTCATATTAGCCATTTCAGGCATACAATATAGAGTACACTTAATAAAAACACTGGTAACACTAAACTGGAAGGGAATGAAATCATGTTAGATCAAAAAAAACAATTTTGTTCAGGAAACTAAAGTGTTATTCAGGTATGAATAATTTTATAAAATAATTTATTTGAAACAGAATTATAAGCTACTGAAAACATCACAGTTCTGCTGAAACTGATTGGAAAGTTATTAAGGATAACAAGTTAAACACAAGTTAATAAGTTCATGCTGCTGCTATCATAAATAAATAAAAAAGATAATGCACTAGATTTGTAATTAGGATTACAGACTGCAAGACTTACAAAGGAGTCCTTCTGTTCCATCCAACATCAAGAACTTTGCTATAAAATGTATCTGTTTACCAAAGTTAAAGGAAGATTTATAACAACCAGACAAGTGTAGAGCAGAGCAATAAGAACAGTGATAACTAGAAAACAACTTTGGTTAGGGAAGACAGACAAAATTAGAAGAGAAGGTGAGGTAAGATATGGTAAAACTTTCAAAAGCAGAATAAACTGAAATAAACAGAAAATTATTAGTTTATTCTCTTATGTTATTTTAGATATCCTATTATATGCCACTTGGCCTCAGTTGCCTGTCCAGGACAGCATGATTTGTTCCTGTAGGATTTGTTCCACATGCAACAAGCCCTCAGAGATGCCATAAGGCATTTGAAATGTCATTGGGCACCTCTGACAGCAATCTCTTCTTCCAAGGGAAGATGACTTCCATAGAGATTATGGTGTGGGCAATAGACCTTAAGGGTAAGTAAACATTGAGCAGTGTGCCTTCTACCTATAACTCATTACTTCCAAAAGTCTTATACCGGAAATAAATCAGATGACTTGCACTCAAAGTATTAACTCGGTTCTATTCTTCACAAGGGGTGAGCAACTAAGGCAGGTGCAGATATGTGGACCGTAAAAATAAGGAGTAATATGACATTAATTTCCCCCATAGAACAAATATTAAGTCCTAGTTCATCCAATATTTTCACTCCATCACAAGTAATGGTTTTGATGCAAGAAATACAGACTGAAGTACTAAGAGCTACGCTAAAAAGGTCAGATAGTAAAGCCTTTGATTATTCTTTTAACCTATTCTGTATGAGAAACCTCTACTCTTCTGTACAGAATTCCACTAAACTTCCTGGACTCTGGTAAGAATCGCCATTACACACTACAGAAGTCATAAGTCATGAAAACAGCATGACTGCTCTGAAGGTAATATCATTCCTCAAAAGGAAAGGAAATTTTAGCTGTTATGCATTCAACAGAGAAGTCGGTAAGTGCACTGTAATATGGTTGTGCTTGGCATTTTATCTCTATATTGTGTTTTAAACTTCATTGTCAGATGCCGTTAAGAAGATCAAATGAAGACCATATTTTGGCCTCAATAAAAGACAAAATACTTTCCATCTCTGAAAACAGACAAACTCATTCACAGTAATTGGCCATTCACCTGGGAAGTTATAACCCAAAGCATTCCAAATTGGTATCTTTTAGTTTCATCTGTGTTCTGAAGGAAGGAAGAAAATATCAAAAAGAAAACAAACCAATGCTTCTCTGCAGAAATTCATTTTCAGATTTCCCATCCTGCCTATTTACTCTGTGTCAAATAGTGCATAAACGAAAGAATGGTGAGGCCATTGGTATGACTTTTTTGTCATCATCTGGCAATTCAATAAAATAGAACCCAGTACACCTAGAAATTGCAAACTGCTACTGGCAACAACTTCTTCAAAGAACTTCTCAAAGTAGTCAAGATAAACAAATTTTCTATGACCCCAATTTACTTAACTAGGACTGTGGTAATATTTTCCAGAAAATTTTGCACTCTTTTAGTAGCATGGTGAAAAGCATGTCTAGGATGAAATGCACAACAGACTTGTCCTGGGTGTGTAAGCTATCAGCTGACTTGGTTCCTGGATTCCTTGTGAAGTTATTGGTAGACTCACTTATAAACTGCTGTTGAGCTTCAACTTCAGTTTCTGGCATGCTAAATGGTGAAGTTTACAGTATTTTTTATGATCTTTGTGGCATGAATACAAGCAAAGGATACAATCAAAGAAATTAAGTGAAACTGAATGGATTAGGCTTGAAAACCCTTAACAAATATAAAGTAAAAAGATCTTTTAGACTTTTGAATCCCAACCTGTATTTTGCTTCAGCACCATCCTATAGGCAGTGTGATGTGTCTAACTTGTGTCTAACACAGAAAGCAGCTGAAAAGTTTACATCAGTGTTTACAAAGCTTACATTGTATGTAGGGAAAATTAATGAACAAATAACAGTGCGTAATACTTTCTGTTCCTCATTTACCTCTTGGATATCTACAGTCCTGAGCACAGCCACAAATTAGTTAGGCTTCTTGCAATACTCTTGTTGCACAAAGCTCAGCACACAACTTTATAATAACCAATGGTAACTGAAAAAAAAAAATTGATTTCACGCACATGGATTCTCCCACACCCCCATTCTCATGTTGAAACAGTCTGGCTAGGGACACTTCAGTGACAAGACAAGGGACACTGACTATTTGTGATATCACCTGTCTTAGACTGGCAAGCATGGGCTGGTTCCCTGATTTGCCTTTTCTGCCTGTTAGGGCTTGACAAGAATGCTGATATTTTGCCTTTTCCACCAAGTAGCACTCCGGTAAGTCATCAGGTAGCACTGATGACTTTCTCATTATTCTCTGGATTCCATTTCCACATGTAGCCTGTCCTTTATCTTAGCATGTTCTTCATTTTCTTTCTTGTGATGTCTTGAGAATATGGAAGCAAATGTAGATGCCATCAACATGTGTCATTCTCTTATTCCTTCTTCTTGATTTTTGGGGTTTTTAAAATTAATTTTACTGGTACTTTTATATAGACACTTTCATTGATGTCAGTCTTAATATTTCTATTGTGAATCTCTACATTCTTAATGCTGAAATGCAGTAGGGAATGGTATGTTATTAGCCCCTTCCCTATTTATTCATGAAAATAGTAGGCCAAATTCCTTTCCTTACCTGAATGCATAATACAAAGAGCAAAGCACAGCGTAAAAATAAATATACAAAAGACCTGAATGACAGGATCAAAATGAGAGTTAAAATGCAGTTCCATTTCATATATGGAAATTCTTTTGGAAAAAAGAAGAAAACAAAGGTGATAATTCTGAAATTATCAGGACAACCACTAATTGAAGTGCAATTAAACATCTAGGATAAAGGAAAGCACTTTAAAAAATGTTTTCATAAAGGCAATTGCTACTCAATCAGTGTGACTCTAACAAACCCATATTTAACACGATCCCCATCACTTGCCTGATATACAAGAATCCCATAAGGCAAGCATGTACTTCCAATGAATTCAGGATACTTTGTCTAATTTTCGTACCTTTTAGACTGCCACAAGAAACATAATGAGCACAGTCTTAAAAGATGTTTTTTTTTTCTCCCTGTGGCTGGCAATTCACTGCAACTCACAACTGCTCAAGGGCATTATGATACGAGTGCTGCTACTCCTGCACATCAGAACAATAGCCATTTTCAAAGGCAACAAAAGAATGATGGACAAATGGCTTAGTATGAACTAACAAATCTTAAAAGGCTTTTGCCCTGTCCTCCACTTGCCCTTTTGGAAAGGAGCTTTTGTGTTATCCTTACAGCTTAGTTACAGTGCATACACCATTTCAGTGTCTAGAAACCTTCAGAGATCCTGTCATTTAAGGCAAAGAATGGAGTGTTTCAGAGCACAGCTATTTTTCAAGCAGTGTCATATTTGAGATAATAATGCCATCTACTTTATAAACCGAAAGGTGGGGGTTTCAAGACAGCTTACAGTATCACAGCTCCTTCTTTCTACTAAAATGCTGCAATAGGACTAGAGAAAGTGCTATATATTGGAGCAGTGTAGGGAGAAAACATGGCAATTCTGGGAAAGAAATGGAAAAAGTCTGGTGGGTTTGGGTGTCCTTAATTTTAAAAAAAAGTTGCCAGGGAGCTTTGCTTTAAGTGTTTGTATCCCAGCAGAGAGGAGAAGGGAGATGGTTACAGTGGACAGAAATTTATCTCCACTTGAGATAAAGGAATAAAATGAAGCCCCAGCAAGCAGCTGTTTCCACCACAGTCTGAAGTCCTAGGAAAAAAAGACCTGATTGCCCAAACAACTCCAAAGATCACAATATCTGGTGCAGCTCTATATTTACCTTGTTCATTACTAGAGAAGATTCAGGTACTCACCATCATTTTTTGTACTAAGAATGCACTGATAGATACAGGTTACCCTTTGTAAAATATTATAAGCAAAAAATGTCTAGAAAAAATGCAAACATTTAGAAACTCTCTCATTTAACAAAAAAAAAAAAAATGTTGAGGTACAAAAGGTTAGAATCACAATTTAAGTTTCTGTTGTTATCTAAAAGAGATCTTATCTAAAATATATACAAATACTAAAATTGGAAATAGGAACAGGTACAGGGTCTTCAAAGGCACATTCTTTGTATCCCTTTATTCCTCACATAGATGGGTATCTCTGGCTACAAGAAATGACAGCTGGCATTCATGTGGAAGGAAGGAGTTTCTTTTTTCACTATTACCTCATTGTGTATACAAAAACGTTCTTCTGAGAGATGATGTGATTTGACATGAAGTGAGGCAACGATAAAAAGATTTTTTAAAGGTTTTTTTCAGCTTGGGTGATTCCTGTCAACTTACAAGACTGCCATGGAGCAAAATGTTTTGTGAATAATTAGCAGGTTAATTACCCATAAGCAGTGAGTAATTTGTATTACCTATGTGGTTAGCTCACCACACTCAGACCCATGCTGATTGCACATGTCTGTGTTGCACTACAAATTAAAGGATCAACCCTACAAGGCACTGTCTGTCCTTGAGTCCTATTGTTGTTCCAACAGTGTGTAACACCTAATCCAAAAGAGATTCCTAAGGGATGACATATGTGTGGTGGAATGGATGGGACGCCCTAGGAGAACGTACTTTTGAAAATAATAGTCAAGAAAAGCAAAGGAAGAGGCAAGTTTAAGTGAATGAGCCCCACCACAGCAAAACTAAATGGTTATAATAATTTTCTTCTGGTTATAATAATTTTCCTTTATTGTCTACTCAGTATTCACAAAATCACAGGAATCACCTCCTGTAGGAAATGAGACAAACATTACTGCTGGAGTAGCCTCAGCTGCTGACCATATGCATGCCAACACCCACCCCATCCTCGGGCTTCAGGAAAATGAGAAATTTCTCATTTTGCCCAGAAACACAATCACAGTTTCTCTGAACTTTCTTTAGTTCATGTCTATTGTTTTCAGTCATACAAACACTTACATATGCAATTTGTAGGTCAACAGAGTTGGTGATCCATGGTTAAATAAACCTTATTGATTAAATTTGGAGAAATTTGTGGAATTTTACTATATTGACCACACTGAAACAAAAACTTCCCCTGACAACACTGCACTGTCAAGTTCCCTGGTGAATCCATAAGGTCGTTTTGTGACCTGACCTGAAACAGATGTGTGCCAGGAAGGGAGCGGGTTCACAGCCTGTTCCTGCTGCACTCCAGCAGGCACAAAGCACTTCCTGGCAGGCACTAGATCAGGGTGAGTTTAAGGCACATCACCACCACCCACCTCTCTCCTCTCTCACCAGGCTGTGCAGCCCACCTACCATCTCACTCACAAATGAGACACTGCTTTGAATAGATTTCCTTCTAATTTAATAAAGCATTGAGGTGAATTACAGGACAACCTGTCTCTGAACTTTGCCTCAACTGGAAACTGCAATGCTAAAAAAGAAAATTATCAATCAACAACAGTGACTCAGAAGCAAGTTCCCACTTTTTGCTATCCAAAAGCCATTAAATAAGCATCAGAATGCCAAGTATCCTAGGCTGCCAAGGGAAGTATGTGTGAATGAGGCAGGAGGATGAAAAAGTATCCTGAACTATGTAGAAATTTTATACTACAGTCCAAAGGAAACATGTCTGAATGAATAATCATTTCTTATTTGGTATGAAAGAACAGAGTCTGTTTTACTGTAGGCATAGAAGGCTTCTTCCATTTCCTGTACACTGTGCACAAATCTCTTCCAGTAGAAAGTTTTGCTTTGGTTTTTCACTAAAATATTTAAAGGGTTAAAAGGGCTTGCTTTCCCAAAGGCCTTAAAAATGTTGTTAGACAGAGCTGTGACTCAAGTGCCACAGATCCTCCAACATGAGAATTACCCTATCCTACTTTAAGGCAAAATCAAAACTGCAAGCTGTAATATGGTATAAACATGAGCTCAGTCATTAGATTGGTGCTTGTGTAAGATGGTGCTCCAAATAGCAAGCAAACTAATATCCAGCATGCTGCAGCTCTTTGATTTGACATTTGCTTAAAGGTGGGCTATTAACTCCATTTCTGAAACAGGAAGCTTCTCTGGGTTTGAACAAGACCTTTAAACGTTATTTGATTCGCTTATCAGAAATTAATTATGTGAATTGTCCTTAGTTGCAAATCGTCAATATGCAGTCTGTTGCATAAATGCACCTCCCTCTACTCAAAAGCTGTGTGCAGAAGATTTTCGCTGGTGCTTGAAATGTTTCCTAAAACTGTGATTTTAACCACTGGAATAGCGTTAGCACCACCTAGAGGCACACCTAAAAACCACGCTTACGTTTTATCCAGAAAGACTAATTTGAAAATGTCTGTCTGTTGCTCAGAAAGATTTTAATTTGAATTTGTCTTTATGTCATATCTCTTTAGTGTTAGGAGGCTCTCCCTTGGGCCAGTTGTTTTGAGGGCTATTTCATCTATAAAACTGTACTCCAACATCATCATCAAATATGATACTTTTAATCACAGAGAAAAGGATTGTTTGCTTTGCTTTTATCTTCTGCCTTGAAAGAAAGAAACCTAGAAAGAAAATTAATTCAGATTTCTTTTTTTTATAATTTGAATGGAAAAATCTCCACAGCAATGAGAGCCAAAACCCACAAGCAGTTTTGTTTTAAACAAATTAACAGATTGTACTAAAACTGCACTCTTAGTATACCTGATTTTGAACACAGTTGCTCAGATCTGTCTTTTAAGTAAGCTCAGCCCCTAAGATTATTGAGATGTATGGCCACCTTCAGCATCTCCTTAATGCTCAGTCTCTTTCTTGGTTCATATCATATCAATGACTTCAAGGCATCACAGTGTCCCCTGGTAAGGACATAGTGATCCTGACTGAGGCTCACAAAAACAGTTTGGGAAAGAAGTATGCCAATTTTTCATGTCAATTTTATTCTGCTCTTGAAAGAGTATTAAAGGAACAAAATTAATTAATATGGGAAAACTACAGTCTTTTTTTAAGGCTACTGCTTAACTTTTGGTCAGTTTGAGTAATGATGTCACATTGATGATTCTTTTTAAACAACATATTGTTTTCTAAAATAGCTAAAGACTCTGTGTGTTCTTAGGTGAAAAGACAGTAGCTAAAGCACTCAGTGCTTCTACACTATCATTCTCAATCAGAGCACTAAATCAAAATGGGAGTAATCTAGAATTGGGCTATAATATCAAGAAGACTGAAAGCAGAGTCTCGTAATTTAACCTCCACATTGAAAATGTGAGAATTAGTTTGCTTTTTGTCTTCTAAGGCAAGAGATAGGAATGAAAAAATGAATGCAACTGTATGGACAGATTGAATGGTGTATTTTTATTTTTTTGTTTTGGTTTAGGTTTTGTTTTGTTGTTTGGCTTTTTAAAAAAATAAACTGTACAAACCTAAACCTGTTCTTTTGACTCAAAAGACTGAAAACAGAATATATTTATTAAACCAGATCTCAAATATGAAGCCCAAGTTGTTAGATTAGCAGTGCACCATTCTGGGCATTTGTATAACTAGCTCAGCAATTCCACTGGCAGGAAAGGCAATATGAGGTTTTGAAAGTTGTGCTAAGCTTTCTGACAAGAGCAGACCAAGAATGAAAATACATCATTAGCTCAATTTTTTAAATTGATTAGCATTATTTAGAATGTTACATTATTTTGGTTATTTCAAATAATTGCTCGTAATGAAGAGTTACTAAAAATCTTCTAAATGTCTCCTGTTCTGTCTTCCAAATAGGTTAGCCTTCACTGAACTAATTACTCAGCATCTCTGTTCATCTGAGGTGGTGCTGATTGTTTTCCTGTGCAAAGCTTAAACTCCTACATGCTGAAATCTGGCATTTTGGAGTTTGGGAAAGACTGTTACCATAGCCCTGAAAGTACATTGGTTTGTCTTAGTCACATTTCTATCAGATTTACTGAAGATACATTATATCTGCTTGATTGTCTTCTCCAATGTCAGAGCCCAGGCACAGAGGACAACTATTACTTGCATAGGCAAGATTAATTTTTACAGCTTCAAAGCCCAGTACTTAAAGCCTTGCCTTAAAGCCTTACATACCCTTGGGACAAAAAATACTTGCCTTGGTCTAAAGGCTTGCTTTGTTAACTTGACAGTCAAATTAGTGTTGCTCTTTCCCCCCCCTCCCCCCCCGAAAAAATGCAGTGTTTCCACTTACAAGACATCATGTGTACTGTCTAATTTATTAATGTATTATAGGTTACTTTGTATTTGATGAGATCTCTCTTACTGATCTGCTGAATCTGTTCCTACTTTGGTGTTCTCCTCTTACAAGATTGAAACATCATCTTTTTATGATAACTTCTCACTGTGTTTTTTCACTGTAGTTTTCCTAGCTGGTTTCTCTTTGTTGGTTGCAGTAAAATTTAGGAGCATGTCATACACATGTAAGCTGCAAGCCAACACAACAAAAACCTTTTACTAACATTTTATAGATACATTTGAAGAACCTGCTGTGAATCTATTTTCTTTTTGCATAAATTGCCTGAGTAATCAGTCTGTCACATCCTAATGCAAGAAAGTAGTTCCAAATATTGTGACAAGTTTCATAAAAATTTTTACTTACCCTAAGACAGCAAAAAAAGTTTGTGTCTTTGGGTTTCGGTAGGGGTTTTTTTGTTTGTTTGGTTGGTTGGTTGGTTGGTTTTTTGTTTGGGTTTTTTGTTTGTTTGTTTGTTTTTTGTGGGGTTTTTTTTGTTTGTTTGGTTGGTTTTGGTTTTTTTGTTTTTGTTTTTGTTTTGTTTTGTTTTGTTTTTATTTTTTACTACTTCAGACCTTATTTTTTGCATTCATCTTAGCTTAACAGGTAAAAAAAAAGTTTTATATGTTATGCTTGGTAATTCAGTGGCAGAATTCAGAAACAGATATAATAAGTTTAAAATAAATTGAAAAGACCTTTGTATTAACTAAAAAATAAGATTTTGGAAAAGGAAAAAGAATGCATGTGCATGTCTACATTATGGAATAGAACCCCTTCTGATTTTGGCAGAGTACAATTGTCATACGTTAATTTTCAGTTCTTTTGTTAACTTTCTCCTCTAACTGTTTTCTGCTGCCATATAATATTCTTCTGTAAGTTTTCTTTGCTGTGAACTCTGTCCTTTTCAGTTCCTCTGTTGTTCAGTTTGGGGTCCTTGCCTGGAGGAAAGGTGTGTCATTCTTTTCTAAGCACTGAGTTATTTAGTCTAATGCTGAAAAACTTTTCTGTATTAGAGACTGTGTTTAGAGTAGTTCCTCAGGGGTATCAGGATCCATAATGCAGTTCACTTGGACTGAGAATTTAGCTGAACACAGATGTGGCCAAAGTTTTGACCTTTTTGATCTTTGTACAGTAGCTAAGAACATAGACTGAAGACTTTAGTGGGGGCATGTTTTTGTGGTGAGTGGGAGGTTTTGGGGTTAACTCAATAGGGATCTTTGTCAAAATATGGATACCTCAATTGTCATTTAGACTTTAGAATATTTTAAAAGGACCTTAAAATTCCAAACAGAGATTTCTTTCTCTCCTTCTCTCTCTCTCCACTTCCTAGTCCCATTCTGAGGAAAAACTTCAGTCTGTTTTGTTAGGGTTGTTTTGCTTTTTCACAAAAGGTCAAAACTTTGGCCACATCTGTGTCCAGTTTTGGCAGCTGAAAGTACTGTTCTCCTTGCTAATGCTGGTCTTAACTGTTTTGTTTTGTCTTTTTATTTGCACACAAAGCCATGCCATTTACCAAAAACTTTGTGTTTGTTTTTCATTTCCTTTAAAATTATTTTCAATAACTTATACAGTATGAGTGGGGCTTTGCTAAGCAAGAACAATTTTGTTCTGGAAAGCAGCAACACCTCCTTTTTCAATAAAGGTCAGGAAAATTTGCTGTGAAAGATAAAAAGAAAAGTAACTTCAATTTAAGCTTCTAGGTAATAATAGCTTGAGTTTGTTACTTGGTCTGAAATATTACACATCTCCTTGGTCTTAGGGCATCTCAGAAATCACATACAAATATCTTCTAGTCTTGGACTCTTGGTTAGTCATATTCATCTGTAAGGAATGAGAGGCCTTTATGGGTGTTGCTGGAGCATCAGTACTGCTACTATGAAGTTTTTCTGGTTGCACACAGTGTGGCTACAGCCTCTGTAGTCCTCTGTTAGCACTGTGGTACAAGAAAAATTTTCATCGTGAGCCACCTAACACATTATCTTCAGTTAAAAATGTAAAGACTCAAAGGCACAAACTGCTGCCTCAGAAGGCACAATTTGTGTCTGATCCTGAAGTGTTGACAACTCATGCAAATCTAACTGTTGTGTCTAAAGAGCTGTATAAACAGTGTTCTTATTTTGGAATTTAAAGGCCTCATTTCAGTTAATGTGAATGTCAGAAGTGTGCAGGCTTGTTTGTTCTGGTTCTTCAAGCTCATTTTCCTTCTGTTCTGTCATATGACACAAAGGGGACAGACAGGTTCTTTTAAGAATCCTGGGCATAATGATGATGACACTAACCTGTAGTTTACAATTAAAGCTTTATTTTCTTCACAGGCTACTATGATTAGTATAGAATGGAATTTGCAATTACTATGGCACAGGATTTCTAGAAACAGAATAAATGTAATACAATTTATAATCGCATAAAACAGCACCTGCAATGCAACTAATCTTACAATTTCTAATCACCTGGACCCTCTACAGGTCGAGTCAGATCTCAACATGTGGCTTGCTGTATAAATATAACTATCATAATCTAGGATCACATTCATATACAAGAATACAAGTGACTCCCTCAAACCTCCAACAGTGGAGACATCCCTGATTGACGCACTACAGACACAGAACGACACAACAGAGATGACAAAGTCAGAGCAGAGAAAAGAACTTTATTTTTTTTTTACTTCACCTTATATACATTTCAGAGAAAGGGACCACACTGGAAGACAGAGGTTCAACCTCTTCAATTCCACTGGTCTTAGAAAATGTCCATCAATTGTCCCTCCTACCTGGAGGGAATGTCAACAATAATATTGTTTATAGAAAATGTGTGGGAATCTGACTCCAAAATATGTAAACTATCAGAAGGCTAGAAAGAACAGCGAAAGAACAGGGCGACACCTGATCATGGGCAGTTGTTGAGACTCACAGTCCAGCAGCAGTTTGGGTCCAAGTTCTCCACTTAGGACTTGCTGATTTTACACATCTCTGTGTGCTGTTAGGCTTCCCTCAGGGTCAACAACAGCACCTCCCTGGCTGGGTGCCCGGGGCCTTCAGGGCTGGCAGGGAAGAGAGTAATTATCCTAGCACCCAGCAACCTTGAGACAGGTCAGGAGGGGAAAAAGATTTCTTTGGTTTGTCTGCTTGGATCACTGGACCTTTGGGACCTGATAATGGGGGAAAGGGAATGAATTCTCTGCTCAAACACAGAAAGTGGTGGCTTGACTTACGAAATGCTGTTAGTTAGGCTAAACACAGTGGGGCCAGATACTGACCACAGATATGTGCTTTTGTTTCCATTAACCTTGTGAGAATGTGATGGAGATACTGAATAAAATAAGTTGTTAACCATTTGTTTTTTCTCTTTCTTACTGCTTTTATTCAGTGGGAACAATGATGTTGGTTGTTTTAGAGACTTTTACCTTGCATAGAAATTGGTAAGCATGATCTAGAGGAGATTGACAAGGTGTTAGTTCATCGGGTTCAAGGAAAGCACGATGTAATGGATTCCACAGTTTGTTCATTAAAACAGTAAGCTAAATCCTTCTAAAGCTGGTATTTATCAGAGCTGAGCATGTACATTCTTTCCTAGTTTATAGGTGGGAGGTTACTTGTTTTCTTTTCTCTATCATCATCCTCAACAGTCAAAATCCCTGTATGATTGGGTACTGCTGGGAAAGAGTAATTCCATTTTTTTCTGGAAAACTATCCCATTATAAAACTGCACATCTGATAAGGGTCTACTTAATGGGTTTGGACTGATCTGCTAATGAAATGTGATAGCTAACAGCTTGCTGCGTACTGCGTTTCATAGGCTGGGCCACTATACCTGACTTATGTAAAGCACTGCCCTTTTTTACCAATGTTGAACCACATTTCTAAATAACATCCTTAGGATCCCAATACTAACCAACTTAGTAATATTTTTCTTTGTGACTATGCACCAAGCAGGGTAAACAAGAGATAATCTAACTACTAAACTGAGGAACTCGAACTTGAAACTTAGATCTCTAAAGTCACCTTCCTCCAGTATGCAATAAATTACTTTTTAGGTGTTCATGGCTCCCTGAATCTAGATTCATTAGCTTAGATGACTGAAGGTTGCTGAAATGCAGCATGCCTGGACTGCCTTATGCCTGTTGCAGAGTTCCTCAGTTAAGTCTGATGTGCAACTGATCTATGAGAATGCATTTCTTAAGCAGAATTTTAAATCTTGTATTGTAAAAGAAAGTCAGGGAACTTAAATTGCCTAGCATGCTCTTGTACAACTTATTTTCTTGGAGAACCCCTAGTGGTAAAAGCCAAGGAGGCAGCTGAAGACTGGTACCTCACTGAACACTTTCCTGAGGAGTTGATTTTTAAAGCTAATTCAGAAACTATCAGAAGTGAGTACCTTGTACTACATAATTTCTGCTTCTTCAGGTGAAATACCATATCTTTTCATCTGTTCATGATGATTGTTGGCTAACTTCCTCTCTCATGTTGCTTCTTGTTTCCTATGAGAAACAGCTCCTATAATACAGGAATTTATTTTATTAAACACCATTGCAATAATGAAGTTCTTCCCTGTCCCCAGGGATTCAATTTCTTCCTGCTGCCTTTTTCCACAGAATTGCATGACAAAATTAACAAAAGCATGTAAAGCAGCTGCTTTCTCAATCTAGGGAGTTCCCAAAAATGTAGTGCTTTCTGATATATCAGGGCTTTTTTTTTTGGTTTGGCCTAGATTTTTTGCTTTTGTGAGTGACATTTTGATGAAGTGCTGTAACAGTCTAGAGAGATTCTGCATTATGAAGGTACCCTGGTTTTTCACTATCACCTCTTTGCAGAGACTAAGTGTGGTAAAATGATACCTATCAGTTGAGGTTTGTGGAGGGAGGTAGTTCTCTTTTATTACGCTGGCTTATAATGGGACAGAGTGCCATGCAAGCCTTTGGTCACATGGTGACCTCAGGCAGCTTATGTGCCCAGACACTCATCAGGTCTTTTTTCCAGCTATATTAGTTAATCTAATAAAAGGAATTACCTCGCCGTAGAAACACTGCCTGACTTGCAACCTTAATGGTCTAAATGTACAGCAACCTGGCAACCATTATTGAGACTGAGCAACATGCTTTTCTATGTAATCACACCAGTTCCCTCCTCTCTTGTTTGCCATATGCACCTTTCTTTTCAGGTCTAGGGGTTTTATATTCAAGTAAGTAAATTGGGAAACAAAATGTGTCTAAATTGAAATGGAAAATTTCGCTTTGCAGTGCCTCTGGCACATTTCACCATCAATTTAGAGCACGTTTTTAGTAAGTGAGACCCAGATTTATAACTCTGGGAATGTAAAGGTCATCCATGTTTCAGGTATAAGCAGGCATAATCTATCACTGTGTCATGTTTGCTTTAAAACTAATTTGTGTGCATGAGCAGTACAATGCTTCATGCAACAACATTTATTGTTGCCTTTCAGTTACTGAGTGAGGGATATTAGAAACTTGTTTATGCAAGATTATTTCCTGTTTGAGATAATGATTACAGTCAAAAGCAGTTTGACTAATGAAGTGTTAGAATGTGTCAGTAATGGTCTCTTTACTTGCCCTGTTTTATCTCCACAGATCTCTGTTTTCTTGTAAATAGGTTTTACAGAAGCATTCGATGATTTTTTTTAAAGAGTTTAGTGTTGCTTACAAAATTCCAATTTCCCTTCACCTTTTTTTTTTTTTTTTCTATAAATGCTGGGCTTTTTTAAGATCTACTGAAATATTTCCCTTGACCTTTCAAGGGAAAAGAGTCCTTCAAAAGGAAGTAATTTATCTTAATGCAGAAACAATTGAGGCATCAATAGCTCTGTTGAGGCAGTGAGTAACCATAGCTCCAGAGGGATGCTAAAACATAAAACTTGCTATGGTTTAAAATTGTGGGATTAGTTTAAATAGTTCGGACACAGAGGAGCATACTGGTGTCCACCTGTGTTTGCCAGCTGTATGGACTTCCAAGACAAATTTTGGCTTAAACAGGTAAAATATTATGGGGGTTTATATTGATTCTCTTCAGAATTTTTTACTTATACTTGATTGTTCTGAGGCATTTCAGGTGAAATATTTATTGTCTTTCCTTATCTTATAAACGTGTGTGTTTGTATATAGGAAGTATCAATATGACATGTCTGTCTATGCAGTTAAAATGATTCAGAGGAGGAAGCCAGCAAGACACCTTTTCTCGGGGGGTTTTCATACTGTCAACAATCCCTGTAGTACCCCTTTTTCACTAGTAATAATATATTTTTCTAGGCAATTTAAGGCTAAATGCTGTTCAGTATGTAAGTTTGTGGGGTTTTTTTTTTGTTTGTTTTGTTTTTTAACTGTGATCTAATTAGTTATTGAGAAACCTGATTTTTGTAAGAGCAGAAAATATAGCTGTAGTGTCCAAACATATACATCTTCAAAAACTGTGTGCATTTACTTTTCTATTAAAATGTGCAAACACTCCTCAAGACTTCTAATGATTATCCGAAGAAGTCAGATCTCTGTGTTTTCAATGTTATTGAAATTACAATACTCTCATAAGTAATCTATAAGCCTCTAGCTGTAGCCTTCTCCAAGCACTTATGGATTTTATTATGGCCCTTTAAAATTATATATTCAAAGGAATTTTGGTCAGTTGCTAGCAGGTTGTCCTTACCTTACCTATTCTTACCTGGATATCAGTACTCTTCTGATTCATACCTCTTCTGTTGGTTTGGAAGTTACAGCATCCTTAATGTTAGGACAGAGGAATTAAATATAGTTAATGCCACCTGACAGTTCTGAGGTTTTTGTCTTATGATTGCAAAAATAATTGACATGTTGTTTATCTTGATTATGAAGGAACATCTGGAGTTCAACTAATGTAAGAAGAATTATTTTTACTAACTGGAGTGGCAAGTGGTCTGCTCTCCAGTTCACATTCCCTCCCTTCCTCCCAAAATATCACCTTATAATCTTGTAGTCCAGCTCTTGTCCTGATACAAAAAAAGCCAAAAAAACCCAGTTAAATGAAAGCAATAGTGAGACTTTTACTTTCTGAAAATATTTGAGCAAGGTGTTCTGCATTATGTGTGTCTCTTCTACAGTATCTCCAATGGGTTTCTCTTAGAATTTCAGTCTCTTTTTTCAGATCCAGTTTAGGAAATTTCATGTCTTGATGTTCAAGTAATCTAAATGTGAGGCTAGTGGGGTTATAGTCCTTTTGCAAAATACATAAGATGATGAGCAATTACATAAAGAAAATGTCATTGGTTACAAATTGTGTATTTGTGTCGCCCTGTTCTTTTCTGTTCTTTTAGCCTTCTGATTGTTTACATACTTAGGAGTCAGATTCTCACACATTTTCTATAAACAATACTATTGTTTACATTCCTCCAGTTAGGAGGGACAATTGATAGACACCTTCTCAGACCAGTGGAATTGAAGAGGTTGAACCTCTGTCTTCCAATGTGGTCCATTTCTGTGAAATGTATATAAGGTGAAATCAAAAAAGTAAACTCCTCTTTTCCTCCTCTCGCTCTGGCTCAGTCATCTCTGTTGTGTCTCATCGTGGCGTTCCTGCGTCATATTTGCTTCACAGCTACTTGAGTGACTTAAATTTTATACTTCTACACAAGTGCTTGTAAATGAGAGACACTTTTTTCAGAACCTTTTCTTTTACATAACACCTTGTGGTGCTTGAATCCTGTGTCTAAATCTGTTTCAAGCCTATTTCTAAATTGAAGTCCTCGAAAATTGTAATCATAGAATATGCCTAGTTGGAAGGTACCCATCAGGATCATCAAGTCCCACTCCTGGCCCTGCACAGGAACCCCAAGAGTCACACCCTGTGCCCGAGAGCATTGTCCAAACACTTCTTGAACTTTGTCAGGCTGGTGCTGTGCCCACCTCCCTGGGGAGCCTGATTCTGTGCCCAACCATACTCTGGGAAAAAAACCTTTTCCTGATATCCAACATAAACCTCTCCTGACACAGCTTCATGCCACTTCCTCGAGTCCTGTCACTGGTCATGAAAGTGATAGGTAAGAACATACACATACAGCAATGGTAATATTAGTAGATTTAGGTTTACAGATGTCTTTTGCAGGTCCCTTAAAAGTAATTAATGATCCATACACTTGAGACAGTAGTTGAAAACTACTGGTCTCTATTCCCATAAAATTTCTTATGTTTGTTTGGGTTTTTTCCCTGTATTCTTAGTGAGTAACTGTTCTACCACAAGCCCCAAGACCTTACAGGTCTTCTCTAGAGTAACTGGTGATGTTCAGCACAAAATTTTTCTGTCATGTCTCAAGCTCACTCAGTCTGTACTTGAATTCATAGCTTATGGATAGATGGTACAATTAACACACTAGTTAATTCATATAGAGTCAGTTCTACTCAATCCTTCCAAAGAATGTAGAGAAATGAATACTTCTTAGAGGTTTTTGGCCCTTGGCTCTAACTCTCATTAGCTTTTTAGCTTAGAGATAATTACCATCACTTAAAACAACATTGATGCAGCTAATGAAGTTTGTGCAGTGTGTTTGTTTTTTTTTATTGCCAATGTGGGATCTAAATAACTCAATATGAAAACAACAAGGAGTGTATACACTGAAAAATATGAAGTAACTTTTGTGACCTCCCTGTAGGAGTGTTCTCACTCCATTCTGCATAGTACCAGTGCAATTTTTGGGTAGTCTCAGGGTTAAGGAGTAGGGGTGTTTAAAAGGAAAACCAGGTGCTTAACTGGAACAGTTCTCATGTGTTCTGCTGTGTATTTTTCAGGGTCAAACCTCTGACTGAAAAAAGCACATTCTTCATGACATTGAGAAAATATACCACATATGACAGTAATTCTTACTACCTACACACGGTCATTCTAACTTTCTTTTCTTGAAAATATGTTTATTTTTAAATACTCAAGTTAATATCATGCAGTGTTGAAATGGCATTTGTTCAGTCTTGAGACAAAGAATCTCAAAGTTTAAAAAAATGTTTTAGTAGTCACACTATACTGTTAGCATAGTAATCTCAATATTTGGAAATTGAGGAGTTAGCTTTATTATTAGACTCATTTGGAAAATATTCACTTCCTGAAAGATATACTACATTAAGTCTTGCTATGCTACTTAATAACTGAAATATTGAGGAAGAATGTTATGTAACTTGAGTTTAATCTTTTACGTCCTAGTTTAAGGGGCTATAATTCAGCTAGTGTGGGTAAAATTTTAAATTAAATGAATACATCTTTTTTTTTCGTATTCTTTGGATTGTCACCTCAGAGCACTCATTTCCCTACTGAGTTTTCAAGTGCCAGATCCTTTTTTGGGATTGGAAAAGATCAATTTCTGGATTTTAAAAGATTTATTTATTTTAAACTTCTGATAAAATTTAAATATTGATAGAAATGGGGTTTGGAGCCTTCAGAGAGGATGGGGTTTTTGAGGGACTGTATAAAAATAGTATGCCTTGCTGAAAGAGCAGAAAAATTAATTGGTGGCCTCAGAGCTGCAGTCATCAGAGGACCATGTTCCTTTCCATGACAGGCATTGAACTGCTGCTGGTCAAGCTGTTTGGATATTGAGGTTGATATTTTACCACAAAAGTAAAAACACTAAACAACCCTGAAGACAAAAATGATTGTGTTGAATGTAGTGATGATGATCAAAATGTCAGAAGACTTGTTTTTCTCTGCAAAAGGAATTTTGGTAAAATTAAGTGAACCAAATTTCTGAATTTGGAAACACAAAGGAAGGAAGTGTTAGAAAGCCCATTCTTGATCCTTGTTGATGCTGATCAACAAATCTGTGTTATCAATGACTGAAGTTCAAAAGCCCTCATATGCTGTGTAATACCTACACTTAAGAGCAAACCTGCTACTGGAATGGCCTGCCAGAAAAGTGGTAGCCACCATCCATGAAGGTGTTTAAGAAAAGATTGGATGTGGCACTTAGTGCCAAGGTGTAGTTGATAAGCTGGTATTAGGTCATAGGTTGGAGTTGATGATGTGCAAAGCCTTTTACAACCTAGTTGATTCTGTGATTCTACAAACTCTATTGTCTCTAAGCAGTGCTGAAGCAAGGCCATTTTAGAGGTTATTCAATACTGTCATTTCCCTCTTGTGACTACAGCAGTCTCCTCCTCACATTCCTTGTATAATCTAAGCTAAACTTGGATAATTCCTTACAACATAAATAAAATAGGGCCATACAGTTCTGATTTTTTTTTTTTTTTTTTTTTTTTTTTTTTTTTTTTTTTTTTTTTT
>WEIU01000383.1:75183-88320 GCA_013389925.1 Aegithalos caudatus | reverse complement strand
TTTTTTTTTTTTTTTGCTTTACACTGAATAAAGATTTAATTGTTTCAAAGAAAACTGAAGCCTGGTATAGGGAAAAGTTTAGGGTTGGAATTTTTTTGTTTCTGTTTGGGTTTTTTTTTGCCTAAAAGCAACCATTGAGATACCTTTTTTTTTTTTTCCTTTCAGTTTGGAAAATTACTGTGATGGGACAGGAAGCAGAATCAAAGTTGAAGCTGGAGCTGGTGGTCTTGATCAATGAAGAGTTGGAGCAGACACTTGTGAAACAAAGCAAAAGAACAGCTGAAGAGTAAGAACAGCATGTTTAATTTTAGGAGGAAAACAGTACCTAGAATTTCTAGTAGAATTTTTAGATCTGGCTAAACAAGGAAGAAAACTGGTCCTGAAGTTTAGCATTGCATAAAAATGAGGAGAGACCTTTTCTGTAACCAAGTTGAACTAACGTCCTTCCTTCTTATATCCTGTTTGCCTTCAGCTGTGGCTGAAGTTGCCCTGATTCATGACAGCTGGTTCAGCATTTTCTAGCTTGCAATCACAGCTGGTTTGACTTAACTGATTTTGAACTAAAAAGGAGAAAATTAGTAGTAGGAGAAAGGAAGAGTATTATGTGGGATAGGAGGGTGTGTTGGGAATGATCAGTAGATATTACATATCTTTGAAAGTTGAAAAAGAGCACTGAGATGGCTGAAAATAGTGTGCTGCTCCATAATCCTACCTGTCTTTTCTATTCATGAGTTAAGAACAAGAAATGGAGCTTTCACAAGTTCTGTTAAGATACAAAGAGGTGGTGACAGAACAAGAGTGAGAAAAGGGAACCTTTTTTTCTGTCTCTGCAGAACTTTCCTTATAGGCCTGCCAGTTCTCAGGGTATTATTCATTTTTACTTAGTAGGTTATGAGTTGAAAAGTGAATTTTGGGGTTTTCTCTTTGTGTTGTAAATGGAGTTAAGGCAGAAGCAGGCAGTGATGAGGACAAAGTGTTCAGGCAGTGTAAGTTGTTGTGGTCAAACAGTTGCTCCAAGCGAGTCACGAGCCAGATGCATTTTATTTCTTGCTGTTCAGTGTGAAGTTATGCCATGTACAAAAGCAAAGGCCTCAGAATGGCAGCTTGGGTTCAGTGCTGGTCTGAGGTGGGAATGGGGTTTTTTGGCTCCCTACCCAGGACTGCAAGTGCCAGTTGTTAGTCCAACTTCTCTGTTAAGAATAGGTATTCTAGTTAGGCTCTTAAAAGGGATTTTGAGTAGTATTCAGCATATGGATATGCCAGAATGAACATACATTGTGGACTCTGGAACTACCATGTGATATGCTAATGAGATAGATCTTCTTGAACAACACAAAGATGTGAAGTTGTTGCTGTTTTGAATCAACTGCAGTTCTTTCAGACAGCTCAGTAATACTTGACACCTGCCAGGCAAAATCTGCCAAATTTGAACCAAGAATCGTTTAGTTTAAAGATGCCTTTGTAGACTATGCTTAAGAGTGTTTTAATCTTTAACATATGTTTTTGCTAGTGTCAGGTCATCTTGCAGAATGGGAATTTAATTAAGCTATTTAATATGATAAAGTGAATTTTATTTTCCTCCACATTTTCTGGATGGGTTGGTGTTGAGAAGCTGTTGAGCAAATGTGTCCTGTTTTATGCCAGGACATGTTTATGTTTTGTTTCTTTGCTAGAAAGCAAAAGACCAAATAATTTGATTATTTGATTAACTGTGTTTTGACTCCAAGAGAACATAAGAAAAGCTTAAGAAAATGTAACGATTGCAGTCTGTATGCTCCTGAAGTTGGCCACCCAAATAGTATGAGTGAGCACTTCAAGAAGGCTGAGATTGAGAAGCTTGCTGCCAGTTCTGAGGAACTCAGTGTAACTAAGTGATTTCATATCTCTGCTGCAGGGTATATGAAATCACCACCACTTTACAAACAAAGCAAAACTTGATCAAGATTTGCACAAGGCTGTGGTGTCATTAAATTATTTCACCCATTTCCCTGCTACAGTCAGCAGAATTTTTCTACTGTGTTGTGGTTAGAAGCATTTCTGTTGTTTAAAAGATTTACCTCTCCTAAGCCTCCTTAGGCCTCTCCCCCAATTGCAAGATCATTAGCTGAAACATTCTAAGAAATAATCCAGTTCTGGTTCCTATTTTCAGTATGAAGTTATGGGAAAAAATAATTTGTTTGTTGACTGTTTACAGTGTATGCACACAGAGGCACCCATGTTGCTTGTGGCTTCCAAAAATGCTGAAAATTAACATATAGTTGAAATTATATTATTCTGTGATATCAAATAATTTGACTTACTAATAAGATCCTTTACTTTAGTGAAGAACTCTTTCTTTTTTTACACCTTTGTTCATATAGTTTTAGAGAGAATGTGCATCAGCACAGTAATACAAACACAGGGGTTATAATGGAACTTACTCCATAAGAAGTTACTAAAACCCAGATGCAAGGCAAGTCAGTCATTTAAGAAAAACACAGTTTCAGGCTGTGTACAACCCAAAATTTGCTTCATCACTTGCATTTCAACCCCTATCTGTCATGGTTACTACTCATGTTACCAAGAAAAACTCCATGACTGGATGAATGTTATCCTAAAGTTTGCATAAAATCAAAGAAACTAAATTGTTAGTTAAAACTTCTGTTTATTTCATGCAATGAGGCATGTGGCTGGCTTCAATCCCTTTTGATTGTTTTCTTCAGTAGGTCTGAACTTTTGTCATGGTTACCTTTCATTGGAACACTTCTAAATAATTTGGGGTTGCACAGCACATGGTGTGTAAATGCTTTCTTTTTATTTTTAGTATGCTAGAACTATCTGTTCCACCCTACAGCATGAGCTGGCTTTCCTTGGTCACATTCCTTGCAGTTCATCTGCCTATAAATGTTTTTAGAGTACATCAAATGATGATGCTATGATACTGTTGTGTTAAGTCATTAACAATTAAAATCAAACATAAAATTTTGTGGTGTGCTTTGCCCAAACATATTCCACTACTACTGCAAAATTGAGCAGCCTCTATTTTTAATGAAAATCTTATTTGGAAGTTTTTAATCTAAAATTAGCATTTGTGACAGTTGGGGGAATTTTTTATTTTTTTCTGGCAAAATGACTCGTGTTTCATGGAAAGCAAAGAGCAAAAGTTTATTTGCCCAAAAGATTAGGGCAGGCAGTGTGAAATGTGTTGTCTCAGTCGTGGGGAGAATCTGAATGTGTCTTCCAAGACATTAGGAAATGAGGGAGCCCAAAAGAGGATGTATTCCTTCTTCAGCTAGTAAGTTATATTTTCTGCGAGGTATGTGATTTTCACTTGATAATCTTCATCCAAAACAAAGCTATTATTCTGGGATTTTGTGGTATAAAGCACTGTATATTTACAAAGCAGCAGAGGTTCCTATTTCTTGCTTTACCTCAGTAATTATTGATCTAAATATACTAACAAACTGCCTGCAGTTCACAAACTGCAGTTTTTGCAGTAGACTCCCTAGGATTTCTGGGCATACTTTTGGAGCAATGCTTCCACTGATGGAGCCTTGAACTTAAACTGCTTTTAAGCAAGAGTCATAGATCTTGTGATCCCACAGTGGAAAAAGAAAACAGGTGGTAGGGCTGGATGTAATGACTCTTTCCATTTTTACCATTGCTCTGACAGCTTGCCCTAGGAAGCTTTCCCTTTAGAAAGAAGATAAAATAGTAAACAGAACTGGCCAGGCATATACAGCACTTGTCAGCCTCTGACTCCTGCCATAAATCTTTAATCCATAAAGTAAGAGTTGGTCCTTTACTTATTTATGCAGCAACAAAACATTTTATTCTTCCTTAAAAAAAAAATCTTTTGTTGTCAGTGTATGACATGCTTAATTCAGTAACATCATAGTTAAATTTGTGTTGTCTGACAACACCTATGCATGGGTTAAAAAAAAGTCTCGAGTAAACAGTTGATTCAATTCAATATCTCTGTATTATTTACTAAATCCAGATCAGGATCTAAATAGAGCTGCATACGCCCACAGTCTTGTATGTAGTAATACTTATGTATGTAGTATCAGTGTCTTCTAACACAGTTCTATTTGCCTCATGGTAAAAAAGGTTTTGAAGTGAGAATTCTCTACATGTTTGAGTCAGTATAAACAGCTTTGCACTGGTGCTGTTCTCATCAACAGCCACTCAGGGATGAGCAGAGCACCGTGTCACTGGCACAAACCTAGCTTACATCAAGAAAGAAGGAACAAGCAGAACTGATGCTACTTCATCTGGATCACCATAGCAGACACTATGTTAGGGCCCTTCAACACACAAATGAACATTGCACCCACATTTGGATCTTCTCTGTAAGAATGCCCAGGAAAATGAGTCTTAAATACCTATGGATAATATGTCACTTCTGGCACGTTAGTATCCAAATCTTCGTGGGTTAACCAAGCCTTTTTGAAAAAGCATGTCCACCTACCTCACTGCTTTTATATTAATTTCTTCTATGATGCAGCCTTTTCTTCAAACCTTTGCCCTAGTAAATAAGTATAGCAATGATGGCTTACATGAGTTATCTCAAGTGAGTATTTAAAGGGTTAGACTCTTGATTCAAATCATACTGATTTTATCCTTTAGATAGTGGGGTGACTCAAAATGCCTTTGTCAGATGTCTTTAACCTTTCCAGCTGTCCTGTCAGTGAGGATGAGTCAGAAGCTGGAGTCCTACAACTAACACTCCCTAAATCTGGAAAGCTCAGCTGTTACCATAACTGATTTGGCAGATTGGGGCAGGATGGAGACTGGTGTATTACTGAGGTGACAGCAGCTTTTCCAGATTGCTCCTGCATCTTTCAGAGAAAAGAGGAAATTCTTGTTGTCCTTTATTTTATTCTACATTGATAGTGAAAACAGTATTTTCCAGGGGAACTGAGCTGACAGGGCTATAATAGAAACAGTATCCTTGGTCACTTCTGAGGCTGATAGTATGGAACACTTTGCTCACTTCTACGCTGGCATTTGGAGCAAGGTGCTGAACTTGTAGAACGTGTGGTACAGGATGCAATTGGTCTGTGTTCCCCTTGGGCCTGAAAAAAAGGTGTCTTGTCCAGGCAGGGAGGACTCCATTAAGAATTGGGCACTCCCACTGTTTGGTAGAGATATATATGGCATAAACCCAGACAGAATTCATGTGTTCAGTCCTGAGATATCTACACCTCTGTCACCCAATGCTAAGAGGACAGACAGGTTCTTTTAGGGATCTTAGGCAAGAATGATGATGATGATGATAACCTGTACTAACAATTAAAGCTTTATTTTCTTAGCAGCCTATTGTAATTAGTATATCAAAGAATTCATTGGTAGAATGGCACTGGATTTCTAGAAGCAGAATCAAGGTAGTCCAATTTAAAGTAGGCTAATACAGCATTTACAGTACAACCGAACTTACAATTACAGCTGTGCCCTAACTCAAGCTTATAATACAACCTAAGGTACAGAGAGCACTGTGTGCTGTTAGGCTTCCCTCAGGGTCAACAACAGCACCTCCCTGGCTGGGTGCCCTGGGCCTCCAGGGCTGGCAGGGAAGGGAGTAATTATCCTGGCGCCCAGACCTTGAGACAGGTCGGGAGGGGAAGAAGAAATCTCTTTAGTTTGTCTGCTTGGTTCACTGGACCTTCAGGGCCTGATAATGAGGGAAAGTGAACAAATACATCATCTACTTGGTTACAAAGAGTGGCTGCTGGGTTTATAGAATACCCTTGGTTATGCCAACCACATACTATAGGGTCAGGAGCAGGGGTACTGGTCTCACATGTATAATGGTTTTGGTAGCATTGTTCTATGGATGTTAAGTAGAAATACCCCTCCTCACAGTGAGAGTAAGAAAATACTTCATAAAAAGTCATACTATACAAACTGTGGCTAGAGCCTGTGTTTGTGGCCTTTGCTGCCTTGCTTGCCTTCCAAAGGAGAGCTCTGCACTTCATGACCACCTGGCAACTGCATATACAGGAGAGTGATTTTACCCTTTTCAAGTAGCCATAGTTATAAACTGCTTTGGTCATAGATTTTTCCCCTGTTCCAAATAAACTCCACAGATCTAACAGCAATTTTTTACTGGTATTTCTTTTCAATTTTCACTTAAAATTTCATGTCTATCGGTATAACGAAACAATGCTTTCCTGAGATTTTGTTGATGGTTGCTATGACTGCATGTTTGAGTAGATTTGTGTTTTGGTTTTGCTTTCAGGGTAGTGTTAAAATTATTACACTAGAAATGCTTTCATTTTACTTCCACAATTCTCTCCTACAGGCTTCAACAGAAATGCATGCAGAAAGCAAAACTTAGTTCTAACATTTTCATTGTTACCTTTAAAATGCAGCCTTTACGGCAGTAAGAATAAAATTTTTAACTGTTTTTGAATTTTTTTTTTTAGCTAGCTAGATTTTTAAGTAGTTTGCTGAATAGTTGTGAAAAGGAACTAGTCTGTATACTAAGTTACTAAGCCTGAGACCTGCTTTAGTCAGGGTCTGTTTTCAAGTACTCTAAGTACTTGAAAATAGAATTGTCTTGCTTTTATTTTGCTTCACCTCTCTCCATAAATCCTTTGCTGGGAGGAGAGAATCCCAGGGTATAGTGCACCCTGACTCAAGCTTCTTAGCTCTTCACTTCCAGTACTAGGACATTGTTTTGGATGGGATGCTGCAGCTGCTTTTGGATCTGAATTACCTGAACTGGATAATAGAACTGCTACAGCTTAAAAGCTTACTCTTCCCCAGTCTAAAGAATTATTTTTGTGTGTGTGTTTGAATCCAATTTGCCTTGATCTAATAGTTATTGCAACCTACTGTGGGAGGTAGCACAGCAATAAGGGAGTGAAAAGCATTGAATAACACTGCATTGTAAGAGGAGGCAGAGGGAGGAGAAAATGTTATTGAACAAGAGCCTTTCATGTCTTTAGCGTTCTTGCAGTGTTCTCTCTGTGAAGGAGCAGCATTTAGTTGCGGTTAAGGACAGCAGTTTCTTAACAATAACATGGAGAAAAACCTTTGTTTCTTTAGGAGAAAAAAGTATTATTATGTTAATGGGACTTCCTTAATAATATAAGTAGTAAATGTGCAAGTGGAATGTCCTAGTGGTCCTCTGTGTGTGTTACCATCTTGGTAAAAGAAATTAGGGATACAGCTTTTAGACTACAGATTCTGGTTCATAATCATTGACAGTAATGCCACACCTGTATCAGAAATAATATGGTGAGCAAGACCAGGGTAGTGACTGCCCCTCTGTACTGATAAGGACACACCTTGAGTCCTGTGTCCAGTTTTGGGTCCCTCACTACAAGAAAATATTGAGGTGCTGCAGCATGTCCTGAGAAGGGCAATTGAGCTGGTGAATGCTCTGGACAATGTCTTGTGAAAAGCAGCTGTGCTTGTTTAGCCTGGAGAAAAGGAGACTCAGGGAAGACAACATCATTCTCTACAACTGCCTGAGAGGAGGGTGTAGCCAGCTGGAGGTCTGATGCTGCGCACAGCTCTGTCTCTGGGGCAGCCCTGCCTGGCTGATGCACCCAGCAGCCCTGGCTGCGTTACAACAGTACCTTTGTGTGGGTCTTCTGCAGCACTTGATCTCCTCTGCTGTAAGGCCGTGATCAGAAGGAGGCGCTTTTTCATNCAGGGAGGTGGTGGAGGCCCCACTCTTGGAGATATTTAAAAGACATGTCGATGTGGTACTTGATGACATGTTTTAGTGGAGCACTTGGCAGTGTTAGGTTGACTGGAGGACTTGATAGATCTTAAAGGTCTTTTCCAACCTAAATGATTCCATGGTTTTCTAATTTTCAGGTGCTTTGCTCATACAGCAATTTATGATTACAATCATAATTCCACAATTTTCAGGTGCTCTAACAGAGCACCTGACCCTTTTACACCAGTACGGGAGGACAGACCTTAAAGATGAGTGAAGTCAAATGACTCTTAATCTATTTGTTATGTCCCTAAAAGATGTGTTGTTGTGCTATGACTGTAGCTCTTACCTAGAAGCAGGGGAGAGGAAGGAGTGATACAGTGTTGAGACTACATTAAAATTCCAGGATAAGGCATGAAATATGTGCAAACTACGGACAGAATCTGTTAGAACTGTGAAGTCAAGATGTTTTGCCTGTGTTGTGCCCTTACATTTGCATAATATAAGATATAATAATAATAATAAGATAGAAAACTACCAGTTTCAGGGGTTTCTCAACTTAATGGTCAATTTGTGTGGGGAAGAATAAGCAGCCTAGCATGGAAGACAACATTAATGCACATTTGATAAGGGCTTGATTACATTTGACCGACTTAACAAAGGTGATGACAGCTGCAATTGCAGTTAGAGCATAGATAGCATTTCAGTCACCAGCTGTCCACTCAACTGCTACAGCAGTAGTTTTAACCAAACTGGGAAGGAAATAGCAGAATCCTGTGGACACTACAGTAAATCTTTCCTTTTTTCTAGTATCTCTGACAATACAAAAGTAGTAATTTGGGCCATGTTTCTGGAAATCAAGCAATTTTTTCTTTCTTTTATAAAAGCTTACAGAGCCTGAACCAACAATGAGAACAGCAGACGAGGCACAGATATAGGATATTACAATTCCACCTATTTGGAGTCAGGTAAATTAGATTAAGATTAGCCAGTTTCATTTGTTTGTTTTCAGTCTTGATGTTTTATGGTTTAAACAGGCTGAAGAGAGTTTTTAAATGGTGATTAGCATAGGGAGACATGATATGACAGACTCTACACCTACAGAGTAGGTGTTTTTTATCCATTCAAATCATATCTCTGAATGGCCTTGAGAGCAGACTAATCCATTCTTGAAAATAATGTTAATTTTAAATTTAATCAGAACATTGTTGCTTTTCTGTGTCAAATATGTGGTTAAAGTTGCTCACTGGTACTTGGTGAAGAATTTCCACTGTGTTTTTCATAAGAATAAACCAATGCAAGGGACATTCATCTTTGAAGAAAGCTTTGCCATGCTCTGGAATTGAGCTGACAAAACAGTTATTTTTACGGAGGTTCTAATGTTTGGAATGTGAAATTGCATGAAATTGAGGTTTTAGAATAAGTAAATCATGGATGTAGTATGTGGTTTATAAACTAGCTTCAGGTGAGATAAGTTTAATTTCATGCTTTACTCTGATTTATGAGCCATTCATTGCCACAATGTTTAGAACTTCTGTGCAATGGAATCCTCTTTGAAGCAGAGAAAATTATGCTAACAGGTTTTTGTATCTACTTTTCATTTCAGAGTAAAACAGTGTTAACTTTGGATGACCAAATGAGCACAAATACTTTGGGGGTTTTTCTCACCATTGAACTTCCATAATTACCAACACATGGTCACAGCAAGCTGCTCTAAAAGGTCAATAAAGTTTTCTTCCAGGTGTACTTCCCATGAAACCTCTTCCCTTCTTTTTTTCCAAATCTACCATTTTTTCAAAAGCTTCAATATAAAGATAAACTTTGTAAAAAAAATCCTGAAAATCGGGCAATCTGGCTTGAACTCGTTGTTAGCAGGTTAAGAAATGAGTTTCAACTCAGACGTTATTTTGCCTCCTTTTTAAAGATGGTTTTTTCACTGCTTCAGGCATTTTAAATCTGGATTTTTTAAAGGACATTAAGTTTAATTGAATGCTATCTCAACTAAACAATGCTTGTTTAAAAGATACCTTTTCCAATTTTGTAACTTCTCCTCATATTGCAGAAAAACAGTCTTTTAGAAACACTGAGTATTTTCAAGGTGTATGGAAGATCTTGTCTAATTGGGAAAGTCTGTTTCAAGTATTCCTCACACGTAAGCACATAAGAAATGGATACCACTTCTGTGCTATCTGCAAAGCAAGCTATCTTGGAGGGTTTGTAGTCAATATGAATGTAGGTCTGAATTTTCCTTTCAAAAATGAAAAGCCATTGATCATGAATGGAAGTTGGTTTCAGTTATCGTAGCTTAATTTTAAAAATACTGTGGGGAATACTTATCAAAATTTAATTTTGAAACTTGATGCCAGCCTTTGTTTTATCACTGTCTATTAAATATCCAGTGTGCTGACTGTGCCATCTGTTCTTCCTGCAGGGCATAAGAAGGAAAATTAATTACTTAGCCATCCAAAACACTGTGTGGTATTTGAATCATTTGCACAAGGATGGCATAACTGAATGGATATTATTTTGGAAGATTAATCTCTGTAGAAGCTCTCTGAAATGTCATCTACCTTGCCTACTCTAGCTAGTTTCATCACAAATAGAGACATCTCAGACCATGCTTGGTTCAAGGAGGATTAATTTAAAGCTAGGCCTCTTAGGGCCACTTTCAATTCGAGGAGATCCTAATATGTGCTAATAAGATTTGGAACTTCCAGGAACATTTTAAGTTATTTAAGCGGTGTAACAATTTTCTAAAGGTGAAGACTTGCATCAGATTTGGCTGTGAGGTGCTCTGCAGTGTTTGATCCAGGACAGCCAACTTGTGGCTGGTTACCCGTGCTTGTTCCAGGGGTAACATTTGTGCAAGCTCAGCGTCTGATTTGTGTCTTGCTTTCATATGGATCAATACCAATGAATCAGTAAAGATAACCTTCAAAGGTTGGCCTTTCAGGCAGGACAAATAGCAGCTGCAAAAAGAGGTGGACATTGCCTTGAAATCTGTCACCCTGCCTTTGTCTCTCCTGTCCTTTTCAGTTTCTTGTTTTGCATCATGCTGTTTGTCTTAAGAAAAATCTGCAGACTGGTATCCCTTGGGGAGTTGACTCAGGCTTTACTCAGGGTCTGTTGTAACTGGAGTTCACAGAGATTGCACTTCAGACTTATAAGAGCCAGACCAACAGCACAAGCAGGGCTCTTGACCCCTGTTGCATATTCCATTGTAGGGGAAGAAAATAGGAAGTCAGAGAAGATAGGTTAGGTTCATATCAGAAAAGTATTGTTACATGAAAAAGCATTTGTAAATGTGCTGTGGAACAGAGTCCCCATCCTAAATTATTTTTCTAAAGCACATCATAACTAGACTATCAGTGGCCAAAGGTCCTGTAAGAGAGTATAAGAGTGCTCCGGGGCTGCTTGCTGCTTGAATATGAGAGGAAGAAACCAGTGATGGATGAGACTTTTATGCATATGGGATGTCAAAATAAACAGATAGTGATATGAACAGCTGTCTAACTTTATTCTTTGGCTTCCTGCCCAGATTTGAGGTGCTGCTAACTATGTAGCCTCTCCACAAAAACTGTGGAAAAAAAGCACTGGAAATCAGATGTTTTCTGTTGGCAGTGCTCCCTTAGTCACTGAGCACTAGGACGTAGTTGGAACTCTGACATGTGGGGGAACTATGGGCCCAGTGGAGGGGGAACAAGGCTCAGGAGGAACAGAATCTGCTGGGGGGCTTAAGGGGTTAGTTCAAGGATAAGGGAAGAAATCTGAATTGCCAACATTTCACAATACCTGAAGAGCTTTAAAGTGTTATGTTTTTCTGGAGAGGGGAGGGTGAAAATTGCATCGGGGAAGATTTAAATAGCTTGACCTGTCTCAGAGCTGATAATTACCAGATTTCTGCAAGCTAAGTGGAGGAAAATTTTACTGCAGTGTGGAAAAAGATTACAGCACTGCTTATGAAGATACTGGGAAATCAAATAGACCCAGATTAAAGACTGGTGAGTTTTGTAATGGCTGGATTGTAAAGCAATGTAACCAAAAGCTTTATCAACAGGGACAAGCAATTACCTTGTGCTCCGACATTATAAGTCAATAAAATAAAAACCTAATGGAAGCCTTATTTGAGTTGTACGTTGCTAACATTTCATGTTAGTGTGAGTATTAAATAAATAACTTCCAGTTCTTAAGCCTTTAGGCTTCAGAAGAATATTTTTTCCTAAACTGAAGTTTAGAAAGAAAGGTTAATAGACTTCCCTAAACTGTAAGACGTTGGAAATCAAGTTACATGGCAGTCTTTTCCACCATGGTGATGTTCAGTCTACTAGAGAAATGAAAAAAATTAAGTGCGTGGTTCCACTTCTCAGCCAAAGACATCAATATAGGGGCTGACCTTTTGAAATACTGTCCAACAAGTCTGCAAATCAACTCCTATTTTAAAATGGAAGTTGTAAACAAGAAATATAAGTTGCAGAGCAATACTGTGTCCACATTAAGTCACAACCATATTCTTCGCTCTGTTTATCAAGCATTTTGTTCTAGATAAATGGAATCCAGTGGATCTTGCTACACACGCAAGTCAGGACGAAAAACTACTTGGAAAATTACTATAATTTTGTGTTTAAATTCAAAAGGCATTCATATAAGTTTTCTCAGTCCAAATACTGACCCTGAAAGGCTGAGCCATAAACTTAGCAAGTGTGACTCCTTTCAGGAATGGTCCAGTGAACATCAGTCAAAGGGTTTCTTAGAGGCTGTGGTAGGCTGCTAATGATGTGACCAAAGGGAAGCTGAAACAGATCTACAGCTTGAAACAGAAATATTGAACTTAATTTTCCTGCAGGCTAGCCCGCTAAAGCTTCTGTTATCTTCCCTTTGGCACCTTGCTTCATTTTCACTGCAAACTGAAGGAGATCACAATCATTGAGACTCTGACTTTTTTGAGAATTTCAACAAAGATATTAGCAACACTACCAGTTGATGAAGGTTTGTTGTGAAAATACTAATTTTAGTTCCATAGAACAACTTCTTAAAAACTATTCACAGTTAATATATAATTAAGTTTTGCAAAATACTTGGTACAGTATCAAAAAAATAAACAAAACAAAAAAAAAAAAAAAAAAAAAAAAAAAAAAAAAGGGCATTTCACCATTCATCCGGTTGTTTCCCTTGAGGTACCCTGGCTTTTTTTGCAGTTTCAATAGCTGATAGGTCTGAAGTCTAAACACAAGTTTCCTTGCGGGGGGGTCTGCTTAGGGCCTCCCTGAGATGCTTTTGGGGGAAGTTGGTTTGGATATTCCTATTGTGCATACGCCCTGTGTATTCATGTTTTTGAGCTGACTAGCTATTCTTCACTTTTCTCCCAGACGCTTTGGAAACCCTAGGCTGGGAAAAGCCCTTAGAAGGCCCGCTCCGGGCACTCGCCCGCCTTTCCCAGGGAGCTGGGGACGGACCCCTCCCGCTCACGCGCCCGCCTCCCTCAG
>WEIU01000383.1:53484-74946 GCA_013389925.1 Aegithalos caudatus | reverse complement strand
GCCCGCGTGTGGCGGAGCCCCCGCCATCACCCCGCGCTTCGCTCCGACGGGCACCGGAGCCTGCGGGGGCCGTGGGCCTCGGCGTGTGCGTGGGGAGGGCGGAAAATCAGGGCACGACCGCATGGCTTGGTTGGGCCGGGCCGGGCTGAGCTGCTCAGGAGAGGCCGGCTCGCCTAGGCCCTCAGCCTTTCCCTTGTTTTAACCGTGCAGTAGGAGCTCCGGTGCCCGCCCCGGGGGCGCGTCCCCAGGCACCTCCGCGGAGGGGGGGGTGCTGTCTGGCGGCTCTGACTGAGCAGGCTCGGAATCCGTGGGGGGGGGAAAGGGGCCCGGGAGCCGGGGGATTCTGCCTTGTGCTTAAGGAGCCGGCGCGCGGGTAACGTGGAGGTGCGGGCGGGTTTCCCGCCGCGGGATGATGGGTGCGCCAGGAACGGGGTTCGGCCTGGGTGAGCCGGGGCTGCGGGAGAGCTCCGGAGGAGGGGGGAAGCGGCGTGCTCAGCCCTGCTGTGCTTTCCTGTGTGCTGCCGCGGGGGCAGTGGGAACGGCCACGTGGGGGATGGCCGGGGGCTTCCCGGACTCGGTGTCCACCTGCTGGGGTGGCGCGAAGGGAATGGGCCACGGGGGAAGTGAAGAGGGCCCCAATCTTCTTAGACTGCAACGAAGGGCTGACAAGTTGCTACAGTGAACATCACTGGCAGTTGTGCTAAAAGCTAAGCGCATATTTTTAATAATATATACTTCATATTTTTTCCTCTATGCCGTTTTCAATAAAATATTGTTCTCAAATCGTATCAATATCTAAGTGGTATTGAGTGAAACTCAACTGAGAGCTCTTTATTTTAAATGCTTTAGAAATAATGAAATGTCATAAATATTTTACTACAAATGGTTTACCAGTACCTTCAGCCAAAACTTCCCAAAGAGAGAAGGAGGTCTCAGTAGATTACAGCAGCTTTTCTTTCTTTCTTTTATTTTTTTCATTTTGTTTATTTTTGTTTTAGGATGGTTTGTGGTTTTTTTGTGGGTTTTTTTTTTTTTTTTTTTTTGTTGGTTTTTTTTTTTTTTTTTGTTTGTTTTTTTTTGTGGTTTTTGTTTGGGTTTTTTTTTTCTTTTTTTTTTTTTTAAGAAGAGATACTAATGGCTGTATGAAGTTTGATATTGTCTTCATTAAAAAATGCTCAGTTTGCTGCGTTATGCTTTTAATGGAGAATTTCCAAATCCATTGCTTATGTTTATTTCAAGTAAACACACCACTACGTGTTAGGTATCCTTGTGTTATTTTTTGAATTAACAGTAAAAATAATTGTTTGAGATTCTGTAAGGCTGTTTATAGAGGAGAAGGTCCACCCATCACAGTTGATATTAGCAACCAGCAGTTCTTGTTGGGGGTGCAAGTATTGGGATTACTTGTGATATGGATGAGAAGTACCAAATGAATCACTTAGAAGATTGCTGCATACTGTAGTCATTGACACTAGGAGCTGACAATTTAGTGAAGCTTAAGGCCTTAATGTCCAAACAGCTTTGCTGTAAATGACTGTCAGGGCAACAACAGCTTGTGGATGCATTTCCCAGATTTTCATGTGCTAGACCTGGACAATGTCAAGGTGATGCACCACATGAAACTTACCTTTTGATGTTACAGGTCGCTGTAGCATCACTTAATTCAGCACCTGCAGTTTGTGAGTTTCACACACTTCATTGGCTAAAATATAGTCTGTTCTTGCCATTTCTTTTACTTCCCCTTTTTCTTCCACTGATTGATTCTCAGCAGGAGGTAGGTAGGCATTACTGCAAGTGTTCATCTCCCCTACCTTTCTCTCAGTGTTAAGCTCTAAGTCATTCCGAGGAGAGCCATTTGTAACATCCTGTTTCTGATGCTCCCTGCTGATTTGCAGGCACAAGTTGTAGTGGTTTAACCCCCACTGGCAACTAAGTACAATTCAGCCACTTGCTCACTTCCCCGCACCCTGGGAGAGAAAGTAAAACTCGTGGGTTGAGATAACCATTTAAAATTGAAATGAACGTTGTGATAACAGTAATAAAACAGAAAGAAAACACAAGAAAAACAAATGATGCCCAATACAATTGCTTACCACCTGCAGGCCGGCACCCAGCCTATCCGAAAACAGCAGTTGGCCCTCCTGCTGGATAACTCTCCTGGTTTATATATTGGGCATGATGTTCTATGGTATGGAATATCCCTTTGCCCTGTTTAAGTCAGCTGTCCTGGCCATGCACCCTCCCAACTTCTTGAGCACCTGCTTGCTGGCAGCACTTGGGGAAGCTGAAAAGACCTTGATTTAGGGTAAGCACTGCTCAGCAGCAGCTAAAACATCAGCTTACTATCAACATTACTCTCTCAATGAATCCCAAAACTCAGCACTCTACCAGCTACTAAGAAAAAAACTGTTTCTATCTTAGCTGAAACAAGGACACCTGCCTTTGGACAAAGACCTACATATGGTCTTACAGTTGGTTCTTTAAGCTTCTTGAGATCATAGAGCTGCTGGCATTTGAGGACAAGTAAAGTGACTCATTAACCTAAAAAGGCCTCTTCAGAAGATGCAGGAAGTGTTGACATTTGTTGAAGAGAAAACTTTTATATTAACTACAGGGTGAGAGTATTGTGGATGCGTAGACAAAGCCTAAACCATTTCGAAGTAGGTAATTTGCATTCTGCCAATTCCTTGCCCTGTAGTTAAATGGAGTGCAGTCACTGAAGAACAAAGAGCTGATCCTTCTATTTTAGTTAAAGCCTGTGGATTAAATAAAAGATCAGTCTTCCCTCACAGTTGGCATTCCAGAAGGGGAATCTTGCTTTAGGTGGCTACCTTTTTGGTAACTCCAAAACCCAGTGGACACCATCACGTCTTTGACAGCTCCATCTGCTCTACAAGTCGTATTAAATGGATCATGCTTTTGTACTAGAAAGCAGATGGGACTGTCAGCTGGTTGTTGGTATTTTTTTTCCTTGCTCGAGTTCTTTGTTAAGATTTCTTACCAGAGCTTCAAAACTACATCCAAAATTGATAGTTTTGTCCTGTAGTGAAACTGATAATTGCTGGTAAACAATTATTTCATATCTTGATAAAGCAGAGTGTAATAATAGAGATATTCTCCTTCAGGTACAGATGATAATGTAAATTGATAGCACTCTGTTGCTTTGCTACTGCAAGGTTTGTACGCTTTTTGTTTTGGAAAATTGTAGGCAAGCAGATCAGTAGTGTACCGCATGCAAAAGGAAACATTCCAATCTGGTGATGAATTCTAAAAGCCCAGTGTGTTTTCTGCTATGGTTTTTAAGTAGCTTAATGTGTCTTTCTCATTTTAGAATGGAAAGAGTTTCTTGGTGTTGAATGAACAGAGATTCGCAAAGGAGATTCTTCCCAAGTACTTCAAGCATAACAACATGGCAAGCTTTGTCAGGCAGTTAAACATGTGTAAGTTCCTGGAGTTTTGCATTCTAGCACAGTTCTAAATCCTGTACATGAAAGTTAAATTATAGTTTCCGTTGAGCAGTGGCCTTGTGTCCTCTGCAACTAGGATACTGTCTCATCCTCAAAATTGGCAACAGGATAATTGGGACAGCATACTTTGAATTTCTTAATGTGTGTTTTGAGGTTTTTCTTTTGTTTTTTTAAAGATGGTTTCCGTAAAGTCGTCCATGTTGATTCTGGAATTGTCAAACTGGAGCGAGACGGTCCAGTAGAGTTTCGGCATGCGTATTTTAGGCAGGGCCGGGAGGACTTGCTGGAACACATTAAAAGGAAGGTTAGTGAAAATTCAGTCTGTGGAAAACCTGTACTATTTAATATTGATGAATAGCAAAGTTCATGTCAAGCTGAACTGCAGGATTGTAAGTGCAAATAAGTTCAGAGTTAATGGAAACGGACTGCCTTGCTTTCATTTGTATCTTGAGCTTGTTTAGAGATATTTTGAGTGATTTGACAAGGCTTATTGCTGTCGTTGTAGTAAAGTTTCACAGGTGGCAAAAAAGCGTTAGTTATTAATATGACAATTTGCAAATGACTACTGGAAGTGCAGAGCATGCTGTGACTTTACCATCAGCAATGTAAGAAACTGCTCATTTATGTAACTTGTTTTAGAACAAAGCTACTGTAAGCATTAGACTACACCCAAGAGAATGGGGCAAACCTATTAACGTGTTTGTTATGCTTCTGAAGTGTGCTCTGCTGTTACTGAGTCCAGTGATTATAGATGGCAAATAGAAATGTGTCCAATTTAACAGGATGTCATGGTTAACCCCAGTCAGCCGCTCGCTCACTCATCCCATGTCAGGATGTGGCAGAGAATTGGGAGAGTAAAAGTGAGAAGACTCATGGGTTGAGATGAAGGCAGTTTAATAGGTAAAGCAAAAGCTACACAGACAAGTAAAGCCAAACTAGGAATTAATTTACCACTCCCCATAGGCAGGCAGGTGTTCAGCCTTCCCCAGGAAAGCAGGACCCCATCACATATAATGGTGACTTGAGAAGACAAATGTCATCATCCTGATCACCCCCACCACTTCCTTCTTTTTGCCACAAGTTTTACATACTAAGCATGACACTGTATGGTATGGAATGCTCCTTTGGTCAGGTGGGGATAACTGTCCCAGCTGTGTGTGTGTGCCCTCACAATTTTTGTGCAGCCCCAAGCCAACTGGCTGGTGGAGTGAGGTGAGAAGCAGAAGCCCTTGATTCCATGTGTGAGCACTGCTCAGCAGTAACAAGAACATCTCTATATTGCCAGCACTGCAGCACCACTGCACAAGTCCAAGACACAGCCCCATATTTGCTAATGTGAAGAAAATTACCCCACGCCAGCCAAAACCAGCAAACAGTGATGTATTTGTTATCACCAGGTTATTGTGATGCAGTTATGATGAAGTAGAGTACTTGGGAAAATGCCTGAAGTGTCTGAGTGAGCACAAATGTTTGTAACAACTAAAGCTAATGCGGTGACAGCTGTGTTTCTGGTTTTGGGAATTTTTGTATGCTTGGTTTATTGTTAATTTTGCATATTTTGTCATCATTAGTAAGAAAATATACTTGATCACCAAAAGAGAATAATAGTTAATCAGGAGTTAAGGGATGTGTTGTTTCTGGATTCAAATCTTTTAAAGGTTTCTTCTTCAAGACCCGAGGAAAACAAGATACGTCAGGAAGATCTCTCTAAAATAATATGTAGTGCTCAAAAAGTGCAAATTAAACAAACAACTATTGAATCTCAGTTGTCTCTTTTGAAGAGGTAAGTTGCTTCATCAGTATCTGATCCTTAATGCTGAGTAATTGCGATATTAGATCTGGACAAAGACCTAATACTAGGTGTCACTTGATTTCTGTTTGCCTAATTTAAATTACTGCTTTAGGAACATACATTTCAAGAGAAAAAAATCTTCAAAATTGAATTTTCTGATACTGTTAAAAGCAATAGGCAGTATTGGTGTTTGCAGAACTGTCTAGTAGTAGGCAATTAAACAACACCTTTAATAATAGTTCCATATAGATGCTGAGTGTGAATATTTAAATAAGCTCTTAGTAAAAGTATGCTGGTTTTCAAGTTGGAAATAGTTACTGTATTTGGTTTGAGGCAGGGTTTGGTTTGTGCAGTTTGCATATAATGCTTCTGTAGGACAGTTAATGTTTTTGCTCATTGTTTTTTATTTTCCTGTTGTTTTTGTCCTCATTCCCCCACTGTTTGAATTTGTGGAAGAGTTAATACCTATGAAAATGTGTTTAGAAATTTAATTTGGGAATTCATTAGTTACCTCATTGACAGAAACAGAATTGAAAATCCAAATGTAAATAGATTTTTTTTAGAATTTCATTGCTGCATGCTTAGAAATTATGATTTATTCTCAAAAGGGAGAGATACGTGTGTCACAAATTACTTAATCCTTTAGAATATGTAGATGTAGACAAGATACATGAGCATAAGGTCATGCACTGTCAGTCACATCACCTCAATAGAAACTATTAGTTTCTATTTCTTCTTCTAGTAGAAGGTCTCCTGACATTGTACCTCTGTGGCAGAAGTCACTGATTAGTTCAGGTATTAAGAAGTAAATTCTCTCATTTCTAGACTTCAGTTGCAGTGACTTGAGTGGTAGAATCTTCAGAGGCAAACTTCTTTTGCTTAGGCACAGTCTTCATTAGAATCTGGCCAGTCTAGAGTAAAAATCGCATTTGCCCTGTTGAAATCCTAGATGAATTTGTGTTGAAAGGAACCTCAGAGAGCCGTCAGGTCCAAATGCTGCCCAGAGCAGGGCTGGCTCTGTCTGAAATGACACCAGTTGCTAATGAGCTGGCAGTTTGTAGAGGTGAGAACATAATGGTTGGTCTCTGACATCCATATTGCCATCCTGTCAGTATAAAGTGATTGAGGTGGAAACTGGAGCTAAATCAGAAGGCCTGGTCCTACAAAATACGTTGATAAAGCTAGTGAAAAAGTTGAGAAAGTTCAGAACCCCTGACTTCTGTTCTTAATTTTGTGATGGGACTCTACTCTTAAATTGTATCTTGGACATAGGAGCAGTTTGAGGAGCGAGTACTACCCTGCGTCACACTGTGTTATGAGCTGCTGTTTCTGAAAATTTAGTTTAAGGTTTCTTCTTTGTGTTGAAAATTAAACTACAAAAGAGAGGAGGATGGTATGTTGTCTGCCCATATTCACTTTTGGTACTCATTATCTGCCTCTTAATATGGCGTACACTGTTGGAAACAACAAGGCTCATGGTTACTACAGGGCAGTTTTTACACTGTCTCAGTAACTGGAATCCTGTCAGTACTGGAAGAACCAAGATTACTAAAATGGCAGTGTCTCATGAAAACTGCTACCTTTGGCATGTTCCTGTTATTTTTTATCACCTAACATGTCTGTTCACTGGAGGTAATAGAGGTAACTGTTACATGCTGATAGTTAATTTTTAAATGCTGAATGTATGGGTAATGGTTATTGCCAAATTTGAGAATTTTTTTTTTCTTTAAAGCAGATGGAAGTTCTTTGCAGGCTATTTGTTGTGTTTGGGTCTCTGTTACATAGTTACTTTCCACGGCTGCTTGCTGCCTGTGTGACACTCCCACAGCAACCCCCAATCTAGAAACACATTTCAAAGAGTTTCAGTGAAGCCAACTGATCTTTAACAAAAAATTAATAACTAGTTTTAATGTGACTTTTAAATCATCATTTTTAAACAGAGAGAATGAATCCCTTTGGAGAGAAGTGTCAGAACTGAGAGCAAAACACTTGCAACAGCAGCAAGTTATTCGAAAGGTAAGGCTCCATTCAAGTGTCGTGTGTGCTTGAGTGAGTGCTTCTGAAGTAGGAATGCTTTGCCATGTTACCTTGCTTTGCCCTCACTCAGCTTTTTATAATGTCAAATCTCTCTTTATTACAAAAAAAAGCAGGGTGGTATATGATGAAGAAACCCTAGCGATACAAGCATTCAGGGAATTTTATTGCATAAGCAGAAAATAGGGCCAAAGCCTTGTAAACATTTTCAAAGAATGAGGCTCAAGAACATCCTACATCAGTCATTGAGTTGCCATTGATTTGATCCATCCATTTTTTATTACTTTGGGAATCAGATGTCTAATTCTCTGTGTCATCTGATCTCAGGAGAAACTTGTCTCACTGCAAGAATTACAAGCTTCTCTATTGGAAGTTGACTGTTGCCCCACTTAACTGACCCACTGACTGTATATTCCTAGTTACCAGAGGAGTAGATAATTGAGTGGAACCTACTGTTCATGTGTTAACTTAGATTATTTAACAGATCTATGATCTACCAAAACTGATATAAATGCATAGAGTTTACAGATTATTTTTTTTAACGTATCAGAAAGGGCATCACTGCAAGTAGCCTTGTAGAAGAGACTTACTAATTTTTTTCCTAGTTTCTTCAAGCCAGATAGGTACACTAAAGTCTTAGATTTAAAATGTAAGAGAAGGAAGGCTAACATTTCAAAAGGAAAGACAGCTGATGAATACTGTTAATTGTATATGTATTTTTTTTCTGAATCTGTCAAAAATGCCTTTCACTAGAACCAGTATTTACAGATACAGATTATCTATGTGGTCCACATCCCTATATGCCTTTTGTCATTGCTAAGTAGAATTCTTTTAATTGTTTGATTGAGTTGCTGCATGTCTTTATGTGTATTGTATGATGTCATGTAAAAGCCAGCTCTTACCACCTGCTATGTGAAAAGTCTTTCTTTAACAATTGAATAACTATTTAGATATTATCAGCACTGTTTTTTGCCTTGATTTTTAGGTTTTCTGAACAGCTCTATATAAAAACTACTATACAAAGGAAGTGTTTTGCTGTTTATATGTATAGGTTTTATTTTTGGTGTCCTTTGCTATAAGATGCCTTGGTACTCAAGAGAAACAATTACAAAGTAGAGCAACCAACAGCAGTGTTCTCTCCCTTTCAGATTGTACAATTCATTGTTACCTTGGTGCAGAATAACCAACTAGTGAGCCTAAAACGCAAGAGGTAAATATGGTCTTGAAATCTTTCTGTCCACTTGGTAAACTGACTGGCCTTGTTGATTAATTACCAAAGAGGTGGGTTTGAGATGGCTTTCTTCCTGTACTCTTTCTGATGTAGGCCTCTACTTCTGAACACTAATGGACCTACAAAGTCGAATGTATTTCAGAAAATTGTGAAAGAACCAGCTGACAATAGCCACCATGTAAGTTTACTATTATGGGTACTCTCTGTTGTGATGGAGTGCAGGTGGGCAGATGGATCGGATTCGCTGTTGTATGGAGACTATAATGCAGCTGTGTACTGAGAGCTGGCAGCTTCTAGAAGTGCTAGGCTGTGTTGTTTCCTTTCAGAAGCTAAATGTGTTGATAATCACCATTCACTTTCCATCATAAGCACATATAAACCAGTTACCTGTGTATTAAATACAGCTTGACATGATCCTGCTGAAAGCAGTTTGCATTCAAGAATGGTGCTGTTAGAAATAGCATGTATAATGTTGCATTGTTATCCCTGGGAATGAGGCATCCCTGGCCCATACGGGGCCAAGGGTCCAGTATCTTGTGCTCTGCAAGGCAGCATCAAACCCAGTAAGGTCATGTCATGTTCCTGTTACATTGGAGTGTGTCACACCACTGAATGTTGTTTTCTGCTGTCCAAATAATGATTGGCGAGGAAATCATTAAAACAAGTGCTGTTGTATGTCACTAGAATTAGTAGCTTTACAGCAAAGTAGTGTTTAAACAGCACTTAATGTTTTCATGTTTTTAGTTCTGTTATCTGACAGTGCTAGTATAATTTTATTTCTACACCTGTAGTATTTGCCAAATTCTTTTTCTTGTAGATGTTATTCTCCATCTTGTTTATTTACTTGTAGGGCTTTTTCTGTTAAACATTGATCTGTACAAACAGCCTGTAATCTCCAAGGTGTAGGAAAGCTCTTAGACTGCATTAGATGTGAAGCATTGTAAGATACAATGATAGCTGTCAAAATGCTGAAGCTCATCATCCCTCTGTGCCCTGACTCTTAAAAATAATTTACAGGTACCTCTCAACAGAAATGAGGGCTTAAAACAAAGGGAACAGATTTCAGATGACATTGTTATTTATGATGTCACTGAGGATGTGGGTGAGGAAGAACATCCCATGGCTGATGAAGAAAATCTTCCTGTTACACCAGAAACAAGTGAAGATACCACTTCAGATTCTTCCAAGTAAGAAGTCTTAAGAAGTGTGTGTTGATAAATGGCTTTCAGTGTTGTATACTGTGCACTATCAGATGTGTTAGATAAGTTTTTTTAGTGAAGTGGTTAGAATTATTCACCACTCCTGCACATAAAACTTCATCTGTGAATTCACACTAGCTTTTGATTTACTGACTTCTGGATTTGTTCCAAAATAGTTATTTGGCTGTTGGAGTTTTAACATCAGGAGGATAGATGGAAACTGGTGAAAGCAATCTGTATTATTGTATAATAATTAAATATACTAAAGCCAGAGTAAGAGAAGTCTTCTTACTTTTTGGTTATGTGTACAGACAGGAACAACTTCCTTGTTTTTGTGGAGAATAATTTACATGGGGTGTTTGTCAGGTTTTGGTATGATCTTTGCATTAAGCCAATTAATTTCAGAGTTCTGGGTTTTTTACAATCCCAGGGTTTTTTTGTGATTATGTTCCTTCCTGTCTGTACTCCAGTACTACAGAAGTTGTTCATCTTTCAGCTACAAGCAAGTTGAAACTTGGTCCAGGGATTTAGATGCAACTCTCTTCTTCAGTTGCATTGGATTGATAGGGCCTGTATTATGCCTCAGGAAAAAAACCTCAATATTTGTACCTTATACTTGAATTGGCACCATTGTTCTTGCTCAGCTGATGCCTGGGAATGCATTCTCTGACAGAAGAGCTTCATGAGAAAAAGGCTGTGATAGAGAGGCAACATAACTAACAGCTTCTTCAGGCTTAAGAACCAGAATAGGGATGAAAGCAAATCTGTTGAGGCTTGCTCTTGGTTTTCAAGTTTCATTCCTGGTATGCATAATAAGGTTAACTACAAACCTGTAGACTGGGATGCTTTGTTATGGGTGCTCCAGAGTTGATACTGTTCAACAGGAAACACACAAAATATATACTGTCTGTCTGGTTTGATGACCTTGTATGATTTTGTTCACTTTATACATACTTCATATTTATATGCAAGCTTATAGTTGCTCAAGTGTCAGTGTTCCTATAGCTCTTTAGCAGTCGGTTTTTGTGGTCTGGCACAACAGTGTCTGCTAACTGAGCTGCATTAATTGCACTGATCATTACAGAACCATATCAATGGAAAATAGATATTTTGAGTACCTTTGTTTAGTATTAAAAAGCAGTAGAAAAGTTTATTTCCTGATTGTAGCTTGAATAGTAGCTCGACTAAAGTGAGAGGTGACTAAAGCTGTGGAATAATACCAGTTTAAAAGTGTATGAAATGCTGTAATTTATCTCACATTGCAGCTGTAGCTGTAGCTACCATTCTCCTGATATTGTAATTGTGGAAGATGATAACGAAGATGAATATGCCCCTGTAATTCAAGGGGATAAAAGCACTGAATCAGTTGCTGTCCCAGGTAATGATCCAGTCAGCCCTGTCAGTGACAGCACAAGCCCACTCATGTCAAGTGCTGTGCAGCTGAATAACCAATCAACTTTAACTGCAGAAGACCCAGTCTCTGTGATGGATTCCATACTCAATGAAAATGGAGTAATTTCACAGAACATAAATCTTCTTGGAAAGTGAGTAGTCTGGTATTTTGTTTTTTTCAAGTATTAGAACTGATTATTTGACTGAAGTAAAAAGAACTGAATAGCAGTATCTACTGAGAATTTTAAACTTACAGGCCACTTACTACAGCCAGTTTCTGAAGATCCTTCTATTTTAAGTATTTTAAGATGTGACCTAAGATGCAACCTCTGATTTTCATTGTTAAGAGTGAGTGAGTTGAGATGTTTAATCTGGCAGTGTAAGGTTGTGGAGTTGTTTAAACTGTCAGGATTTATTTTTATCACTCCTGCAGGTGGATTAGACCCATTAGGGCTATGTGGATGAGAGAATTGCATCTCTGCTAATGTAATGTCATAGTGTTATGTTGATGTAATTCCTGTGCTACCTATTCCAGAGCACCTATCTGCTGACTTGGGTTCTCCTCTAAAGAGGCTAAAAGTCTTCATTTTTTTTCCAGAGGTCGTTTCTTGTGAAAGAGAAAGTTTATCAAAGTTCATTCTAGTTCTGGTGAAGATTTTTAGATGCATGTAGTACATCTTTGTAAAGCTTACTTAAGGATTTCTCTTACTTTATTAAGGGATACAGCAATAAAATACTGTTTGCCTTCTAGAGTTGAACTTCTGGATTATCTGGACAGTATCGACTGCAGTTTAGAGGACTTCCAGGCTATGTTGTCAGGACGACAGTTCAGCATAGATCCAGATCTCCTGGTTGATGTAATTTTGACTTAATTTTAAGTATTTTCATAATAGGATATAGAAAACAATTGTGTGTTGTTGCTGTTTAATATGGATTTACGTCACAAATTATCTTTTTTTTCTTCCCTTTAAAAAGCAAAGTTAGAAATATTTGAGTTACTGGAGCGCTGGTATAAGTCTTAATGCTACACCACTGCTCAAGTGAATGCTTAAGTTTCTTAATTGAACAATGGCTTTCTTAATGAAATAATGCTTGTATTTGTTGTGAACTTTGATGTCAATTAATACTCTTGCTTTGAAATAACACCCAGCACATCGTCTGTGGTCTTCTCAAAGAACTGGGGCTAAAAAGCATCTTGCTCCCTGTGTAGCAGGGCCACATTGCTGGCTGGTGGCAGGGTGTTGTCTGCCATGACTCACACGTCCCCTCTGTGAGCTGCTGCTCCCTGTCCATTTGTTCCTCAACCCTAACCTGGGCCAGTGCATGGTTACTGGCTCCTGGTGACATGTGGCTGTTGAACCTGCTGGAGTACCTACCTACCTGTTGGCCCCTCTCCCACTTCACTGAGATCCCTCCTAAAAGTAGCTCTGCTCTCCACTTACTGATGATTCCTTCTAGCTTGGTGTCACTTGCAAATTAAGTTCATCCATATTATAGACAGAATTATCCATGCAGCAATGTCAGAAGAAATTGGTATTTTAAGACTGCAGCAAACCGTGTTAGATGCCATACAGTTGTTTTTTGTTATCAGGGTTCATGGAATCCCAAACCATTGTGCTCCAAAAGCTAGATTTTCTTTGTAAAAGCAGTAATCACCTGTAAATAGACTCCAGTCCTCATAGAGGGTGGAGTAAGTACAGGTGTTATTCTCACACGTGCAGAAGCAATGGTCTTGTATTCTTAATAGCAACACTGAGATACCTAAAACTTGATGTCTTTTGTCTTACTCAGCTTTTTACAAGTTCTGTGCAGATGAATCCCACAGATCATGATCATGTCACTAATGCCAAAGTAAGTCTTAAATCCATTGCTCAACATACGCAGTAGTGAGAGATGCAAAATTCACTCATCTTTTGCTGTTTTCTTTACTGGAATCATGGCACTTTGTGCTCTGGCTTGTAAGACTTGCATGAGAATAGGAAGACTGCAGCTGAGTTCATCCTGTTGGGCTTTAAACAGCAAAGGAAAAAAACACCCCCATTAATTAGAAATGTCCTTTAAAACTTGTATTACCTCTACATTGTACCAGTCTCTTCACTTTTGTATCCTCTGAGATTTTTTTACTTGCAAACATGGTATGCACTTTTATCAGAATGGTTTCATCTGTTTTGTTTGGTAGGAAAAGAAACACTGTAGTAAGCAGTGGAAAAAAGATGTAGCAATTTGAAATTGTCCTGTTCATTTAAAGCATTAGTTTTGGTTCTTGCTTTGTAGCCTGTGTTTCCATTTCATGTTTTGTCAGCCACGGTGTTTTAGTGTGGGTAATACTGATTATGCCACTGTATCTTATCATAATCAAATTTTTTTTGTTGTTGTAGTTGGTCAGCTGTTTTCCAGTAGCATTGGAATAGGCATTAAATGTGCATTTTAAGAGTTTGCTTTTGTTCCCAGGCGGAGACAAAGGGAAAAGAAACTAACAAGAACAATGCTGGTCCAGCGGCTTCACAGGAAATGCAAGGTACTAAGCCCAGATCAGGTTGGTTGTAGTGATCTATTGAAACACTTAAGCAGTTGAGGATTACTCTAAAAGCTATGTCAGTTACCGGCTCCTTATCTGATCTTACGTTATGCTGATAAATAACCAAAATACAATACTTAGTATATTTGCTTTTTAGATTTTTATCTCTGCAGTAAATGCAGAGAAACTGATTTTTTGCAGGTGAATCTACACAAATAATGTTAGGCATAAATATAAAAATTCTTTACAAATACAAACACTTATCTTTTTTTTATTAATTCCTCTTTAAATAAGTACTGTGGGTTGGATTTTGTTTTTTCCTTTTGCATGTAGAAAGGCACATGTGTTCATATTCTGGGCATTTTTTCCCCCTAGATAAGCAGCTGATACACTACACTGCGTTTCCACTCCTTGCGTTCCTCGATGGGAACCCAGGCTCTGCTGTTGAGAGTGGGAGCTTCACAGCTGAAACTGCTTCCACAGTTGAAAAAACCCTGGAAGGGGAGGAGCTCCTGGAGAGCAGCCTGGATCCCCAGCCCACCCAGAGCAAACTGGTGCGTCTGGAGCCACTGACAGAGGCAGAGGCGAGCGAAGCCACGCTGTTCTACCTGTGCGAACTTGCCCCAGCACCCATGGACACAGACATGTCCTTCTTGGAAAACTGATGTGAGGGAGGCTCTGTATATAGTCATGAAGATGAACTATTTATTTAGAATATTGTTTGGTATGAGAGTTTTTTGTAAATCACTGTTTTATGTAACCAGGTATGTGGAATCTAAAGTACCTTATATCTTATACGAGCAGTTGTTTAGCTGTGGAGTTAGACAAGCCACCAGGCACAGCTGTGGCACTGCTGAGCCAGGCTGCTGCTGCACTGATGCTGCACTGATGTGAACACTTGGTGTTGCACACATTGCTTGTGCCGCAGGTAACCACACTTGTCAATAGTGAGCTTTGGTTTATGGTTTCCTATACTTCTTGTCTTACCTATGATGACATAAACTAGTAGTGTATGGGATAGGGAACATTGACTTTCTGTATCTTGGGGTTTTTATTTTTTACATTTTGTTTAACACACGAGGCTTTTTTGGGGTGGGGGGGACCAGGACCTGATGTAGGCTTTTTTTTTCCCTGCTTCAACTGGGAACAAAGTGCCTGTACCTTGCTAAATCTTGGTTCTGCCTTACTTTCACTTCAGTGGAAGTGCTCACACATAGCACAAACTGGGGAAAAGTTGACAGCTGCCAGGCCCCATGACTGCATGAGTACTTTTAACTTGGACCATCTATGCTGACAAAATAAATGTTTGTTACGTGTGATAGGTGTCAAGAGTTTGTCTTATTCTGTGTGCCAGGTGGTTTAGTTAACAGCCTCATGTTTTCCTATCACAGTAGCTGTGTTACAGGGCCTGAGGGGTTCCTTCCCCACCGGGTGAAGGGGCAGCTGACCTACTTTAAACCAGATCATCTCACCTTGAGCTCCTGATTTTAATATAAACTGTAAATATAATCTGAGAGCCTCCAGAGCACAAAGGCTCAGCAAAGAGAGAAACTGGCTTTCAGTAACTTCATACATGCAACACAAAAACCACATTCCCCAACTCTGGCAGTGGATCCACATTTTTTTCCCAAAGGAGTAATCTGGCCACTTGTACAAGGAGCTGAATCCTTAGAGCAGTCTGCTCATCTTCTGAATTCAGCAATTTGTTCTTTGTTACAGGACTCAGGAACTGCTGTAGTAGAAGTGGTGTTCAGGTGTTTCACCTGAATTTAAACAGGTGCAATCCAGTGAGGTGGCAGCAGGTGCTGAAGCAGGAATGCAGTTACAGGTGCAAGGCATGTTTGTGTTTGCTGGGACAGGCTGCCGAGGGCACAGGACTGTCAGCGGACTTCAGCCAGGGGGTTACATGTGACCTCCCAAAAGAACCAGGGACTCAGGTGTGTTCTGCAGGCTCTTCTCAGAACCCGAGAGTGCTACAAAGCAGCCCCACAATAGGGGATGAGAAGGTTATACAAACCCTTGCAATAGCCACATCTGGCAGCAGCATGAGACAGCAAGAGTCATGGGACATCTTCATCCAAATTTATTTATTAATAAGGTAACAACATATTCCAAATTATTACAAGCCTTTACTAATCTTTCCATTACTGTCTCAAGTTTGACTTGACATGTCAGACTTTTGCAGTAAATGTCAGTGTTCAGGTGCAGAATTAAAATAAAAGCTTAGAGAATAACAACAGGAAGTCACAGTTACAAACACCACTGAAAGAGATGAGCATGACATCTGCAGGCTCCAGGGTCACTCCCAGTCAGGCTGCTCTAGGCTCAAGTTGTAGCAAGTAACAGAGAAAATATGCAGCTTATGTACTTCAGTTAGAAAGCAGCAAGCACAAAAGCATTTTAAGATTTTGTAACTGCACAGGAACTATGCCTAGATTTAGACTTTCTAGGCTCAAGTCCATCTCTGGCAATGGACAACAAGCAAAATACCTAATACGGTAAAAGATTTAAAGATTCAGAGCCCCAAATATTTTAAGAAACCCTTCAGTTGAAGCCTCAGTAAATGCGAACCTTCTCCTTTAGTTATTGTAATTTCAGTGCTCCCTTTCCTCCATTTTTTTTTTTCAATCACAAATACTCAATTCCTCCAAAGGGCTTACACGGTTTTCACCACTTGGCTCCTTGCAAACTCCATGATTGTAGCTTAGCCAAGAAGAAAGTGGCACACAAAACAGCAATAAATTACAGCACAGCTATGCCATTTAAACTACTTATAAAAACAATAATAATATGTAGATGCACATTGTAAACAGGTGCCTTAAAAACATGCTTCTGTGCATCTGATACCAGGATATTTCTCCCCAGGGTGCCTGTCCTTCTGTGTGCAATGGGACACACTGGACTGGCTCCTCTGCAGCTCCAGGTGCAAGCTTCCCCCTTCTCACACGTGTGCCAAAGGTACTGCTGCCCTCGGCATGGGAAAAGTCAGGCTGTTAGTGCCAAGTGCTGCAAGATGTGCAGTGAACCCCAACATGCTCCACTAGAGTCTAACAACGCTTACTCAAGGCTTACTTTGGAATCAAGGCAACAGGGATCATCAAAGGCAACGCCTCCTTTACTTGCAAAGCCTGACCTAGTACTCTTTAGTTACCCAAATTAACACTTGCACTTTTTTTCTAAAACCATTTAATGCAGTTGAGGGGAAAAACCATACTTCCAAAAGCTGTTGATCTTACATCTCGTGCTCCCAAAGCACTCAAACTAGGAGTAATCCTATGAAAACCATCATTACAGCAATTACCATTGAGCTCAGCTAGAAGTCATTTAATGAAATGATTCAAGGTAATCATGCAGGATAAAGCAGGGAATACTACCTGGACATCACACACACATGTATTTACACCCGCACTATACCCGGAATACTGCTTGTTTCAGCCCCCCTCCAGAGCAGCCCAGCTCAGTCAAAGTCGCGGTTGGTGAGAACCAGCGGAGCCACCAGAGTCCACACGTACAGCACGATGCCAATCCAGCTGGAAGAGATCTTCACCCACACAGACGGCCACTTGCTGGTCATTGTCTCGTAAGAAGAATCCGGACTGTGAAAAGGAAAGAAAAAGGATCATTTGCAAATTTTTTTACAATACAACATACTTGTGTTCTAAGGCACCCTTCAACACTGTTTTCACAGGAGACCATTTTCAATTCACACCTCAAAGGACCCTTCTTCCAGGCCGTTCACACCAGTCTGTACAAGAACAGTGCTTGTAAGTTGGTGTCACAGGAGGTGGAAAAACAACAGCAGCAAAAAAAATACTCAGTATGAGAAGCTGCCAAGCATAAATAATTACAAGGAATCTCTAACAAATCTGCAGAAAGGCAGTAAAGTGGGTACCACTTAGAGATACAAAGAATGTGTTTTGCCTGGCAAAAGGACACCACCTAGAGAAATTAATCATCTTGATGTCATATTGACCCAAGTAGGGCCACAAATCAAATCCACAGCAGGGCTATATATTAAGAGCTATTTCTGAAGGAAGTATCTTTTAGTGTTGCTTTTTGACAGAAATTTTTCTTTGCCAATTAACTAGAGACCTTAATTTGTATTTCTTAATTCTGAAGAACATCTGATCAAGCTGTTAGCAACAGTTCACACACAGGAGGACTATTTTATTGTGAGACAATAAATTATTATTCTTTTTTTCGAGGAGCAGACCACATCATTTCCTTCCACCAAGCCCTGTCACAGAACTGCTGTGGTTGGAAGAGACTGCTGCTTTAGTCCAGCTCCATTGTACCAGTGGGGACACCTAAATCCAGCTGCCCCAGATGGCTGTGGAGTACCTCTAAAAATGGACTCCCTAACTTCCCCATGCAACCTGTGCCAGTGCTCAGTCACCCTAGCAATGGAAAAGTGTTTCCTGATGTTCAGGGCGAATCGCCGTTGTCTCAGTTTGTGCCTTTTGCCTCTGGCCATGTCACTGGGCACCACTGAGATGTCCTGGCTCCATCCTCCTTGCACACTTGCTTCAGGTGTTTATATACATTGGTGAGACTTCTCCAAGCTGAACAGTCCCAGCTCTCTCACCTTCTCCTCATACCACAGATGCTCCAGTCCCTTCATCAGCTTTGTGGCCCTTTGCCGGACTCTCTCCAGCATATCCATGTCTCTCTTGTACTGGGAAGCCCCAGAACTAGAGGAATCACTAGTGCTGAGGAGGTGGGAAGAAACACCTCCCCCTTGACTTGTTGCTATAATATGTCCTTCTTCTAGTTCCCTGTACCAGACACGGGCCTAGTCTTCACTAATTTTTAATTGTTAAATAATTTAAGACTTCATCCTGTTCACTTCAGCAGGATGTATTTCAGGATTTCAGTGAATGACAAGAATCAGCCTAGAAAATATGGCAGGTGCTTGTGAACAAGTTTAGCTACAGTTTTCGAACACAGTTCCCTAAATGTAACTCAAACAGTAACTTCCCTTGAGAAGGCCCACTCAAGACCTACATTCCACACCTACATTGTGCCTCCTTTTCCAGCAAGAGACGGCAACGTGTATGTTCCTTATCAGCACAACATCTAATCAAATGTAAATACCTGTACCAGTTGGTAAGTGTCATCATGATATACAGTGATGCCAGGAAAAGCATGAAGTGGAAGAAGGAGTAACTGTAAGTAACTCCATCCCTCTCATTATCTATAGCTCGGTGAACATCATCTCCATCATCAAGGGAGCCATCACTCCTGGGCATTCCATCCTCTATCAGTGTGGATTCATCACTGGTCAGCATTAGCTTGTTAACCTGGCTGTTGTTGGATGTCCGGATGCTGGATTTGACAGGAAAGGTGTCAAAAAGTTACTCAAATAAATACAATTCACTATCCAACAGTAAGAAGTCATACAAATTAATATATATTTTTAAAGGAATCTTACCTTGAATAGAGAACACACAGCAAAAACAAAACCAGTCCTACGATTCCTTGTGCATCCCACCACTGCACTACTTGGCCTTGGGTTGGAATGGTGGTGCTGTTGTAACCAATGATGCTCAGCAGACTGGGGTTACAGCGCCTGTCTGTGAGGGAAATTGCATTAGAACTTACATAAAACAAGAACAGGACAAATATTTAGTATCACATTTCCATGCTGAAAGCACAGAAATAGAAAGGAACTTCGTGACTGTGACAGTCTTGAAGTAAAATTTTAATCTAATTTTAGCTTACTGAATCTCTCTAGATTGAGAAATGAATGTATATATGGCATAAAAATCTGCCTCTTCGAGCAGATAAAAGGATTCTGAGCTTATGTAAGATATACATCAACTGCTTTACTATTCCATCTCACATAATTAGATGCAACAAAACAAAAATTTCTGTATAATAAATTTCAGAAATTCTACTGCTAGAAAACAAGTTTGAAGAACAGATTCTATACATGGTGTACCCAAGTCATCCCAGAATTGGAAAACAATGCCTGTAAGTCCATTTTTTATTATGAGTGGTTCCCAACCCACAGCATCCACTGATGAAACAGCTGAAAGTAGTAGACAATATTATTTTCCCATAATCACTGCCTGAATTAGATGACTCAAGTATTCCATGACACAGAAGCACAGAACATTGTCCATAACTAAGATAAATGGGTCAGAGACCCAATTAAAACCAGTAAAATCAGTATCTGGTGATTTATTTTAATCACCAGAATTTCTGCACTTATTTTTTTAGTTATAGAGAGATTCAACTGTTTCCAGACACAATAAAATACTTGTTAGAAATCCTCACTTTGCGAAAATATAATTTAATAGCAGTAGCTATCTTGGTCACCTAAGAAACGTGAAACCTGGTAGAAAGATGAAACTCCTAGACCCCTTGGAGGAGCTGTGGTGATCTGCAAAATCTAAGCTTTAGAATACTGCAGTTCTGGCAGTAAAGAGCAGAAATTCTGCCATATATGCAGAGGGAAAAGACATTATCTTAGTATGCAGGTTGCAGAGGAGGCGGAGCTCAGAGGTGTGTGGTCAAGGCCAGGTTGCTATTTTACACCTCCCACTCGGTTGCTGGGAGTGTGGCTTCGGGGGGGAGGAAAAGGTGAGCACACCCTGGAAGAAGTGCTCTCCCCCTGAAGGGAGCTGGCCTGGACCAGCCACGCAGATCGTGCCCTCCCACATTGCTGCCTGTCCCTCAGGAAGAGCAGGCTCCTGGCAGCACACCTAGTGAGCCCTAACACAGGCACATTCCATTACCTTGTTCTAATGCTGCCCTGCAAGAGAGGTGGAAGTACAATTATTGCTGAACTGGTTATCCAAAAAGCTCTGCATTGCTGCTACACTTACCTGGCTCATTGGTCATAGCTGACCAAGTCAAATACATTGTGTATATTGTGATCACCGAAGACTGCAGCAAACCAGATCTTGGCTGAGATTCCTACACAGAGGAGTCACAAAACAGGGAAGTTAGGCAATCAGAAGCTGCAGGCACGATTATACTGTGATAACAAAGGAGGCAACAGAATTAAAATCGTACCTGAATCCTTGGCAGAATTGACATAACAGAAGCACCAATGCACAGGAGCATATTAACACTGATGAATGCCTTGTTTTCAGAACAACCTTCTGGATGAGTGTAATAAACATAAAACAAGACAATAGCTACTAGAGACAGCAGGTAGTTGACAGCTGTAGCTGAGAGCAGAGCTGTGAAGAAACAAAACCATTGTTAAACTGGTTAATAACAAAGACTACTATAATTGTAATGCTACTGCATGATTATCAAGTGTGGGATACAATACACAACAAGAGTTCTGGGCACTGAGACTTAAAAGAAGTTCTCAAATAGCTTGTGAAGTATTTAAAAGAAACAATACATGGGAATCCTGAAGCCATTCTCTGGTGCTCTAACAGCAACCAGGAAGAGCAAGGAGGATAAAGGAACACAGTTGTACTGCACACACTTTGACTAACAGCTTAAAAAAGAAACTGAATAAATCCTTCTCCAACAGCGGCTAAAACAAAATCTCATTTCTAAATTACACCTTAGTAAAAACACTAAATAGAGAAGTGGACACTGAATGGAGACAGGCCATGCTGTCTTTTGAAACACCCAAATTATCACATCAGAAACACTTTATTAAAATATCATTTCTCCAGTGAGATAACTTGTACTCTCCTTCGCTACCCTGGCCTTTCACTCAGCATATACCTTCAAAGAATGACTGACTAGCCATCAGAAAAAACAATTGTTTGAGATGATGCACATGAAGCACTAAGTGGTTACTTTGTTTTTAATTAGCACTAAAGAGATGGCAAAAAAAAAAAAGGCTGCACAAAAACAAA